>OX421971.1:87027181-87467181 GCA_949128135.1 Parasteatoda lunata | reverse complement strand
CCCTCTTCAGCTGCATTATTATGGGTTCAGTTATAATCATTTCTGCAAAACTCATCACATCAGATGAGTAAGTGGCGGAAAACAGCATCATTTGACAACTTTTAGACACCATGCGATGAATACGCAAACATTGATCATGATGCCCCTGAGTCGAAATCATGACATCAGCTTCATCCAAAACGAAAATTCTCAGCTTCTCCAAATCGAAAAATCGATCACGCCTAGTCCAATGAAACACTTTTCCAGGCGTTCCGATCACAAAATGCTCTGTTACTGTGGAACCTCTTGGCAAGTTCTCGCCTCTAACAGCCATTCGGAATTCAATTCTTTCGCAAAACTGTGCCATTTTTTTCGCCACCTCGCCAATCTGCAGAGCTAATTCATAAGTAGGAGCTAATATCAAAACCTGGGGGTAGTGTATATCCGGATCTATTCTTGCTAAACTAGACAAAACGAAAGCTGCCGTTTTGCCAGTGCCACTCTGCGATTGTGCGATTATGTTGACTGGAGGATCCGCTAGCAAAGTAGGAAGAGTTGTTTCTTGAATCTTGGAAGGAGCATTAAAGCCCATTGCATAGATTCCTTTTAACAGATTTTCTGGCAGATGGAGCTGCTCAAAAGATTTTACCGAATACAAAGGAGAGTCACTATTCTTTCGCAAAATTTCAACTTCATGGGATGAAACCAACAGTTGGGTCCTTAGAATCTTTCTCATGATGGATATTTCAGCCGCCGACAAACGAATGTCATCATCGTCATCGGTAGGATTTGTCTCAACTTTAACATCGTTTTTGTTAGTGTCGGTTGGAGAAGGTGTGTCAAAAATAGGCCTCTTAAAAGCACGTTTTTTTGTGTCTGTAGACCTTTCTGGAGTGGGTGATCGAGATAGTGGAGAGCTGCCAACTTCCCATGGCCTTAAAACAGGCTTAGAAGAAAGTCTTGAATAATCTAAAAGCTGACGCAAGTCTGTCACTTTAGCTGTCATATCTAAAATTTTTTTTAAAAAAAATTCTTAATAAGAAAAATAAAGTAGTTGCAAAAATTAGTTAAATAAAAAAGTTGTTAAATTCAAAGAACAATATTTTCTAAATATATATATTATATCTGAAATGCGCATTTAAGATTTTGACACGCTCAATATTAATGTTGTTTTTCGATCACACTATTTTCTAAATATATATATTATATCTGAAATGCGCATTTAAGTTTTTGACACGCTCAATATTAATGTTGTTTTTCGATCACAATATTTTCTAAATATATATATTATATCTGAAATGCGCATTTAAGATTTTGACACGCTCAATATTAATGTTGTTTTTCGATCACTGTTTTCGACAGTAATCAATATTTCAATCAATATATAATCAATATAGTTTTTCACATTGTCCCAATATTTTTTATTCAACATTATTACGATTCACGAATTTCGAATTTTAGTAATCATTTTTGACGTTCTTTATTTGTTCCGGTTCCGACTTCATCGTAAATTCATGCAACTTAGCGATCATTTTTTACGTATTTGAATAACCACGCGGATTTTTAGTATAAATTTAGTATTTTTAGTATCATTATTTTTCGTTTTGATTTGGTTTATTCTTATGTTCCCAAAGAAAAAAAAGTTCACTTATATCTAGATAAATATGTATGTATATTATTTTCCTTTTACTGAACATTTTGTTTAAGAGGTCTAGGTTGTTTTTAGTTTCATCGAAAACGCATGATAGTAAAATTTTTTTTTAATTAACTTGCTACAAATTATCTAAATAAGCAACGTAGGACTTTAACGTAAGCACAGACATTATTTAAATACACTTTTGTGATATATCACTGAGAACTTTTATAATTAAAATTTTTCCTTAGACTTAAGTTTAAAAAAAAAAAAAAAAATAGAGATGTGGCATAATGAGCGCACAATAAAAGTTATAAATGATAATGGCTTGAAATAACTTTTAATAAAGAGTAAAATATCTTTCAAAAACCGTACTAACTTAAAGAAATTGAAGAATTGAATAAGAAGTATTTTTTAAATAAAAAAAAAAAATTAAAAAAACTTTATATTTTTAAGCGACATGCTATACTGAATCTACTTACCAAGTTTTAACTGGTAATTAGATTCAATTGGTTTATTAGAAATCTTCTGTGCAAAATCGAAAATCTCGAATGGTGATAACACGATTTAAAGACTAACTTGTAATAAATACTTTTGAACAAAATAAGTGAGTTTTCAGACGATTCCTATTTAGAAAACTGGTGTGATATATGCTGCTTTCATGAATGGGTTTCATTATTTTTGCTGTAACTTTATAAAAGTAATTTAGGTGTTACCTTATACTTGGTGTCTAGTCGCTCAGAATAAAACAGGTTATAAATTTATTCTTTAAAAAAAAAAAAAAAAGAAACTAAATAAGAAATAAAAATCGAAGAAAAACTCCCTTAGAGATAAAATTTTCTGAGAAATAAAAAACTACTATTGTTTAACAATAAAATAAGAACCGGGACGGCTGCCCAAAATTTCAGAAAATAAGAGGACATTTAATAATAATAAAAAAAAGGAGTGCATCAAAACAAATAAAAATTCTCCTTAAAGTAACTTAAATAAAAATAGATAAATTTTAATAAATTTTCGTGAATATTAATTTAAATCATAAAAAATATCTATTTTTCTACATAGCCAAAATTGCTGTAAAGATCAAAAATTCTCTAAGACAGACTTTCATTGAGGCTTTAACAATATAATTATGATGCATACGTAATATAATATACAATTTTTATAAACAATATATTTATGTAAAATTGAGCTATGAAAATTTATTAAGAAATTGTTTTTTTTATATTTTGACTGGGAAATTTCTCTTTCTTTATGTTAAAAAGTTTTAGATTTTAGTATCATTTATTGAATTTTACTAATATTAATTATTAACCCAGTGTCAGAATTTTTTCTGACTTTCTGCAAGATACTTATCAGATATAAAAGTTACTGATTTGAAGTTGAAAGTTATAGAAACGTTGTATTTACAAAAAAAAAAAAAAAAAAAAATTATTCGGATAAAATAACATTTTATGTAATTCTTTTTAAAATGAATATATAATAATTTTTATCTATATTATGGGCGATATTCTCGCAATATGTGGGAGAGGAAAACGCATGAGTTATTTTTTTTTTAATCACATTTTGTAAATTATCACATTAAACAAACAGAAAATAGTGAAATCCATAGTAGTAACAACTATCGCGAAAAAGATAGACGGCGAAATTACGCGAATAGGACTCTTACTAAATAAGACTTCTGTTTAGAGATTCGGTTGTTGTAATAAAAATTATCGGATTTTAAAAACTATGGGGAAACCAATAGCAATAACAGCGAGAACAAAGGAAAAAAAAATAAGCACGATAGAATCATGACAATAAACATTAAATATTCAAATTTCCCATACTGTCATAAATATATCAGGATATTTAAAAAAACCCGTGATAATCAATATCAGTTATTGCCGAAAACACAATCAAAACACTACATGGATTTATGATACTATCGGCATAAATTCAAACGCATCAAAATGTGATTATTTAAATGCGCAATTCAAATTTCACGTGTAGAAATAAAATCAACTGATAAAGAACCGGAATTTTTAAAACCCCGTGGAAATTGGTAGCACTAGCAATAAAGAATCAAAAAAAAAAACTGTGACAAAAAATTGAAAAACGATGAAACAGTCACATTAAAAATAAAGATTTGCAATTGTATAAAAAAAACATCTGGGATCTTTTAAAAGGAAAAATTTCTAGCAATAATTGTCCAAAGAACAAATGAAACACGTGCGGATTAACGAGAATATCGAGGGAAACCGAACATGTCAACGAGATTTCTTGAATTTGCAATTTTAACTCATCGTGCCGTGATAATATTAATATTAAAAAAATAAAAATCATAAGAGTATCAATTAAAAAAATTAGATTAAGAAAAAAAAAGTATAAATTCATAAAAATGATTACCGAAACAAATTTATCAAACACTATATTACGATGGAATAAGGGCGAGTTGTGACATAATCATCTCTATAAGGGAACCATAACCTCTCTTCTAAATGGTCATGGTTGTGAGCAATTCAGACTCAAATGTGGGATTGAAAATTTTCATGCGCGTCATGCATAAAAAATACTAGATGGATTTTATTTCAACCTAATTAAAAAAAGAAAGAAAAAAAGGTAAGAAAAATGTGCGGCATGAATTAATTTGTTACAAATCTGAATTTGTAACAAAATCCCCACTAGCAATCAAATTTTATTAAAATGCACACTATGGAGTTCCGTATAGAAAATGAAAGAAATAACATGATTTCTAGAGCAAACTATCTTTTAAATTTTCGCGATCTTAATTATTATTTTTTTTTAACATTATCTAATTGAAATTCTAGCTCATTGTCGATTTTTTGTTAAATTCTCAAATAAGAATAGAAAAATCAGGAGCATTTCCTTCCCCACTCGCAGTTCTCGCCCCTTTGATGGGCGAGAAAAGTATCTTTTGAAACTAAATAAAATAAGTAAAAAATATCTTTTGAAAATTTATGCAAAAAAAATTTTTTTTTACTTTATTATTCTTTATTAACAAATCAAAATAGAAAAATCACGAGTATCTCCCCCCCCCCCATGAGGGAGAAAAACATCGTTTGAATATAATTTTGGATGGAAAAAAAATCTTTCAAAAATTTCTGGAGAACAGAAAAACTAAATTTTTTACATTATTCTCAAATGAGAAGAGGAAAATCACAAGCATTTCTTTCCGATCGCGAGTAAGGCATCTTTTGAATATAATTCTGAGCAGGGAAAGAAAATCATTTGAAAATTTCTGCAGAAAATAAATTTAAAATTTTTTATTTCCCAAAGAAAAAAACTTTCTACAAAAACTCAAATCGAAATCAGAAGGAAAAACATATGTATCACAATCTTATTCCTCTTTGTGCTGTGTGATTTTATTTCTCTTCCACTCCAGCTGAACATGAATTGGCAATCAAACACAAAAACTGACGCACTAAATAATTCATGTTCTACCATGTTCGACCCCTTTCTCTCACACCCCATTCAAAACGAATATATTGAAAAACAGGTGCAGTACTTGACCTTGAATCATTATTCCGTTTTCTCGGCTGTCACTAAGTTTGTAGTAGCAAAATGATAGATGATTTTAAAAAAAGATACAAAGAAGTAGGAAATAACCGGGGGTTCTGCGGTCCCTGTAAGAACTTATTTTTCGCAGAATTATAACATAAGTAAAAATTACCAAAATTTGGAGGGGGCCAAGTGATAATATACGCATTTAAATCCAGTTGTATCTTTTAATACTCTACAATTAACTTAAATACTATATACGTCTAGAACAATGCTTCCCAAACTTATGGCTTTTGTGTACCCTTTCTAAATTTTGTAAGAAAAGAAACTCTTTCCAATAAAGAAATATGAAGTATTAAATTAAAATTTTAAACAGTTTATGATTGCTATCTAGGTTATGTAAGCGTATTCTTCAATGAATTTCTTAGAAGATAGTTTTATTTATTTTTTAAATCTTGTTTTTTTCCCTGCATTTCATTTGATTTTTAGCTTAAACATTATTATTACTATTTTTTTTTTTTTTTTTTTTTTTTTTTGACTAGACATTAGTTTTTGGAATTAAATAAATAAATAAATAAAATTAATTTTATAAATTTTTTTAATAAATATAATCAAATTATATTACGCTCTAAATCACTCATAGTTTTCACAATTAAAAATAGCATACTAATTGTAATTACCAAATTTGGTAAATACTAAAAGCAATTCTTAGATGGGTACTCTGTCTAGGTTTTTATGAGAGGTACCTATTTTGTGAAAATTTGGACATAATTTGTAAAAATTAAGTCAACACAAAAATATAGTAAAGTAAAAAGATATTTTTAAAAATTGCCACTTAAAATAATTTTGCTATTGTAAAATTTTATCCAAATTTAAAAATCATTGTCCATTGTTAAATTTCAACTTGTATTAAGAAAAAAAAACAAAAAAAAACATGCATTTAACAGTACTTGCACTAAAAGTTATTTTCGTTATGAGAACATTTCCCACGGGGTCACAAAGAAAAAAGTTTCACAGAAAAAAGCAATATGTCATAATAAAACAAAGGACTGTTAGAATAAATTTAGAAGGGTGTTCGAATGTTTAGAATAATGTTCGAATTTCAACTTCCTGTAAAGTTTACAGTGCCTTGTCGTTTAATTGAAAAAAAAAAAAAAACTGCGAAAAAGAAGTTCGCTATACCGCATTATCTCACCAAGCATATGCTACCTATTCGTATCATTATTAACCCGGGATTTATCATTACAAAAACAAAATTTTAAGAGGCTGGGAGGAGAATTGTAGAACTTGCTTTTTTAAAAGCATTTTGTGAAACTACCGATTTTCCTTAAGTTGAATTTGTGAAGGTACCGCTAAACGGTAGGAAATTTGCCCTGAACAGACCCCTGTAAAAGTTGTTTATCAATAGATATTTTTTTTAATACAGATTTCATTTTTACATATCTAATTATAAAATTATAAGTCTGGTACTATATTAACATATTTACTATTTTTAACTATATTAACATTACCTATATTAACATTTTTAACTATATTAACATGTAAATTTTTAACAATTACTTAATTCTTTTCACATCAATGTTAATTCATAAAATTGAAAAAAGCTGTTTTAATATTTAAACAGAAAATCGTGTGCATTTCTACTTATAATCTATTATAGATTACTGATGTTCTAGACCAGTGTTTCCCAAAGTGTGGTACGCGTACCCCCAGGGGTACGAGAACAGTTTAACGGGGGTACGCGTTCGTATGCGAAATATCTTGCAACAAACGAAAATTTCAAAATTTTTTATTTAAAAACAATGCTAGCCATGAAAATTTACGATTACGTATTTTTATATTGGTTATTTTTTGCACAGTCAATAGTTAATAATTAGTGGTGTCAACAGCCAGTTGTGATTTTTAACTTTTGTGGAAATTTTTATAGTAAAGAATACATTCAATTCTTATTAGTGGTACACAGCGTTGCACACTTGGATTAGAAAAAACCGATTTCTTTTTAAGTGATTTTCTCCATTGTGAAAGAAATTTTCCACCCCTGATTATTATGACATGCGAATAAATCGTGCACTTAAATTATCGCTTTTAAGCGCGCATTATGTGTGACAATTTTGTCGTAAATCAAAGAGAATTTTCGATCGTTTTTCTTGTAGTTATTGCTAGCTTTCCCACGTGGTTTCAAAAACCATGATATTTTAACACAATATCATTACAACTCACAAAATTAACGTCTGTTTAAATTTATTTTTTTATAGTTTAGAAATTGCTTTAAAAATATTTAAGCTATGTAAAACCTCTGATAATTTACTGAATTGAAATATCTTATAATTGAAGTATATTTTCAACTAAATGTTGAAAGTTATTTTGTGCTTCAATGATTTTGTTTTTAAAATTAATAATTTTAAGCCCAAAAAACTATCCAAGGCAAATTAAAGTTTTTACCTAGCATTTACTTACTTTTTGCTTACTAAAAGATTCATTTTAAATTTAATTTTACGAACAGTAAAGATTTTTATTGTTAAAATTTATATTACAGTGGACTTTTTTATTATATAAAATAAGGAAAAGCATCCCATGGGTTTTAGCTATTTCGATTAATCTGTACTTTTTTTTAAAAGAAGGAATATTTTTTAAGTAATTAGTTTCGAATTCTTTAATTTTAAATTAAATCTATCAGTTAAAAGTATTTAATTTTACACTTACATAATTCTCAGATAACTGTTAAAAAGAATTCAGTACTTGGGGTACTTATTTTATATTAAAATTACTATGAATACTGACAGCATGTCTGTCTAAATACTGGAGACGAATAGTACTAGAACTTTTTTTTTTTTAATAAAATAATACCAAAGACAACTGCCCCCTGCACGCTACGCTTTCAACCCCCCAAAAGTGCTAACCCAGTTCCTTTCAGATAGGTTTGCTCCTTAGTCTTGTTACCTTAATATCTTTAACAGATTATTTAAATTACATAATAAGGTTAGAATTAACGCCTTATACTCGCTATCGCTCGCCAATCTTCGGAACTGCTTCTTCAGTTTTTCATGGATTACTTTTAACTAGCATCACTCGCTAATTATTGAACCAATATATACACACAAAAATTAAACATTGGATCAATATATATATATTTTTTTATTTCTAGTGTAGCTATGCGTAATATATACATAGCTCGACTAAAATGATATTATAGTGCTGACACTTTTTTTTAAATGAAGTTCTAAGAATGGATAATAAATAAATCCTTCACTATAAATATTTGATTTAATTTATATGCATTGTGATTTTATGTATAAAAAAATAATAAATTTCAGTGTTATGTTCACAACAAATGTTTTCTTTTTCATTAAGTCATAACACTTATTTTAACGTAAACATACAAAATGAATAAAAACCAAAAGAAAATATTGAAGGAAAAAAAAAAAAAAAAAAAGGTGTAAAGGGCATTTTTTTTTAAAAAATGCAACGCTCTCCTATATATAATATGTATCACATAATTCACATTATTTTCTCCGATGTGAAACCGAACTGATTAACTAAAAGTTAATATAGGCACCGATAACGACTAGACAATTTTTTTAGGAGTACAACTACTTAGTTATTTTTTATTGCATTAATTAAGACAAAAATTTATAATTCCAAAATTAATGTATGGTTATAAGTAACAAAAATTACTAATTTTAAAATACTGCTGTATTAAAAATGTAAAACTAAAAAATAATCTACTTATAATTAATAAAAATTATAATACAGAAATTAATTAGTGCTTGATTATAACTAACAAAAATCCCTAATTTTAAGAACTATTACAAAATATTGCACAATTATCAATATATAATTAAGTAAAGTTATATAATCTTTTCCCCTCAACGCTTCCATTTTTTGAATTGCGAAAGGCAGCAATGATATTTATTACAACCGCTTCCTGTAATAATAACTTAATCGGAAATTAAAGGTTTAAATGGTCTAATCCACTAATTAGTATACGACATTGATTTCAAAAACAACTTATAACAACGGCTAAATGTAAATATATGTATAAAGGGTATAAACATTACAAAATGTTCCATAACAAGTATATAAATATCAAATGGTTTAAAATAAAAACCATACATTATCAAATATCTTCAAAATATTTATCAATCGACAAAATCTCTCTTACCTTAAATTATAATTATTCTATGAAGAAGCTGAGAAGACACTAAAACAATTAACATATGTTTTGATATAGTTCAACTAAAAAAAAAGCAGTTTAAGATCACCATGAAATAGGCAATCCTTTCTACAACACAGTTTTAAGAAAATTATCAACACCACATAAAATTAGGTTCTTCCCCTTCTTAACCAATGATTCATCACGTGACTAAAAACAGGGATATTCATAGGGTAATCCATAAACAAAGCTTTCAGGGTATACCAATGACAAGTAGCACGTGGTCGTGGGTGTGTACGGCGTTCAGAGCTCTTCCAGACACTCGTCTCGCGTCGTGGCGGTTACTATGGTTACGAGGAAAGGTCCCTTCGAATAGGGGTGTGGGGTAAGTCTTAATCTGTCTTGTCTTAGCGTAGGTCGTCGTAAAGTAAACCAATCCTCACCTTCTTTCCTCCATTTCACCCCCATTAGAAATGTGCTCTCGCTTGTTACCATAGCAGCAGACAGCCCCAGACTTTCAGTCTGGAAGAGTTCTCAAAGCCTCACTGTAACAATTACTGCACAAGTTTTATACTTCTCCATTCATTCATCACTTCGAATGTGCAACAAATTGCTTTTTTTTTTTAAATTTTAACTACACTAACTGAGCGACAATCTCTTATTTAAAAATAAATATCATTTACATACAATTAAAAAGTAATTTTTTGAAAGAAAAATTATCAGACTATTGGAGACATGTTATGATTGTTTACAAAATTTAGTAAAATATTCAATGTGTTAATTTTTTAATGATTGTAAATAAATTTTCATAAGTAACCAATTAGTTTTTGACTCAGTGGTGGTTGTTCAAAGCGCACCAAATGTAGGTTGAGGTTGGTACGGGCAGGATTGTCACAATTACAGCTTTTTTTTTTTTTTTTAAATTATTATTAAATTTTTATTTAGCAATACTGCATTTATTTATACAGGAAGGGAATCATGGAAAAATATTAAAATTGATAGGTTGTGATATATTTTTTCTATCAGAACATTATTACACATTGTAATTTAGTTTTTTTTTTTTTTTTTTTTTTTAAGTTTTAAATTTTATTTTGAAATTTAAATTAAACCCCACACAGATAATGATTTTTTTTTTAATTATCTATAAATTTTCTAGCAAATATGGGTGTCAAAAATTTAACATGATTTTGCATTGAAATGAATCTGCAAAAAAGTCTGTCGAAAATGGACAATTGTGTGGACTATAAATCTGGAGTTTACTTCCTTATTTCAGCGTAATTTGGCTTGTTTAGCTTAATTTTTTTTTTTTAAATAGAAAGGTATTTCGCATTAAGGTGTGAATACTTAATATCCATATATTAATAGAATTGATAATTAGAACTCGTTAATATTATTCTAAACTCATAGTGGGTCAAAATAAATAAAGAATAAAATCAGGACATTAAAAAAAAAAAAATCATGACATTTTTTTAAAAAAATAATCAGGTTATTTTTTAGTACACTCAGGGTCCGATTCATCATAGGGACTGAGAGGGGCCTGCCTAGCCCCTTAAATGTAACAACAAAAAAAAAAATTTTTTTTTTTTTTTAGTACTTTCCTTAAGAATTGTCCATTAGAATTAAAAGTTTTATTTAATTTTATAACTTGCGTTGAACAATCGACCCGATTCTGAATTTACGGCTATCAATGTTCAACTCCGTAGCCTTCTAATTTTGAACCTATTTCAGAGGACAAGGGAATTTCCTGGATCATGTAGTGGAAAAAATTTGCCTTCGTGGAGGACTTTTAGATGGAACTATCCCGCATTTGCTTTACATGGAGAAAAAAACAACGAAAACCTTTCACGGATAACCTGACGGCCAGGGGAATAACCTAAAGATCCGTCTACCGCTGAGGATATTTTACGTCAGCATTGTTGTTGGTGCGAGCCGGGTACGGAATTCGTATCGATCAAACATCGCTGGGATTCGCACACGGATCACCTCATTGAGAGGCGAGCGCTCTATCCCTTGAGCCATCAAGAATTATAAGTTTTATAACCATCGTTGAACAGTCGATCCCATTTTGAGCTTACGACTGTTCAATTTTGTATCCTTGTAATTTTGAACCCATTCCAGAAGACAGGATCAAGTATTGAGAGAAATTGTGCCTTCATAGAGGACTTTTCGATAGATATAATCAACATTGCATTAAATAGAGAGGGAAACCGTAAAAACCTCCGATGGTTAGCTTAACGACAAGAGAATTCTAACAAATGATCTGTCTACCACAGTGCCTGTCTTTGCGTCGGCACTGTGGTCAGTTCGAGTCGGGTGCGGAATTCGTATCGATCAGTCATCGCAGGGATTGAGTTCGAATCCCAGCGATGACTGGTAAACCAAGTTTGGGTTCACCTCATTGGAAGGCGAACGCTTTATCTTCTGAGCCACTACGGCTCCATGATTTATAAGTTAACAAAATTGAAAATAATTATTAGCTCAAAATTACAAATACATATTCATAATATATTTATATCTGTATATTTAAAAATTGTAAGGTCCACCGACACCGCTCTTTGGGTGTTCACCTTGACGTTGCATTTTGTTTTACTGTGCAGAATATGTAAGATTTAGAAACTTGAAATTACTAAGGTGTATAGAAAAGTGGACCGGGATTAAGATTGAATAAAAAATTGATAATTAGATCGAAAATTATTAACTGTTAAACTTATTGGGGGGAAATACCATACTCTACAGGCCGCAGGTATGCTATGCAACTGCAGTGTTAAAATTCGGCATATGTGTTTATGAACTTACACAATTTTCTTTGAAATTCTAATTTGTTCGAAAGTTACTGTAATGAAGTACTTTCTTACGAATTTTTTCTCAATTATTTTTGCTTTACATTTTCTTTTTCTGCTCAAAATGTATATGACTTAAAAACTTGAAATTACGAAGGAGTGAAGAAAAATGTGCAAGAAGTTCGATAGAAGTTTCCAAATTATTAACTGTTAAATTAGTAGTAAGAAGGGAAAAAAAGTTAGTTTGATTTCGTAACCTACATATTAGGTTGCACAGACTAATTAGCATATTTAAAATTAGCGTCTTAGGCCATAAAAATTGCATCTTTTCTTTGTACGTGAAAATCCGATCATTATATAAAAAATTATTAAGATATACAGTTTTTTATCTTTATTTTTTTTAAATTTAACGCATAGTACATATTTTGATACTTTAAAACAAAAGCTAACTAACTTAATCAAATTTTTATTCTTACATCGATATTTAAAAAGTTTCTAATATAAATAGGATATCGATATTTAAAAATTTCTAACATAAATAGGAGCACAATTTGCAGCAGATTTTAATTTAATCATCGGAATTCGGTATAATCAAAGGTACAACAAAATTAATTTATTTATTGAATTTTCATTAATTTCCTTTTCTCAAGGAAAAACTTAATTTTTTGACTACGCCAGTATTTAACAATTTATCTATTTTTTCTCCTCCCGTAATGAGATTCTTGTTTTGATCAAAAGCTTACTAACTTCTCTCTAAGAATTTTGAAGGGGGGGGGGGGGGGGAAAGGAAAAACATATTTCATCATTAATAAAAATTAATGCATAGATATTGCGTAATAGTTTAAAAAATAAAGTTAAACAAGATTTAGCTAATCTAACGCAAAAAGTAATGAATAAATAGCTGCGTGAAAAAAATGAAATATAAATGAAAGATAACTAAAGGATATATATATCGAAATCAGTCAGATCTGTGTTTAGGGGCTATTCAAATATTGCATAATCAGCTATAGTGAGGAAGGCGTACGAGATTTGTTTATTTTTGTTGTCAAGGGGGAATATTTTTTTGAGCAATGCTTATATGTATTTTTGTTTATGTATTTTTGTTTTTATACATACGATCCTACAACAGTTTAGTTTTCGGGGAGATTTCCGTATCGTGATCTGTGGTAGAAAAATCGACAAGTCTTGGCAACTTCCGGGCAGTGGTCCACGAGAAAATGACCAACAAAAAAAACATTACTGAAAGAGACCAACTCGAAAGGTATAACTCGTAGCCAACCCCGGCGCAAACATCTTTATTAAAAAAAAATGTGCAAGTTTAAAATTTATTTGGCACCTTGGCAATTAAAGTTGGCGCCACATATCAGAATACGGAAATATCCCCCCCTTGTTTTCAATTTTTTTAAATGAAAAAAAAAAAAAAAAAAAAAAAAAAAAAGTAAAACAATTCGAGGAAAAAAATCACACTTGGAAAAACTTGAAATAAAGTGTGGAAAAAGTTTTTTTTTTTTTCCTCGACGAGTTTCAAAATAAATTAAAACGTTAATTTTACTAAGCAAAGATACAACTTCTACTTGACTTTAATCCTAAAATAAGATTGCTACTGTATAATTCAAAATTAAAGAAAAAAAAAAAAAAAAGGGGTAGGGGAAGTTACAACCTCCTTATGAAGGGATTTACATTTTGCTTATTTTAAATGGCAAAAGGGCAGGGAGAGTCCAAAATTGCCGAAAACAAGATAACGACAGAATATTTGAAAGATCGTTAACTTACAGAAGACAAAGCTCCATGTGATTAACACAAATTAAAATGCTTCAAGAAAATATATAAATAAACTAAAATGTACAAGTAATAAGACAATGTAATTAAACTTAGTGCATCACATTGAGACATTGTGGAAATTTAGTAACACAAATCTTGCAGAAAATATGGTTCCAAATTCGGCCATTTTGAAATAATACAAATTAATAAGTCATCAAAAAGCACCAACTCTTTTTTGAAAGACATGCTAAGGTCATTATTATGATTATCTATAAACAACAAAAACAAATGAGATGAACTTTAGTAATATTGGTTCTAACTTTTGTGTCATATTGGGATAACAATTACATGGTACATATTCAGATTAAAATTTTTATAAACATAAAATATAAGATGGTAAATCGAATCATATTCTCCGTATAGGTAGAACAATTTAAAATCATTTAATAGCGTGATAGAAAATATTCTGTTTTAAACACATTAATATATCACAAAATACAACAGAAAATTCAAAAATATTTCAGCACGCCAAGTGTTCTATAATGAAAACTTATATTTGTATTTGAATTTTTCGATGAGCTGTTTTGAATATTTGAAGAAACTACTTAAGACAGATATTGATATTAGTAATACTAAAATCAGCAACTAAATAGTTAATTCTCTATCGAACAGAAGTTTTTAAAACAGCAATTATCAGAGCGTGGATGAATAGTAACAGTATAATAGTTTAAATTAGAGCACACTTTATATTATAATAATCAAAATAGATGCTGCAAAATTTAAATTCTATATAATTTATTTGGTGCACGCAAAACAAAGCTACTGAATAAAGAAATTAAAATCACTTACTTGTAGAATTAAGAGTTTTCGTTGATTTCTAGATTTACACTTGGATTTTCAGAATTGTTTTAAAATTTCGAGAATGTAAACTTTCAATCCCGCTCGCGTTTGAAGTTAAGTTGAGATGATATTTGGACTGCATCTTTGTTTTTGAAAATTCAAGTAAAAATCGTCTGCTACGTATTGTTATTGGGGCATGGCAATAGCATGAATAGTTAAAGAGGAGGGAAAATAAAATAACGATTGAGTGAATAGCGTGACAATCGGTTTCATCTGAAGTTTCATCTTACTCACAAAGATTCCATGAAAAAAATAAAAAAAAGAGGTGGGGAAAGAATACATTCACACTGAATTAAGTAGGTAAAACAAAACTACAACTTAGATAAGCCAAGCATTTTTATTCGGTAAAATCAAATGTAAGATGTTAATCGTCTGCATATTATCATTTAACCTTCGTTACCCACATTATTATTTTAATGTCAGGCCTTATTTAGTTGAAAAAAGAGTAGTGTAGTGTAGTAATGGTAGTGATAGTGGTAAAATTGATGAACATAGGTGCAATAATGATATTTTTATCACTATAATGTAAATAGTTTTTTTGGAAAAATCATTAAATTTCTAACTCATCAAATTTAGAATTTCAAAATCCTAAAACATACACAAAATGTTACAAAATCGTCTTTTTATTTTTAAAATCCATGACAAATAAAAATTAAAAAATGTACGCATTGGAGGTCAAAAATTATGTTAAAATGATGAAAAAGCAAAAACAGCTGTATAAAGAACCTGTGAAGAAAAGTGAGATTAATGATCAAAGCTTGTTGGATTTCAGGAAAAAACTGAGTTAGTTTGAGGCAATCTAACTGGTTTAAGTGCTTTTATAAACGCTTTCATTAGTACTGATTAGTCACATTTTGATAATATTTTTATTTTTTCCTAACTTAAATTAGGATTAACAACCCTGAAGGTGCATTTTGTTTTGTCATTTTTTTTTTTTAAAAATTCAGTTTCGTTTAGAATTCTAATTGTCTTGTGTACTGGGCTACTCTTTTAAGCTGCTGGTTAGTTGCGTCCTGGAGTATCTTCCAGGGGTGGATCCAGAAATTTTTCCTAGGGGGGGTCATAGTCTCAGACCCCCCCCCCCAACAATTAATTATTTTTATATAAAAAATAAATTTTAATATTTTTTTTTTTTTTTTGAAAAACAAAAAAAATAATAATAATTGGGGTTTTTAATGCTAGTCTTCTCATTTATTTTTTTCATAATGAGCAATAGAACAATACATAAATAATTCAAGTATTCAAAATCTTTAAATAATAAATTTATAATAATAAATAAATTTAATGTATAATAATAATATTATTTAATGTATAATAATAATAAATGTATAATGAATAAATTTATTTCTTTAGTAAATTGTTAAAAAAATTACTATTTTTATTTATTTATTTCAATTCTGAGGGAGGGGGGTCTTGACCCCTATGTCCCCCCCCCCCGTTGGATCCACCACTGAGTATCTTCTACCTGAATTCAATGTATAAAAATAAATAAATAAAATGAGAATTTGGTAAGGTGTGTAAATTATCAGTTTTCGGTAATTTGCGTAACTCACATCCGCACCAGGGTTTAATTGTTATATTTTACTCAAAACATTTTATATTTCTATGAAAATAATTTTATGCTTATGAAATCAGAAGAAATCTGAGCTATTTTATTATTTCTTATCAAGATTTTAAAAAATTTCCATCAGATCCATAAAAATATGGATTTTTGTTTCTTAAAAACAAAAATCTACATTTGTTTTTTATCGTAAGATAAATATTTCATTTAGGAATGTCTATACGAACAAGATTACTCAAGTTTTTCATGAGTCAACAAGAATATTTTAATGCAGTGTCCAACTTCTTAAACTACTTCCAGTTTAATGTTGTTTGTTAAACTTCTCCAGTAACGTATAATAGTTGAAAAGTTTTAAATGCTTTTATTTTATATTTTGAAAGCTTTCCTTATTTAACAAAGCGGTTCTGTTGTAATTTGTTGCGCTCTTTGGACGATTCGTTTTGCGAACGTGAATTTTTAATAGATTCACTTATTACAAAGCGAATTCCTTGCGCGTTTAATTTTTTTGTTTTTTCATCTCAAAGAAAACGAAAACTAATAAGAAAAGCTTTTTTTTTTTTTGCTGTTGTTAATTTTTAGTTTTGGCTGTTATTGATAAGTTTTTGTAGTGTTTTAAATATCCAAGAAGCTTTATTCTAAGTTCAAATTTTTTTGGTCTTTCATATTTTTTAAATATTACATTATTCCCAACCCCTTAGAATATCAGAAAGATAATTTAAAATGAAATATGCGTGGTAATGAATAAGGTTATTGCAAATTTCTTTAAAGAAATATTATTACCTTCAATTATCTTCGATGTTTTAACTCATCAAATACTTTTTGCATAGAAATTAGTGATTTATTTTAATTTAAATTTAAGATATTAAATATCAGAAATAATATTTGCTATTTATATATATATATATATATATATATATATATATATATATATATATATATATATATATATATATATATATATATATATATATATATATATATATATATATAAAGAGAGAGAGTTGTGACTCATTTTTAACTAATTGTTTGTCTTGCTTGCAATACAAAAGTAGAAAAAAAAGAAAGAAATCTTTATATATGAAAATTTAAATTTAATTACGAAATCAAATGCATCACGATTGCGAAATTAAACTTTTTGCAATAATTTGTGTAATATGAAAAGGAAACTGCCAGAATATGTGAACTAAACATATTTTGGCAGTTCTATTACAAAATAAATAATAAAATTAAAATTTCTTTTCCAACTTGTATATCTAGCAAAACATCATAGCAATAAAAAGATTATTTATAAAACATGACCATGACTTTCAAAAATAATTTATTGTAATTCAATTTATAAAGCAAAATATGAAGCACAATTTTCACAAAATTTTAAACTTCATGATGTGCATTTGTTGAAAAATGTTTAGATCTCCAGAATAAAGGTCACTTCATGGAAAAAAACTGTCTGAATAGACTGGTTACACTTGAATAGCTGAAGAGAACTTCAGGAGCCAATAGAAACCTACAAGTGGTCAGTTAGTTAATAATTAATGGTCATCCATCTTGTTCATAAGAAAGGCTAGAAGTGACATGACGCGCTACACCAAAAATAACGACTATAGGACCTAAATAAGTACAGTTAACAATGATAAATTGTGTCTAATAGTAAAAGCGGCATGTTCAAATATTACTGATAAGCAGCAAAACTCAAAGAAAGTTTCTCTGATTTTTGTATCTATTGAATTTCATCCATTCTTTGTACTGTACCTTGTTTCTCTTTTGTACTGTCTCGTTTGTGCTTTTTTTGTAATGTCAAAGAAAGTACTCAGATTCTTTTTACCAGTTGAAATGAAAAGGTGTACAAAAGAGGACGCTATGCCACAGGTGAAACGCTTGATGGAGAATTTAGTTTCACCTGTAGGAATAATTTAAATTTTACAGAAAAAGTCATAAGGCAAAAAGTAAGTTCAGGCAAATTCACCGATCACAGTGTTGACGTAAAGATATCCTAAATGGTAGACGGATCATGGGTTAGAGTCCTCTGGCCGTCTGACTAACCATGGGAGGTTTTCGTGTTTTTCCTATCCATGTAACGCAAGTGCGAGTTAATTCCATCATAAAAGTCCTCCACGAAGGCAAATTTCTCTTAATGCTTGATCCAGGAGTTCCCTTGTCTTCTCGATTGGGTTCAAAATTACAGAGTTGAACATTAGTAGTCGTTAACCCAAATTAACTGCGTCTGCTGTTCAGAGACGGTTATAAAATAAAAATAAAATGATTGAAATTGTGTTAATTATTTTTAAAATATTTAATGAATGTACGAAGTATGAAATGATTTCATCATATTTTATCAATGCGAGTTTGAACATTGGGTTTCATGTCAGACCTTTCAATGTACAGGTCTGGTGCGGCATCTAATCTAGTTTAAAATTTATTTACGTATCTGCATAAATTGAAAGTTAATGAGCTCAAATATAATTTTCATTGAAAAAAAAAAAAAAAATGGCGAAAATAAATATAGAGAATGGTTATCAGAGAAACACACTTCTTCATTGTTATTTTTATTTGATGCAAGTAATATATTATTATGAGAGAGTACATTTTTAATTTTACTTTTCTTTCTACACAAATTAACTAAATCATTTCTTAATTAAATAACGGAAATATTAAATAAATAATGGATAATTTATTGAATATAAATTCAATGACAGGTTTTGAAAATCGTCTCTGATTAAAAATATCCTACCTCTCGGAACCTCATTGATCCTTCGGGCCATGGAGACTAGAGTATCGGAGAGTACCGGTTCAGTATCCTTGCTTCGGGTATAGTACGAGAAAGAAGAAGAGATATACTTTCTCGGCTCCTTTCCTAAGTCCTCTTTCTCTTACCTCAATCAGTGTAACTGTTTGGAAATATTTAGAGAATCGTATTTGGCAACTTATATAAAAATTCCGACTTGAATATAGTAAAAATTTAAAGAGTTTCAAGCAATTTTCCAAGTAGTTTTCATACTTTTTAAATAAAAAAAACTCAAAATAAGGGGTTTTCCACATATTTAATTCGTACTATTGAACAAGATTTACTAAAAAAAGATAACAGCATTTTTGGGGATCATCCTCAATAAAAGTATCGTTTCTTGCGCCTGATTTCCTTCCCTATTGAATCATATTTTCGTGTATGAATGTTTATTGTAAAGTATTATCATTTGTTATTAAATTTTGTCTGATGATAATATTTGTAGAAATTCCCTTATTAATTTGAGCTTTCTTTTAACTAATACAAAACCTACTTAGAAAATTTGCTTGAAACTTTTTAAATTTTTAAGATAAATTAGAAATAGATATGAAAATTTGGAGAAAAAAAAAATTAATTTTTTTCAACTCACGCGCAGTATAAAAGGACTACTTTAATGACTCATATCTTCCGCGGTTTTAAACGACATATTTTTCTCAAATGTTAAAGCAATAATTTTGTAATTAATTTTAAATTGCACTAAAAATTTGCTTTAATTTTTTTTTGAACGGTCTTAAAGTTATAGCAAAAAAACGCAAGACAAAAAATTAGTTTCTTATAAAAACGTTCATACCTCCATAAATATTAAAGCTACCATTACGAAATTTTGTGCACTGATTGCTTACAATTTTTTTTCTTCTTCTCGAGAATATGCATATAATTACCAAAATAAGGGTCACAAGTTACAAATCGATTGCTACATTTTTTGGCATAGAGTGTTCAAAAACATTATTTTCCGTTTGCAATTTAGTGTTGGTCATTCAAACTTTAAACTTCATTTATATGTATGACAAAATTGCATGATCTAAACAGGCCTGAAATTAAAATGATTCTTTTAGTATTTTTTGAGAAATATGAAAAAAATGTATTAGTATGGAAGTGTTTCCATAATTTTGTCCATCCCCTGTATCTTAAATTGGGGAGTGAGAAAAAAATAATTTTTTTGTTTTTTTTGTTCGAGAACATGCTTTTGACTTGAAATAATCCTGATAACAACAGCAAAGTAAAAACCTGCCAAAGAGATGAAAAAGAAGCAGTGAAATCGTTGATAATATTTAAAACAAAAAAATGATTAAAAATAATTTAGGTCGGATAAAAATATTACGTGTGAGTTGATGTATTTTTAGGACCGCGTAAAAAAGAACCGAGTGATTAATGAGTATGAAAAAATGATAATGATAATTAATGATAATGAAAAAAAAATGTAGAAAAGAAGAATTTTTTTTAAAAAATAAAATGTTGTCATCAACGTCAAAATATTGTACGTTTAACTTAATTCACAACTACTATATAGAAAGGAGGGGGGGGGGGAACCCGGCATTTATTTCAATATTAGTTGACATGACATGTTATAGCTTTTAATTTAACTTAACTGGTTCATCTAATGAATCGATCATCTTGTCATTTTTTTTATCCATCATTTATCCATTGTGCATTATTTATCAATTTATATTTGGATAAAAGAAATTTTCTATTTTTTTCTTCTTTTTGCAAAAATTTATCCAAAAATTAAATCATTTTCAACGGGAGCAGATTTGACTTTTTTATAACGAATATGTAAAAGAGAAAGTAAAAACCTAAAATTTAGTGCTGCCATCTTACAGCATAGTTACTAACTTTTGCGGCTTCTCGAATATTTTATGCTTATTTTAGTAGTCAAGGTATAGAAAGCAAATAGAAACATATAGAAAGATAATATAGAAGTACCTAAAGTTGGGTCGGCTGTTCAATGATGGGTATAAAAGCAATTTTCAATACTTACAATAATACTTGCTTATTCCTCTCAACTTTCACAAGATTCCGATCCCTCGTTGTGTGAAAAAAACTGGCAAGAGATGGCGCCATTGTATTGCTTATTATCAAATTCTTATTAATTCGTTAATCAGACGACTCTTAATGTTTTTAATTTATTTAATGTTAATAAAATATTAAAAATGTCTATACATAAATTGTTTAAAATCACCAAAAAGGCTACGGAGAACATTGGCAGTCGTAAACTCAAAATTCGGTCGGCAGGTCAACGAAAAAAAATTATTTAAAAATTAATTTTTTACAACTCCTTTTGATAGAGCATTGGATGCTCTTTAATTATGTTGCATTTGCAAACGTAAGTCAGATGCCTCGTTTAGAAGTTATACACTGCAAGAACTGTGGTGTAATACCTATCCGAATTTGGTGTTGAAAAACTCCATAAATTGTGTGAATGATTGCTTCATTTCAAGTTAATACTAAATATACGGTTTTCACACACTTCAAAGGATGTAGTTAATTCTTAACACCAAAAATTAATAAAATTTACACCACTCAGCAGCTCATTGGTGAACAGGGTATAGTGTTTTTCGTAAGTCGCACTGTAAATTTGGCGAATAATTACAGATTATTTAAACTATTTAACTAAATTCTTGTAGAAATGATGGAAGAGCATGTTTTAAAAATAATACATATGATTTTTGACCATTATTAGAAGTTAGAGGCGAATAACTGTGCTATTTCAAGATACTGTCAATGTGGGAGCTAAAATATAGATTAGTTTACATTAGGACTCGAAAAACCGCCCGTCCTCGGCGGTCAAAAATTCTCCGCGGATAACAAATTTCTCGAATCCGACGTCCGCGCGGACGGCCATTTTCCCGTTAAAGTTCGTGATACATTTTCAATTTTTGTTTTCTTACAAGAGTCTATCGCCTCACTTTTATAATGACCCTCTAATCTAGAAATACAGCAACATACTGCACTTGGTGGAATTGATGTTTTCTCTGTCTGGGAGTACTGCAGCGGTTGAAAGGAGCTTTTCAGTAATGAACTTAACAAAAAAACACATTACGTACTGGTCTTAACAAGAAGCGTTAAACGCAATTATGAACATCTACCTAAATGGAAAACCCCTTTCAGATTTCTGAGCACAAACCTCTGTAAATCATTAGATTGATTGTGGAACTGGCAAACGTCATATTTGATTCATTTAAAAAACGCAGTACCCTCGGATAAAGTGATATTCCAGATAACTTGACCTTTGTCATTTACATTATTTCATATAAGAAATAAATTATTTCATAAAATAAGTACTAAGCTACTATTAGTAACCTAGTATTTCTTTTATAACTGTATAATGTTATCCTAATAACTACTAATTCATTGTGCAATTTATATAAAAAATGCTTGTAATAAATAAGAGAAAATTATATTTTTATTTATTTAGAAGTGACGGGTTAGTTTAAAAGGAGGACGGGTACATTGTTGGACGAGCCGTCCTCGGGGACGGTTAAAATTTCCGAGTTTTTCGAGCCCTGGTTTACATGAAGTGTGTTGGTTAAATGTAAGTGCTTCTTCTTAACGGATTTTATTATCAAACTGGTCATAAAATCCTAAATATCCATTCTCTTTGAATGATTGTTGAAAATTATTAATTGTGCTCGATTATGTGCTAAATGATTTTAATCCTTTTGTCGGATTGATGTGACAAACTACTTATATAAATTGTTATTATATGTATGTTGTTAGTTGTTTAGCATAAAGATTTTTTTGTTCTTTATCATACAACTAGATTAACATAAATCTGACCTCTATAATACATATTAGATTTACATAAATCTGTCTGTTGTATGAAATAATTTCATATTATTTAACTTCCATTCTCTTAAATCTGTCTGTTGTGTGAAAAAATTTTATATTATATAATTCTATTCACTTAGGTTTTGTTTGACTTTGTAGGGCAGTGTTTCCCAAACTTATGACTTTTGTGTACCCTTTCCAAATTTTTCGTAACGTGGTGTACCCCTAATTAAAAAATGAATGTATTTTTTACTATTAAAAAATTGCAGAAAAGTTAAAAATCACAACTGGCTGTTGACACCACTAATTATTAACTGATAACTGTGCAAAAAATAGCCAATAGAAAAATACGTAATCGTAAATTTTCATGGCTAGCTTTGTTTTTAAATAAATTTTTGAAATTTTCGCTTGTTGTAAGATATTTCGCATGAGAACGCCTACCCCCGCTTAACTGTTCCCGTACCCCTGGGGGTACGCGTACCACACTTTAGGAAACACTGTTGTAGGGGATTTAAATTATCGACCATGTCAACCTTCATCTATCAAAAGGTACCTCAAGTTAGAATCAAATTAACATGTCTTATATACTAGTGAATTGGTATTTAATATTTATAGTGGTAGTTACACCACATTACTCCCCTTCCAGAATTTTATCTGAGATAGAATTCGATGAATGATTACCACTAGTTGAT
Organism: Parasteatoda lunata; assembly: GCA_949128135.1. Classification (NCBI taxonomy): domain Eukaryota; kingdom Metazoa; phylum Arthropoda; class Arachnida; order Araneae; family Theridiidae; genus Parasteatoda; species Parasteatoda lunata. The sequence goes on along the minus strand of OX421971.1, from coordinate 87,443,677 downwards.
TCATGCTATTTTTTTTATATATTTTTATCATTTTTGCTCCTTATATTTTTTCTTCATTATTTTGTTTATAGCATTTCGCTCATTTCCCCCCCCCCCTTCATTTTTTTGTTTATAGCCCTTCGCTCATTTTTTTACCCTTCACATTTTTGTTTAGAGCATTTCGCTCATTTTCTTTCCTTCTCAATATTGTTTATTAACCGGGAGACTTTATTTACTTCACCGGATTTTTCTTCTTCTTTGAGCAGTTTATATTTTTTTATTTAAGCAAATCAACTGTTTAATGCGGATCATCCATCAATGTTGATGTCTTCATATCACGCCCGAAGGTCACCAATGTAGGGGATTTAAATTATCGACCATGCCAACTTTCATCTATCAAAAGGTACCACAAGATAGAATCAAGTTAACATGTCTTATATACTAGTGAATTGGTATTTAATATTTATAGTGGTAGTTACACCACAAATTCATATTAATATTCTGTCCGTGCTGAGTGTATGTTTGATTAACTAATTAATTTTATTTTAAGAAATATTGTATAAATGCATCATAAAGTTATAATTCTTGCTTTAGATTGCATCGAAAAAATAACTTTACGGATGCTTATGTGTATCATATCCTACTATACTGTAACTATAAATTTTATTGTTCATTGACCTATAAAAATAGTGGCAACTACTTTGCACCAAGTAGTGTAAAAGTGTTTAATTACACCAGGGACTGTGGAGGCGGTGATTAGTTCAATTTTAGTGGTTTTTTTAGATAGCATCATCGTAGCATTAAACATATTTTTTGGACGTGTGACATACACTTTAATTTGGATATCATGTAGAGATAATTATCTCAGAGAGATGAATAAAATCGTTTAGGAAAAATTGGTTTATTTCCTAAATATAAAATTAGAATATGGCCACATTTAAAAATATAAAGAAAAGAAGTCCCTTAAAGGGATAAAAAAAATCATCCTCTTAGCATAGAGAATTTCTGTTAAAATTGAAATTCAACGGTTGGGACTAAGATGCCCAAATGCACCCCCAATCTTCACGTCAATAATTCCAAATTGAAAGAAAAATGAAATGTTCCCAACGGACAGTGAGGAGCATGGGAAGAGATCCATGGTTGGCGAATTATCGAAAGATAACATAGCCAAAAATAAAGCTAACCTTCCCCCCTATAATCAATATCAAATTTGAAAATAATTTAGGGAAAGCAAATCGCCAACAAGAAAGTGAGAATTAGTATAACCATGCAACTGAAACGTTTTTGTAGTAAGAAATAAAGAATAAAAAGTTATAAATAGATTTTGTCGTGACTGTGAATTAATGAGTCTTAATTAGTATTGAAATAAAAAGTTAGCCGTTATATTAATTGTAAAGAAAAGAATAAAATATTTCATATTCGATTTTTTTTTTAAATGTAATAATTGGTTTGATTTAATTAAAAAAATTAGATTAAGAATGATTACAAAAATAGTTTAAGTAATTAAGAAATTTTAAAAGCTAGGAAATATGTAATGCCTATTGTGACATCACAGGGACTATAGTTGGTTTTGGTTTAGGGGAACAATTAGCGAAACACCACTTTGGTGTTAGGTAGTTGCCACCATTTTCAGTTTTTTAGATACACGAATTATTATTTTCTTCTTTACAGTATTAGGCAAAGACTGAAAAAGTACTTGCGTAAAAGACCTCATAAACTGCCCCCTTCAGAAATTGCTAGAAACTGTGCACCCAGAAACTACATGAAGTTTTGCCCTGAGTAATTACATGAAATTGTGTCCTCAGAAATTACACGAAATTGTTTCGTTAGAAACTACATTAAGTTTTATCGTCAGAAACTACATGAAATTTTGCCCTCAGAAACTACATGGAATTATGCCCTCAGAAACTATATAAAATTTTGTTCTCAGAAACTATATGAAATTTTGCTCTCAGAAATTATATGAAATTGTGTCCTCGGAAACTACATGAAATTGTGCCGTGAGAAACTTCATTAAGCTTTGTCGTCAGAAACTACATGAAATTTTGCCCTCAGAAACTACATGAAATTTTGCCCTGAGTAATTACATGAAATTGTGTACTCAGAAATTACATGAAATTGTGTTCTCAGAAACTACATGAAATTGTGCCGTCAGAAACTGCATTAAGTTTTGTCGTCTTAAACTGCATGAAATTTTGCCCTCAGAAACTACGTGAAATTATGCCCTCAGAAACTATATGAAATTGTATCTTCAGAAACTGGCATAATATCACATTATTCTTATTTGAGTTGTCCAAAGTGAAATTAAACCATTTCCAGCTCTCTTGGAATTAGCTCAATCGATATGTCTGAACAATTTATTAATTAATACTGTGCAAAAATTAATACAATTCGAATATTAATTAATTAACACTGTGCTAAATAGTGCAATTTTTGTATATTTAAAAATAAAATTTTGTAGAAGCCCGCGAAAAACAGTGCTCTCCATTATTCTTTCAACCTTCTCTTGATTTTCAAATAAAATTTAATGAGTTATAATTAAATTTCTAGTTTTTTAAATTATGATTATTTATAATCATAATTTATATAATAAATTCATTTTTAAAAAGTAATTTATTTTTGAAAGTAAGCATTTTTTCTATAAACTTAAACTTATAATGCATTTTCAGAACCTTAAAATAATAAGAAGAAAAAATGATAAATATTAATGATGTGTGTAGAGTATTCAGTGTGTAGTAGAGTATTCTTGATATGAAAATACCTACCCTTTAAAACCGGCAGAAAACAATAAGAACCCTACACATTTTAGCAATAATATTACCATATATGCTCCCTAACCTTTTAAGTAGCTTTGATCTTAAATCATATTTTAAGAAGTAATTTTTTAAAGAAAGTTAAAATTTAAAAAAAAAAAAAAAAAAAAAAAAAAAAAAAAAAAATTCCATGAATTTTGATGACGCATTTTTAGAATCATTTCTAAAAAGGGTCACTGGGCACTAAACATTTAGTTTTAAGAATATTTTTGACACTAAAACAATGCAACATAATGTTATATATGATTTAAAAGTTATACTTCTTTAAGTAAAAAATAAATGAATAAATTAAAATAAAATCTGCATGAAACAACATTAACCCATTATGCTTAAGCAATAAGATCATCCTTTATATGTGCTCTTCAACCTTTTCATTTATTATTGATCTTGAATCATAATTTAATAAGTTACCGCAGGCTCTGAACAAGGTTGATTTATTGCCATCGGTGATGAGATTAAAGGGGGGGAAAATGCCATAAAATAAAACCAAATGTCATCAGGCACCGGTATGGAACATTGAAACCTGTTTGGAACAATTTAGGTCATAACAGTGCCAACCCAACCCAGCAATTTACAAAATATGTAGTATTAGTATATTTCATACTTTGAAATGAAATGTGAATGAATGCTTATGAATGTTTCGTACCTAATAAGTAAATGCAAAACAGGTTCACTGGGTTGAAATAAATTAGTTGATCACATTCATTAGTTAATGTACGCCCAAATTAAGATCTGATTTAGTGTATTAGATGAAAAATTTATGTTTTCCACTGTATTTATTATCAAAATAAGTAAAATAATTATATTTTTTGCTAGATATAAATAGAATTGTATAAACTATAACTCTTTGAGCTGTTTGTATTTGTGTATATTAAATGAAAAGTGTGAGTACTTCGAAATAAAAATGGTGTTGAACTCCGATTCTTATCACAGTTTAAATTAATTTTTTTTATCTATTTCGTATCTAAGTAAGTAAATGCAAAATAGGTTTTCTGCATTAAAATATATCAGTATATCACGTTCAATTAGTTTATTATGACAAATTAATATTTCATAAAGTGTATTATATAAAATTTTATGTTTCCCATTGAATTTGTTAAAAAAAAAAGGAAATATATATATATATATAAATACAGTTATTAATATAACCCTATTCGAATGTACAAGAACTCTTTAGAAGAACAAAATAGTAAATATGTCGATGTAAAAATGGAATTAAGCAAGAGTCTGATAACAATATTTACTCGTCGGGTTTGAAAGTTAAGCACTAATCATTGTTAGTTCATTATTATAATTAAGGCTCAATAGTTTGAAGTATAAACAACTGAATTAAATCATTAATTTGAAAAAAAATATTATTTAAATAAGTATCTTTAAATAATTATTTTTATAATTTAATTAATTGATTTTTAACAAAAAGAAATAAAACTTAAAAATTCTGTTGTTAAAAAGGAGAAAATAATACTGTTTTTGTCAAAACAAAAAATTTAAAGAGCATCATAAAGGGGGTAGTAAAAGTTACTTAAGGAAATTTAACTTATTCCAATAACTTGTGAAAAAGTAGATGAACATTATTTACTAGTTCATCAAATTATCTCCAGAAATAAAGGCTGTAAATAAATTTCGAAATCAAAGTATGTTTAAGTTGGGTGTATAATTTGAACTCAGTGAAACAAAAATAAAATAATGCCTTATAAAAATATTTTTGACCGAACTAAAAATTATTACATTGGGTTTAAAAAATTTATGTAGTTCACAAATTTTATATTTTGTTTCATGAATTCTATTAAATAATTACTAACCATCATTATGACTAAAAAATAGTTTTTTAAGTTCCATTTTATTGAAATGGTGCTTTCGGATTGAAATAGTTAAATAAACATTAAATGGTTTTTTAATGATAATACAGTGTAATAGTAGCACTTTATAACGTCGCTCTAATGTTGCACAATGGGCTATTGGCGACGGCCCGGAGCAGGGACGTACACTGAGTGAGTGGGGCCCAGAAGGGCTTTTAGAAGAATGAAATTTTCTGATTTTTTAGAAATGTTAATAAGCAGTTAAATTATTTAATGAGTAAAATATTTTGCGTTTAATTTTTAAACAATTCAGGTTCAATTTTTAATTGTCTTTGTATATGTGCGAAAAAAGACTGATTTATTGTAACGAATTAAAATTTTACTTGTCCATTGTGGCATTATCTATAAAGCACGTAGTAGGAAACAAGTTTATTTTGTTGATAAGTACTTATAGAAAAAAAATTTATTTAATTATGTATCTTCTAAATGCTGAAGAAATATTGCCTAAAAGTGTCGTTTTCTATTGAAGTATTTTTCTTTCCTTTTCGCACTAGTTGGGACGCATTATCATGGCTTCACTATTATTCATTCTAAAAAATATTTTATTAATGTTGAAAATGGAATAAATTACAATAAAACATATTTTAAAACTATGTAAAATTTTTCAGCGCTCGTTTTGTTTTAAATTTACAAGGGTGCTAACGCCTTACTTTCGAAAAGTGCCCTGAGATTTCAGATCTACGGCCAGTCCGGCCCTGGTCAGGAACATCCCTGAGGACGATCCGAAGTATTTTAAAATAAAAGACACCGTTTTTGGAGTTCAAAATTTACATTAAAATAATTGTAATGTTTCGGAAATTGGGAATCCACATACCACCGCCCAGCAATGACGCCTATGAGTACTATTATTTTATTAATAAGCAGTAAGAAAATATATCTGATTGTCTATGTTTCAATGTTTAATATCGATTTTTTCTTAAATAAATTTTTTGTGATTTGCAATTTTTTCAGAGTACATACTTCTTGAAAACAACCACTCAATGTAATAACAAGCGAAAGTTATTCCGATAAGATACTAAGAAGTAAGACAACAATGCCCACGACGCCACATTGAACGCATCTAGGCGGAACATCGTTAAACACGTTTTACCCTTCTCTCGTATGATCCTTTTCATATTTTCAGCTGGGTGAAACGTCATTTACTACGTCACAGATCATGCGATATTTTTCAGCCAATCGTGTAACGTAACGAAATGGCCATACATCCACGTCTTGTAGAGGCAACTAAGTTGGCGAATGTTTCATTTTACGTAGAAAAATAATTTAGTACCATAATGATACTATTAAATGTTAATTTAAGGGATAAAGAGGGTTTTCCAAGGCAAAATTTGTAAAAAAAAAAAAAAAAAATTATTAAAATTGAAAAAAAAAAATGTATATATATACGTTACATGATCCGTTTTTATTCTGAGCAAGATAAAAACACAGCAGTTAAGTTTTCTTATTAAATAAAAAAAAAAAAAAAAAATTATTTTTCGATTCTTTTGAACTAATATGGTTTTAAAAAGACTTATTTGACTGGTTAGTAAAAGTTCTTTTATGTCATTTACGTAACTTTTATGGTGCACGCAATAAGCTCTTAAGAAAATTAAATTATAAAAATATTTGGCAAATGTATCACAAAAGTGTTTGCATTTAAATAATGTCTGCGCTTATTTTAAACTTATGTAAAAAATAACTTAACTTAAATTCGCAGAATCTTAAGTTAAATTTTTGATAAATTATAGAGAGTTTTAAAAAGTTGTATATTGATGTCTTTGGAATGAAAACCCCCGAGAGGATGAATATAGAGGCAAATCGCTAATAGCAGGTTATAAGTCTATTTCTTGGAGTTTTAGTATAAAATTTAAAAATATCTTTTCATTGTTTTTAATAACATTAAAAATTTCAATTTCTCTTCTTAATTCGAGGAATTTTTATTCTTTGCTTTTTATTGAAGCCATAAAACCTAGTTTTTGTAATAAAACATTTTCAAAACAAAATTTTTATTTCATTAAATTATTTCATTGATATTTACATCATTATTTTATTAATTCTTCAACAAATTTCTCGCTATGTGGGGTAGTTATATTTTTCGAGTGAGAAACCATTGGATATTTTTTCATAGAGAACAAACTGCGACAATCACAAAATCCTTGTGTACTTATTTCCAAAACTCGTTAATAATAATTATTTAAGATTAAATATAATGATCGAAGAAAAAATGTTGAATTTTAAGAGTTTAATATTTCGAAAATATAAAATTTGAACGAAATTGGTTTAATAGTTTCTGAGGCATAAAGATTCATAAAAACCGCATTTTCGTAATAATTTTTAAAACTATTCAACCTATTTCATTAGAATTTTGGATATGGTTTAAGAGCTCAAGTGAAATATAGGGTGGAGACACCTCCTATGGATAAATCAATTTAAAAAGCCGAATGCATAGCAATATAAACAAGCAAAATAATAATAACTACTAATATTTTTAATCAATACGTGGAGAATACGTACCAATTTCTACAAGATATATTTACCTTTCGCCTATGAAATAAGAAGTTTAGGAAATTAGAACGTGATTTAATAGCAAAGTGTCAAATTTAAGAATGATATTTAAAAAATTTGATACATTCTATTTTGAAAAAAAATCTAGCATTTTGTAGTTAAAACAGCAGGAGAAATGAAATTTTTAATTTTAAATGAAGAGCCTTTTTATTCGAAATGTGACAAAGATCTGAATTAGAATACAAGATCTTAGAAGGAATTTTTTTAAAGATTTTATTGTTCCAGGCCTTAATATACATTTTTAAAACCTTGCTACACAAATATAAGCGAAAGCAAAATATTTTTAATTTGCAAATTTCAAATGTTAGGTCTTAATCTATTTTTTTTTTAAATTTATTTATTTATTTAAAAAGAACTTCATAGCTGTCAAAATTTGTATGATATTAATTTTTATAATTTAAGTAAGATTATTTTAAACAATTTAATGCTTGATTAACCTAATGTGTGATTTTATTGAAATTATCTTGCGAGTTGAATTCTATTTATAGAATTAGTTTTTAAAATGATATATTCTTATCGCAACATACCGAAAACTAATTTTTGGATAATATCATGCTTCCTTAGTTAAGAAGACTTTTATAAATCAACTTTCCAGCAGGATTCTGCTCCAGCATATAGCTAAGCCACTTTATAATGATTCGAGGTACATTTTATTAATCATCTTATAACTCAAGAATGGCCATCTTATTCCCCAGACTTGAAGCCAGTGAATTTTTTGCTTCGCCCGTCTCGTAGACAAGGAACGGTAAAAAATATCGCTATTGTCCGGCTTTTCTTCAGACACCAGACTGGAGGGCTGGTGGTTACTGTTCTAACGAGTATAAGTCACTTCGAATAGGGGAGTGAGGTAGATATATATTTGATATATCTTTGAAGAGTCATATCCTTTCTTCAATTCTCCTCCATTAGACATGGTTTTATTCTTCTTTCCATAACAGCAGGCAACCTTAGAATTTCAATCAAGCGGAGTTCTCTTGAAAGTTAGATAACATGCGAATTGCGATCCATGGCAGATAAGCTTGTGACATTCTTACAGAATTACTTTAATGCCAATCATTATCCTCACCCTGGCATTATAGCCCTCGCAGATCCCTGGATTTTTTAAAGATTTTGGACTCTTTTTTTCCTATTAGTCGCATTTTTCTTGCAGCTAGTAATTTTAAATTATTCCAGGTCCTCTTCCATTTATTCCTTCCATCTAGTTCTAAGTCTTCCTCTAGACCTCGACCCTCCTGGTTTTCCGTATAATAATCTTTGAACATTTCTTTCCGAGTCCATTCTTAGAATCTGTCGAAACCATTGGATTTCTTTTATTGTTGCACTTGTTACAATGTCTGTTACAATGTTGCCTGTTTCAATGTCTGGTTCTTATAAGGCCAAACAAGGTCATTTGAAAAATTTGTAGGCAAGCTGAAGATAATGTTTTTGCTTAATTGAAATGTTTTGGTATTTCAGCACGCATTTAAATTACAGTATAGCGTTATGTGTCCAAGTTGCTGCTTGTCATCCTTTAAAGCATAATTTATTAGATATTTTGAGTTCGCCAACTTGAGTGTAATGAAATATTTTGTTTACTGTTCATTTTTTCAAGGATGTTTTCGCACAGGTGAAAGTAAAATGTTGCAAATACGCAGTCAAATCAAGTTATTCGAATATCGCATCTAATCTAATCGATACCACTCCTGATGAATGGATTAAAACTGATAAAAAACGAAACTGTTGAGAATTGAAAGTGATTTTGACGCACCTCTTGTTTTATTTTCAAGTGTGCCTTATCAACAAAACACTTAAGTGACTTAACTTTCTCCATACCTTATTCTATCTGATCGCCCCCTCCATTTCTTATCAATCAGATGATCTAATCTTGATGAAACAATATTGAATTCGTGAGAATCAGCCTTGAATCGTCATCATCTGACAAACTATTACAATGTTACAGAGCGACTGATTACTTAAATCTGATATTTATTTACTTACACCCCCCAAAGTCGTACGATTTTTTTCCTACTACTGATTTGATGCAGATTAGGAAGAAGTGGTTGTGTTGTGATATTTGATAATCTTTTATACATAGTAAATTTCATTCGTCATTGTGGCCATGACCGAGTAAACAGACTAATGATCGTAATGAATATCAGGAAGTGAATCAAAGACGGCGATGTGTTTATGTTTATGTCATAAGTAGCATGGTTGGATACATAGTTAGTACTTTTGAACTGAATATTTAATTGAGACTACAAAAAAATGTTCGAGTTGAGAAAAAAACTAAATAAAATGGTAAATACATAAAATCTATTATGTATGGATTTTTAACAATAAAATGAACGTGTAATTTAATACTAGAAAGACTAAAGAGTTCGGCCTTTCCCAGATTGTTTGTATGTAGATCAATTAGACACAAAACTTCTAAAATATAATCACTATTAATTTAATAAAAAAATGTTGTAGGCTTGATCATAGAAATTCTATAGTATCTTATTCGATTTGGGGAACGAAACTATTTGATTGAATGTAACATTCTCTTTTTAATTATACGTATACATTATTTTCTTGAATAATTGAGTTTCCTTTTCTCTAGAAATAATAATTATAGCTGTGTTGAAATACTATTCTTCTTCTTAACGAAACTGAAGAACCTTAGATATACCAAAGGGTATATCTTATACTTAAACTACTTGGATTTATGGCCACTCTGGCCTCTGCCATCATTCTAGGTATAAGGTTCGATGTATATACTTTATAGGACTAACACATGAATGATTAAATAAGCACTTAAATTGGATAAAATTACGAAAAGTCAGAAATGCTTAACTCTTTCAATGAGTTATTTTTTGAGTTTCAGTGCAACAAGTGACGAGAGGGGCCAAATTAGCTGTTAAAGCTCGAGTCTTGAGTTATTTACTCAGCAAAATTTATGAAAAAAAAAGCATTATAGAAAAGGTGATTTTAATACATTTCTAAATATCTATTCAAATATAATCATAAGACATATGCATTTTAAATTGTGATGCATTAAAATTTAGTAGGCTTGAAATGATATACTATACATGATGAATTTAATTGAAAAGCAAAATTGGCATAAAGATCTGGGGGAAATAGTGACAAAAGCCACATTTTTCAAGTTATTCAGAAAACCGTTATTTAAAGCGAATTTTTTTTATGTAAATCACCCCGATATGAGTACAAACAATAAGATGTTTCTGTGCATTGTGTTGTCATCTAGTGAAAAATTCGGAATCTTATGAAATACCTACTTGTAAACAATTCTTAGAAATGGCTTATCACTGTATTGCTTACCACTGTGTTGCACGATATTGAACTAATTTACTAAATTAATTAAGAAAACATACGAATAAATTTAATTTAACATTCGTAATTGTTTCCAAGTTCATAAATATTCACCTTTTTTTCTGTATGACGTTCATGAATAAAGTGGTGTAAGTGTTCTTGTGAGATATTGATAAGTACTTATAATGGTTTTGCACAATTTCAATACTTTGTGCAAACATATTTTTAAAATTTATTTTTTCAATTGTAGTGTTATTAAGAAAATGTTATTTTAAATAAAATGCCTTTTGCTTTAACCGTATATAAAAAAGTAGAAATATATAATTTGAAATTAACAATTACTTAATATTAATACTTTCCTAAAATTTAGTGGAAATTTTAAATTATTATAAATCGCAGTCGACCTCATTTCAAAGTCCAGAATACTGTTCGAACATTTCTACTACCAACTCCACAGCTCTGGCATGCACTTTTTTGAAAAATCATTATCTATTGAAAATACAGAATAATGTTTGTATGTAATGTTCGTACCTCATATTTTCGCCTTTTGTATCATAATGAGAGCTTTTTTTTAAAGGTTATATCCAATATCTAAAAATATATAACAATGAAACACTAATAAACATTTAATAAAAAATTACTTCGGGCATAATATAGGCATAGACCGTTAAAAAATTTTTTTGTAAGACTTTTCTCTTAATTTATTTAATTTTTAGAAACTTATCTCGATTTTGCATTCGTTACGAAAATGTATCTAATAACAAAAGTTTTCTCTTTTTTTTTAATAAATCAATTTTAATTGTTTATCCTGTTAATTTTCGAAAATATATTTAAATATTATCAATTTTACGTCATTACTTAACGTAAAATGTTTCATTTATTTTCATTTATACGAACGGTTTAAGGCTTGGCGCGTAAAACAAAACTTTCTTGGCGCTTAACATGACATTTGTTGGCGATGTAGTGATAGTTTACTCTATTACAACCCTTTACATTCATCCTGATTCTGAAATGCGTAGAATAATTCAAAATTGTCATATTTCGTGTTACGTTTCGTCTTGTCATATCGTTATTCGTTATCTTCTTTTTTAAATTATCATTTGTAAATATTCACATCAAATTTAAGGCACTCGCACTGTTAGTGTCATATTTAAATTGACGTTGATGCTGAATAGTTTGTATCAAAAAAGTGTTGGTTGTTGGAAAGAAAGTTAGTAGTAAACAATTCATAGAAAGAGTTGTAATGAGTAAAATTAATTTATCGTTTGCTGGTTGTGGATTTTTAGGAATTTATCATGTTGGTGTAGCAAGTTGTTTTCGGGAATATGCACCTCATGCAGTAGTTTCCAGAATTGCCGGTGCATCAGTTGGTTCTGTTGCCGCAGCCGCACTAATATGTGATGTGTCTTTAGGTAAGATCATTTATTATAGATTGATTTTTTTTAGATTGTTGATTCGCCATAAATTTTTATTAAATTCTATTGTATTCTAAAGTCGCATAAAATGGTTTGAAAACTGATATAATTTTTTTTATCAATAATAAGAATTTATGATGGAATATTTTTGCTACGTTTTATAATTATTTAATTTATAAAACTGCTTTATTTGCATAGTTTGAAGCCTCTAAAAATGTACTGGATCAGTTTTTATTTCTAACATATTCAATTTTGGATTAAATTAATTAAAAATAGTCACTTTTATTAAACCGTCTAATTCCACTTAAAACTCTTTAATACTCATGAAATGCCTACCTCTATTTATAAATTGAACTACCTGAATTTATTAATTAATCAATGTTAAATAGAGTGCCCTTATTATTATTATTCATTACCTAAGTGAATGTCAAATCTTCACTGCCCTGCTTAACTTTCACTGCTTAAAAGTTATTATTTGTCTTTCAAAATTCCACTTTGGTAATTTTCTAATTTTTTAAACTTAAGCAAGCATTAAATTTATGTGTGATTCCCTTAAACCTATTAAAGTTGACTGTAAAAGAATAGCAATTATTTTATTTTTTATACTTTAATATGAAATACAAAGTGTATTTGTGATTGGAATTTGTCACATATGTGTTTACATAAACTTCTTTTTTTATAGATAACTTTTAAAAAAGTAAAATAGACTTCTTTGCTTTTAAGTCTGCTTTACTTTTAAAGAAAAGGGAATAAATAATGCTTCTAACTTTTGTCAACTTCATGCTTATAACTGATAACTTTTAAACTCTTTTTTTTTTTTTTTTTCTATAAAGTTGTCAGTCACGTTTTATCATAGTCCCCCCCCCCCTGTAATGGGCATTCTGCATATTTTATTTTTAAGGAAAGATAGTGTTGAAACTATCCTCAATTGATATCAATGTCTCTGTGTAATGTAAGAGATAATTATCCAAACTTACTCTTGAAGAGTCAGGGGTCTGTCCAGACGTTTTGTGAAAGATCCGTTTTTGTAAAATTGTGAAAAAATTACTCGTAATTTGTGAATATAAAATAAACGTTAAGTCACATTCTTTCACCCAGGGTCCGCTTTTGTGAATTTGTGCAAATAGAGTTCGTTATTGCGAAAAAAACTTTTTCAGGGAGTTTTTAAATTGTAAAGACATACAAGATTATGCTCAACACTGTAAAATTATTTTTAAAAATTTAAATTTTAAAAAATAAACATCAATTGCTGCTACTAAATTAGAGATTCAACATACAAATATTTGGTATTTAGCCTATACTGCTGAGCGCAGAATATTCATTTCGGACGAATAAAGGAAGAAGCTTCTGCTGAAAACAAAACTTAGTAACTTAGTTCCTTTGCATTTGTCTTTCTCCTCCCCCCCCCCCTTCCTGGGAAGGGTTTATTCCATTAACAAAACAATAATGAAAACAAACAAATTTGTGAAGGGTCCGATTAAAAGATAAATTATTTTTCGAAGGGTCCGTTTTTAAGTTAAAATATTTTGTGAAGGGTCCGATTAAAAGATAAATTATTTTTCGAAGGGTCCGTTTTTAAGTTAAAATATTTTGTGAAGGGTCCGTTTTTATAAATAGATATTTTGGGAAGGGTCCGTTTTTATGAAAAGATATTTTGTGAAGGGTCCGTTAACGGACCCAAATTTCTTCTAAACAGACCCCTGAGAGTATGCTGAAGACTTTATATTAACAATAAAAAAATTGGCTATTGTTATTCTACTTGTAGGAAGATGTCCATATCATAAGTCACGTGAATTAGACAACCCCCCCCCCGCCTTTAAACATTAAAATAATTTCTTTTTTAACTGCTGATTATGATATTGTATTTATTCGATAAATAATAAACATAGATCTTAGAAACGTAATGAACTTGAGATTTCACTCTAGTTTTAAACCTATAGATTAAGATTATGCAAGTTATTTTGTTTGATATATTTTATTCAAAATAAATTGATAATTTAATGCAACTGTTTGACTGCAGATTAGGTCTGAACTGTGGAAGGTCAAAAGCTGGACAGCCTATTTTTATTGTCAAGCATTTAAATTACTCAAATTATTTAAAAAAATATTTTCTATAGGTAACAAAAATATATAATTTTTGACCTACATATTTAAATTAAAAAATTTGTAATAATAATTAATTTAAATAAATTAGATTTTTTCTGTGCTTTGAGAAAAAATTTCATAAGTTATATACTCCATCTAAAATTGTATGTCAATCCCATCTAAGTTTAGTACTCAGCTTCTATATATCTCTTTTTCTTTAGTTATATGATAATCTAATATTATGCTCTTCAGATATGCAAGTGGAGTTGTAATATAAAAAGCAACTTAATTTATGTTAACAGAAAACTTGAAAATTAAGAACTATTCCTAAACTTTCAACTTTTGCCTTTTTTCCAAGTCACTCAAATAGGTTTCTTTCATTACTTATATATTTCTCCTTATTTTTTAAGTAAATATAATTCGATTTTAATTTAATAAAATACAAATACTTACAAATTTTAGACAGGTTTTAGTTGACAAATTATTCAGGGCTTTAGAATTTTTCTATTAGTAGATAACTAAGGGTAAAACTGTCTTTATAGAACCGATCATTATTATTTTAAAGTTATAAAATAAAGCAATTTTTCTACTACTGGTTAAACTACTAAGATTTGTTGGGAATTCTAATTATAGTTTTTTTTTTTCTAATTTTCATTATTCTGAAATTTTTCTTAGCAAAATTTTACTTCTTTAAGTTTGTCACTTTTTCATATCTCAGGGTCACCAATTTGTATTATAAATTTTCTAACAAGTCTCAGACTTGGTGACATTGTAGCGCTTAACTTGTGAAAATTATTTCTTTATAATTTGTAGAATGAAAATTTTAGATTTAAATGCTGCTTATCTGTTTTTTAAAAATAAATATATAAGAAATTAATTAAACCTTAATTTTCTTTCTTACTAATTTCTTTTATACTGGCAATTTATTTCTCCTTTCCCTTTCCAGAGATACGTGATGTAAGAAATCCTTTGATTTCACCTATTATATATACATCAGCTTAATTAAAGTTACAAAAATTTCAGATAGTGATAAAATTTCAGTTTTTGCAAATAAACTGCAATTTAAATTTTTTTAATACGAATTAAAAATTAGCAAATTAAAAATTGTAAAAAAATTATATGTTCCATTATGTGGGGCATTAAAAAAAAGTAACAGTTTAAAGCTACTTCCATGCAATAAATGTATGATTTATTGCATGAAATAGGCATTAATCTTAATTGAATCTCCAAAAAATATGAGTTCGCGTCGCCTCTGTGAACTGTTGAATTAATAGAATTTGTGACTGATTAGTCAGCTTTTAGAGAGAGAACCGGTTAAAAATCTCGTGTGTGAATGCGATCACCTGTCTTGTCTCAACTTCCACAGGTCTCGTGTTTTCTCTTTTTTCAAGGTTGGATGCCTCTTCAGGTTATTCTATTTCCTTGTTAGTTAATGCCTATATTTATAGCTTCTTTTTGGACGTTCGTTTCACGTTTCAAAGCTGTCATTATTTGTTTGAAGCTTATAATTTTTGTCTTGGATCAGTTTGCTCTCTCCCGCATTTTCTATTCTACTTTTACCTATTTTTCTTTCTTTTTTAAATGTATTTTATATGAAAGTAACGGTCGAATATTTCTGATTTTGACCGCAAAGTTAATGAAATGGAAAAAAAAAAAAGTTTTTTTTTCTTTTTTTTTTCTAAAATTATTTTACCAAAGTACTATGTTATAAATTAGTTGTTGCGTATTTAATTGTATGTTGGCGTCACTAAACAAAACTGAGCGAAGCCGTTCGCGTTTTAACGAATTTTTTACTCCTGTGTAACGTGTTTTGCTTGTAAAATTGGTTTTTCTATTGCTTAAAAATTTTAATGAGGCTTAATAAAGCAAACATTTTTAAAACAAGCAACTTTTCAGTGAAATCTAATAACAGTGATCTCTAAATACTGTGAAATTTTTTAAAAAATGATGGAGCAACTGCAAGAATTCAATCTTTATTCGGGGCATGTCCACCGGCCGCATGCGGTTCGAAAATTTTTCTCTGGAGATTAGGATCAGGAATTTTTTTAACCCATAATTGAATTCCTTTTTGAGTTGAAAATTTTTCACGATCTCATGTGCTAGTACATAAAATATGTTCGATTTATAGAAAAATAAAATCACATGCATAGAATTAAAATGAAATATATAGTCACAAGAAGTCATTCCACAAAGGGGCTACCGCTGTCAAGAAGGAATCTTCAAACCTTATTCTTGTTTTATTTTTAAGGTATATTGGAACAAGTTTTAGAAATTTAAACGTTAAAACTATTTTCTACATTACAATATTATAAAATGGTAGTATGTATCTGAATTTGTGGAATCATATAGAAACTATACTATTCCGGACGTTATCTTCTCAGAGTTGCTGCATTGCATCGTTTTCAGTTCACTTTATCATCTGGACTGAACTTGTCACTGTTTATTGTAATATTCTACTATCAGTAGGATTATGTCTGGATAAGATAATAGCAGGACGGAACTTGTGATAAAATTGTTTCTGATTATGATTGTCGATGGGTGCTACTAGTGGTATATGGCATTACTGGATATTAAGAATTGAATTTTTCTTTTATGACGCACAGGAGTTGAGAGATATTGTAGTCACAAGATTTTCTCGGTCACCAGCTTTAGAATGCATTGAATTGCCCAACACAGAATGCAAGGTTTGGAAAAGATAGTCACCCAACTCATTTTTGTCTTTTTTTTTTTTTTTTAAATTGCTCAATGTATGTTAGATTAGTGATTTTTCTAGAATGCAACTGTCATTTTTTCCCTCTTTCTAAAGATTATTATCGAGGAATGTCGGAGGTAAACCAGATTATTCCCATGTAGCTTATCATATTTTTGATAAGACCTAAAATCAGTTGATTTTCAACTTTTCACCCATCCCCCTTTTATGTCATGTATGTTCCTTTTCTAATTGTTTAGTAGGGGTATTCAGTTTTTTTTTTTATTTTTTTTTTTCCCAAATTTTTTTTTTTAACTAATTGACCGCAGTTAAAATAACTTTACATTTTCTGATTTCCATTTTAAAGATGCAGTCTTATCTGTAAGAAAACTTGTGTGTCTGTAATAAAGTGAAATTTATAACGAGTTCCTCCCTTTTTCTCGTGAGAAGATTTATTTTTTCCCCGAGTGACTTTTGCAACTGTGACTTTTTTCTTTGATTCTTGAAATAAAGTTTTTGGCGGCTTATAGTCCACCAAGATTCCAATTGATAAGTACCACTAGCCTGTCTTCGAAGTAAAGGCGATTGTTGCGCAATGTTGACAACATTTCCATCATGCCGTTGTTCACGAAATTGTGGAGTCATAATTTTCATAACACGCCTGGTTCACAATGGTTATTGTAGATATTCTTTACTTTATCGGAACAGACTACTACTTCACATTTACATTTTTTACTCGCATTAATTCTACCTTTCATTATTTCTGTCGTTTTTAAAAATTTTTCTCTGTTTTTTCAATCGTATCCTTACTGTAACCATTATCACCTTCTCGCCAAGGACGTACCCAGGGGGGAGGACAGGGACGCCTTTGCTAGAGTCTTAGACTTCTAAAAACCCGGTCATAATTCCTTATAAAAAATTGTCTTGTCTTTCAATTAATTTTTAAAATTGTATTGTAGAGAGTTCTTTTATCTGCATATACAGATGAGAACTACAATATTGAATAAAAGGCTCTTTAAAACATGAAAATATAACCTTTTTTTTCTTTGAAGCATTCGTACGTTAAAACCTTCGTCTTGAGGCTCGTAAAACTGTGTCCTTATGTACACCAATGACAGTTATGATAATTTTTATGCATCATTTGAATTCAACCCTTTTATAGAAAACTTTTAACCTATTCAGAGTAGTTGAGACAAAGAAAGTGAAACTTCACGTCACTCCTTCCCATACTTCCATGATTATTTTCTCACCTAACTAATTTCAGTGGTATCGAAAGTAATAAAAGCGAAACTTCACAGACAGCCGGGTCTACTCTTTGACTTGACGTAATTTATTATTGACCCATTTCAGACAGACATCCTTATTCAGGACAAAATCAATCGATTGGCATCAAAAGTGCATATTAGTGGCGTGCAATGCAGATGTGTTTCGATATCCTGGGCAAACTCATCATTCCCGAAAAAAAGAAAAATAATCACCCCTAAAGAAAGAAAAAATTGTTTTAAAGAAAATATGAATATTTTTTATGTTAAATAGTTAAAAAATTTTCTAAGGTAAATAAATATTTTTATGCAATTGTATTATACTACAATTTCTTTCTTTTAATTCAAAGTAAATTTAAATTTTTTACGATCAAAACTTCATTATTAAATTTTGAAAATCATATTTTAATCTTTACTAAAAAATTTTGTTTTATCCAAATATATAATTGTTATAAAGTTAATTTTATAATAAAAACTGTTGTCATAAATCAGGGGGCTGACCAATACCTCCGTAAACCTTAACAAATTCAACTTTAAAATGGTACTTTTAAAAGAGCAAGGTCGAATGTAAACCCCGTTCTCTCGCTATCTATGGAAACGAGCTTTTCTGCCAGCCGTCTTTTACGAAAAGGTAGCACATGTTTGATCAGATAGTGCAATGTGGTAGCTTAAATGCTGAGTTTTTTAAAATGGAACGACGAGCCCTCTATTAACTTTACTGGAAGTCAAAATTCGAGCATTATGTTAAATATTCGAACATTATCTTAAACACTATTGTAAATTTATTCTAACAGACCTTTATTTTTTATGAAAATTTTTTTTTTCTCTGTGAAACTTTTTTTTTTTTGTGAGACATAGTCGAAAATGTTCTCATAATGAAAATAACTTATAGTGCTACTACTGTTAAATGCAAGTTTTTATTAAATTCAAGTTGAAATTTAACTATGGACAATGCTTCTTATGGCTTTTTAAATTTGGGTACAGTTTAAAGCCCAAGATTTTACAATAGCAAATTATTTTTGAATATATGGGGAAAAATATATAGAAATTTACCAGTCATAAGTAATTTTTATTTGTAGTGACAGTTTTTGAAAATATTTTCTTACTTTACCTAATCTTTGTGTTGATTTTTTAATATAATTTTTAATTTTCACAAATTATGTCTATATTTTCACAAAATAGGTACCTCTAAAAAAAAAACTTAGACAGACCCCTGTAAATTTAAAGTTTTAATATCCTTAGTCGTCGATTTCGTTGGCTGGATGCTTAGAATTGTCGCCTCCTATGCCCCCCTGTCTCTAGGAAACTAGTCAAAATAGTAGTGGTCAAAATTTATAAATTCATAATTTAGATGAGATATTTTTGAACTATTTTACTTGAATTCTAGATAAACTTGATACTTTAACATATTACCCTTGACACATATTTATTTTATCAATATAATTTTGAACAAACCAGCATTATTAATTAAATCCCCCTTATTTTCATGGGTGTTGTCAGAAAAGCGGTGTCAAGCGTGTAGCTCCAACTGCGAAACCGTTCTCATTCGTAAAGAGAAGAAAAAGTTAAACGGTTTAAACAACGGATAGAATGCTCTTCCTCGTAGTTATATTCCTTTAACAAAACAAGGAAATTCAATTAAGAAAGAAATGTACCAAATAAATACGTAGTGTTATGAGGATACGTGATTCTAAATCGTATGTATTTTGAAATACAGTTGTGATATATTGACGTTATTCTTGCTTATTAATTCAAGTGATAAACAAATTTAAACTGAAAAGACGCCTCACAGTTGATAGAGGAATAATAAAATCGATATTTATGTTCGATTTTGTAGCAGACTCTTGACATTTCGAGCTGACAAGGTCATTATGTCTTTGCAGGAGGATGAAAAGAAAGTTGATCAAGATGCTATGACGTACAGACATATTACTGAATGCGTTGGACCAACTAACATAGTTTATCTTATTAATATTCATGGCACAACATTTTTCGTTCTTTTCCGTGATTTTAAAATTCTGTTGGACATGCATATTAACTTCATGCGTTTTATGTATGAAGTGTAACTGCACACCTACATCTAAACATTTTTTTACCTTGTTTTGTTTTTAAATGTTAGAATTATTTTTTTAAGTAAATTAATAGTCATAATGTAGTTCGACTTTTGCACAGAAAAATTTAATATTTTTCATCCAATTGATTGGAAGTGGTGGATTACGTTTAGAGCACCTCGAATCTATAAAAATTGATTTTTAATCGATTTTTTAAATTCTAAGATGGCTTGAAATAAAATCTTTAACACTAGATTGACTAAGGAAGTCATTTTGACTGCTTTTTAATTTCAATTAGAAAAACAATGAGGACACAATTTCTTAGAATTTTGTGACTTTTTGTACAACATATAATTTTTTTATTGTTAATATTTACTAATAGCTTGTTATATAGCTATAAATAATATAAGAAATATTAAAAATTTATTTTAAGCAAATTTCTTTATACATTAGTTATTCTTTCACAATCCAGTCATTTTGACTGCTTTTGGGGCAATATAGGTATTTCAGTCTTTCTAGTGTTAAGAATTTGCGAGTTCGTAAAATCGTCAAATTTTAAAATCTCAGAGAAGGGGATATATTAAGAAATACGGAAAATAATTATTCAGGAAGAAGAAAAAAAAGTTCCATGAATAGGTATAGATATTTCGTGAACAAAAACTCGTTGATAAATTATGAACCGTTTTTTATGTTACGAACGATTTTTTTAAAATTGTGTGGCGGGGGAGGGACTGAATGGTTAAAAGTGAAACGGTAGCTTGTAAGCCAATCAGTAACAAGCTGCCGATAAATTTTTAAATCTTATATTGAGATAATTTCTCTGTTAAAAGAAATAATTTTTTTAATTGTTGATATAGTCGATTGTTTTTTTTTTTTTTTTAATACATCCTTATAAAATTGATAATAACTAACGCCTACGTATACATGCGTATAATTAATAACTTTGCTTCCTCGTATTAAAAAATCGAACTAGCGCGTACCATTGCGAAAGCAATGAAAATAAATCTGACATAAAAAAATAAATAATATAAAACAAACCAGCATTTCGTATGAAAAAATGGTTAAATTTCCCCCATTTTTATTTTTTCGGTAAAATTTTCCTTATATTTACAGTCTCTTACGTATGTCCCTAATTTCTGATACTTTTTCCTTTCATTATTTATTTTCATTCGTTCACTGAGGATAATTTTGTTTTCAATGAGTTTCTAACTAGAACTCAGCAATCTGCTGTTAGCCGTATTCAAGTCAACAACTTCTGTATAAACAATTTGTGTGAAAATATAACATCGTTATCAGTTTATGATCAGTTGTCAGTTTAATCTTGATGATAAAGTAAATAAAAGCGTTTTTTTTTAAAATTATTTATTATATAAAATTACAAAATTCGGTTTTATTTTAGAATAGAAATTTGTCTGAAGTTATCGCTTGGCTTAGGTTTTGAGTCTTAAGTTTAGAGTCACTGAAATGTTTTCTTAGATAGTTTGATATAGTTTAATGACTTTATTGAATAAGCTTGATATATTTAGAATTGCGCATAAGGAAATTAATTCAAATAATCCGTCGGATCATGAACCAATAATTATATTTAAATCTCGTAGCCCCTTATTTATAATGAAGTGCTTATCTTATTTTTTCAGTTTCAAAATTAGTATGCATTACCAGACATAAATATGGTGATCTGTAAACAACATTCTTAATATTATATATATTTCAAAATTCTTGTCAAAAATGAAGACAAAAAGTATGTACATAAGGGATCGAAAATTATTAAAGCCGGACAAACTACTAAAATTTGGTGAGCTAGTGTTGTGAAAAACATCAAATCCAGGAGGGTGCAATATTTCAAGGTTTTTCCATTAATTCTATTTCGTTCGCTAATCTAACAGATTTTAATTCTTTCAGTCTTTTCTTCATCAGTAGTGATTCAAAGTGATTATATTCAGCAGTGATTTAAGTATTAATTTGTGACTCCTTATGATTTTTTACTTTTTTGGTAATGAATCCAAAATTATATATTGAGCGGTTATTGAGGGTGTTTGCATAGTACATAAATATAACTGCATTTGGTTTTAAAATCTAGTTAATGTCCTTGCTTGTTGCTGGCAATTTATAGTAACACACCAAGAAGTACAGGTGTGCAAAGTCTAGCTTTTTCTTATGGAATGATAAAACGTGGTGATACTTAATAAAAATAAATTATTGTTCAAATTTCTATTGTGTTGCTCAGAACAACAAAACCTTATTTATGCTATTTTAGCGCTTTCATAATTCTGCATATGAAGGCGAAGGTCATCGACGGCTTTGATAGCCGTCTTGATGGTGGCTGGCTATTCACGAGAAAAAGATTAGATCACGTGAGAGAAAAACAAAAATACTTTTATACAATGTAATTGTTGAGTACGGCAAGAAATATACCTTTCTTCCACTCCTATAATTTATTTTATCAAAATTCTTAAAAGGAATATAAAGTTTTCTGCATATCTCTAAAAACAAACTAGAGTTCTATTGTACAAGTTAAAAGTTATTGAAGACACAAGAAAACGCTTTTACCTAATTCTCCATAATACAAAAATTATCCTAATTATTATTTCAAAACGTAACAGTAATACATATTAGTATTTCATTAAATTTTTTTTAATGTTTCATTGTCTTTTATATATCTCTTCATATTTCTATCACATTTTTGTCCACTATATTTTACCAGAGACGTTTCTAAAATAAAGTGCACGAAACGTTAAGATAAATTATTTTTCCGACGTAAATTATTTTCAAGTACTTTTTCTCCTTTCAAATGCTATGAAAGTATAAAGCGTTTTATTAATGATGTGATATTTATTTTCATGCTAGTCTCGAAAGTAGATTTTTGTAATGTCTAGAAGAAATGTTTGTTCAATTATTTTTGAATCTATTTATTTGCTATAGAAGAGTAAATGCAAATGTAAAAAAATTTTCTTCTTTTTTTGGAATAGCATGTAATTTTAGATTTTAATAATTTTTGATTTTTCACAATTGCGTTTTTCAATTTTTAGGATTTCTGAATTAAAATGTCATTTCAGATAGGATTTTCGTTGGTATTTTTCTTTTATTAGTATACTTTTTCTTCCAATAATCAATCTCTAGGGCCTCTCAAATACGATGCCTGATGTAACTTCTCAACTTTTTCATGTAATAATAAGTGCCCGGTAGCTCATAACCATTCATTACTTATTCAATTAATGTGTGATCATGAATATTTAAGCTTGTTGTCGGTATAAAAATGTTTCCTAAAACTACAAATATTAATATTATGCTAGTAACAAATTTCGCGAAACAAGTATTTTATTAGAACTCGTGTTTATCACTAAATACAATTTGGCTATCATTTTGTCATTTAGGCTTAAAACCCTATTATTAAAATTCTGTTGTAACTATATGGCCGCTTTTGTTTATATCTGTGAATTTATTAAAACAGTTTATCGAATAAATTTAAAATATTTTCTGCGACTATAGTTTTTGCCGTATGTCAAATGTTGATTAAAATGTATTTTAGCTGTATCTCATCGTATGAAATTATAGTTGCCATTTAAGTATTTCCTTGGAAGAAAAAAAAAACAAACAAAAAAAAAAACAAAAAAACAAATTGCTCGTCACAACTGGTTTTTGTGGCATACCCTGTATTTCTAGCCACTTGTGTTATTGAAATGTATATTTCTAATTTTAGGTCAAACTACGACAGATATCCTAGGTATTGCAGGAAGGGCTCGATCCTTAACGTTAGGTGCTCTAAGCCCTAGGTTCAATTTAAATCAAACTCTGAGGGAGAAGCTAGAGAAAGCACTTCCTGAAAATGCCCATCAAATCTGTTCTGGGAGACTTTTCATTTCTGTTACACGATGGAGTGATAAGAAGAATGTTTTGTTGTCTCAATTCGACACCAAAGAGGATCTAGTTCAGGTAAGTTGTAATATTTCTTCTTTGGTCATATTCATTAGGTATGCCTCTCTATTTTAAAAAAAAATCTTGTGAGACACTGCCGCTGTTTTGGGTGTTCAACGTAGCTACATTTGGTTTTGCTGCACAAACAAAAGATAAGATTTAGAAATTCAAAATTACGAAAGTGTGTAGAAAAGTATACCGTGAATAAGATGGAATTAAAAAAAAAATGTAACGTTTGATTCAGTTCGAGAATTATTAACCGTTAAATTATAGATAACATGCGGGCCGTTTCGAAATTCGCAGAAATGTAACTATTTAAGTAGAATTTAATGTGTTGAAAAGACAGTTTTTATTTTTTAAACTTTACGAGTTTTTTTAATTTTTAAATCTACTTTCGTTTTTCCTTTAAGTTACATATGAGAAACGTTATGTAAATATTTAATTCCTCTTCACTTGAAAAATAAAGATTTAGAAAATATTTAATTTGTAAACAGTAATTGTTTTGTTATTATTGTTTCGGAAAATGCAATGTGATCCCTTTCTTTTCGGAACAAAAAACCTGGAGGGAGTTATCTAATCAGTTTTTATGCTGCGTTACGTAATGATTTTCCCGTGACTGGTTTTTCTGAAGCTCTTCCGCGTTTATCTCAATAATCCAGGAATTCAGATAAACTTGAAAGGTGTATGTTTATATGTATTGAAAAACGTTTATCTAGTTCTAACATAACTTATCAGATGCCGTGGGTATAACGCGCTGACGTTTGTTTGAATTGAATGCTCTTTTTTTTATTTTTTATTTATTTAAAAATAAAATAAATTAAAAAATTCGTTGCGTTGGTATTTTTTTTCGCACTCTCTTCTTAATGCGTAGTTTTAGTGACCTGCTTAGTGTGTGTTGAAGACGCACCTCTTCACAGTGGATACGGATTGGTCGATTTCAAGGGCGTGTTTTTCGACCCTGAAAATTTTGCAGATAGGCATTCGACTGTATGATATGTTGTGATTTTCCGGAATAAATCCCGTAATTAATTTTAATCTATAGCATATGGTGTAGCAGTAACTTAATAAGCTCTTTAAAAAATATATATATATCACATTTTAAAGCTGTTATAGAAATAATTTTATCCTATTATATTTAAGGGTAACTTGTAAACGTTTATAAATCTATTAAGCATATTTATTGAATATAACTGTGTAAAAATTTCCGATCGATTCGTTCAAAATTGAATTCTATGCAGCTTAAAATTGTATTTATTTATGTGGATGGTGAAAAAATTTTTGAAGCTCTAACGACCCCTTTTATCTAATTGTTTCTTTTATGTTCTTTGTTCAGCAATATTTTCTTATGAACTAAATCGTGTTTAGTTTTTCTTTCCGATTTTTAAAAGTGATTTTTCACAATCGATCCAAGGCCAACTTTTAGAGTGAAAAGTCAGTACATATAGTTTTCAAGATTGCCTGCCATTACGTTTATTTTTTTTTTCTTTCTAATTTCTCGATAAGTAAAACTTCTTATTATAGAATCAGGGGATAAAGCGTTCGCGAGACGACTTAAGTTCGAATCCCACCTATGACGAGCTGAACCGCGATGACCACAATGATGATGGTTCTGGGTTTGGTTCAAAATTACAAGGCTATGGAGTAGCATTACACCCAAAACCGTAAACCCCAAAATGGATCGTCTTTTCAACGCCGGTTATGAACATAATTATTTTTTTAAAAATCATTTTCGTTTGAAAACTACTACCATAAGCAAAAGTATTCGTTTTTTTTTTGGTAAACGGATCATGGATTACAATCCCCTATAAAAGTGGAAGATTTTCGTGGTTTTCCTGCCAAAGTAACAGTCTTTTGTTAGTTCAACTAAACGTTCTCTTCCAAAGCTCTTTTGTTCTACAATATTTAATATTAAAGTTTAGTTGTCTTCTGGGTTTGGTTCAAAATTACAAGGCTATGGAGTAGCATTACACCCAAAACCGTAAACCCCAAAATGGATCGTCTTTTCAACGCCGGTTATGAACATAATTATTTTTTTAAAAATCATTTTCGTTTGAAAACTACTACCATAAGCAAAAGTATTCGTTTTTTTTTTCAGGAAAAAAAAAATTCATTTAAAACTTATATATTCTACTTTATTAAAATTGCTTTTGAATATATTGGTTAATTTTTTGAGGAGAAAAATATTCTAATTTACAGTTTGTCTTTCCTTGCTAATGCATATATATAACATCTTAAACAGTCATAGTTTAAACCTTATACATTTTACAGATCTATAAAAATGCTGAAGTCATTTATTAACCATAAACACTCTCTTACACTTTCAACTCTCTGACATAGCTCTATTTTTCAGTAAGAGTAAGATTGTAATCAGAAACTTATTTTTCAGGATTATTGAGTTTTCTGCTTTCTAAGAAACTTCATAGTAGTATCAGTTTGTTATTTCTTAATAAAAGACTAAAAATAAAACCCTTATTTTTTTCTACTTAAAATTTTTACTGGCTGAAACTGAAAATCCAGATTTGGCTCTATAAGGGAATAGGTGGTTATTTAATAAATAAATGAACCTAACTTTTTAAACTCTATTCTGTCTTAGAATCAATCTTCTCATTATAAGAGTCAATATGCTACAATATTTAGAAAGTGTGATAAAGGTTGAAATTAACATACAAAATGAAAAAAAAAATTCCTGTGTATGGTCTTGGTTATATTGGATCCCTGGTGTTAACGACAATGGTCTCTGACACATTTAAGTTGGAAGCTCCTTGTTTATAGAGTACCATGACAGCTGTCTTTACCTTTTGCACTTTTTATTTCCGCTTCATTTTTATTTTAAGCTTACAGCACAGAGATTATTTTGCAAAGATTTATTATTTTAATTCCGAATAATTTCGAACTTAATTGCAAATTATTATTTTATTTGTCCATTCAATATCATTCTGCAAGTATTTAGTGTTTCAGAAGTAAAAACGCAAATTTTTAGTACTTCAGGTTCTCATTTTCTCTTCTCCCCTATCATTTGTTATTTTTTCTCAAGTATTAAGCATTATTTAAAGCTTTTAATATTAAGATTGATTATTAGAAATCTGTGTGGATCTTCGGGTTTTTAAGATGTTATCTAGTTTAACACTTTTTAGGTTTTAATTTTTTATTCAAAAGGAGTAATTTTAGTTAAAAAGAAAGCTTTAACAGAAAAATATTTAATAATAGATTAAAATAATAAGAGTTCGAGAAATATATTGTTTTCTGTTTTATAACAATTTTCTTGATAGTTTTTTGAATTTCTCATTAAACTGTGTATTTAGAAATTTGCTATGATCTATAAGATAATAATTAATCATATAAACTTTTATTAAATAAAATTTCTAATCCAAAATAAACATTAATTTCATATTATGTATTCAGTATTTTACCATGGTTTGAAATTTAATGAATTTTTCTATTTGAATAATTATTTTGTAGCATTAAAATGTAACTACTAACAAAGTATTTTAATCCATCCATTTGTATATTTCATAAAACAAAAATATTATTTTGAAAAGAATTATTTCTATTTTTAATATTTTGTTATAATATTTATATATGCTTATTTTATTCATATTTGAAATCTTATTTATTAATAAGATAAAAGAAAAAGTTATTCTAGCCTGTACTCTACACCTGTTCAATTTGTATCACTGATTATTTTTTTAAAATTAAATAAGTTTAATTATAAATTTTTTTTTCTTTTAATTCACCAATAATGTGCAACTAAGAAATTATTATCTGATGATATATTACTTGCCAATATGATATACTAACTTATAATTTATTTTCAGGCCATTTTATGCAGCTGCTTTATTCCAGGATACTCAGGGATGAATCTTCCTAAATTTAAGGGAGAGGTATTTAAAGTTTTTCTCTTTGCACTCTTTCTTTCTAAATCTACATCATGATTTTAGTATGATTTTATTTTTTTGGCCTTTGCATTATAAATTATTAAAGAATTTTATTAATTTATTAAACTGTGTTTCTAAATTGTTAAAATGTAGTGTTCATGACTTTGATTATAAGGGAGTTTTAACTGTTAAACTACTTAAGCACAACAGCCTAGAATGGACCTTAGCATTGTTCAGAAATTTTTTTTCATGCAGTTCTCTTTACCATTTCTATACTCTAAGAGTTTTAAAATCTGCATTAAGAGTCCAGCCATAAAAGTTTTACTGGCTCTCTAGTTCTAATACCAATTAATGTATATTTTAAAACCTTAAGTGTTGGCTAATACGAGGGTTGCTATTTATATTTCTGGCCTTGGCAACAGTAAGTGTTGCTAGGTGACCGCAGACGATTTTAATCGAAAGTTTGATATTTTTAAACATAAATTCAGCAGACGATTTACCATTATAGCTTCATTTGTGTTGTTGACAGTAAATTGAAAAGTTCTTCTCTTTCAAAAAATGGAATTGAATCCTGAACATTTTCGTGCCATTATTTTTCATAACTTTTGACGTGGATTGTCAAGACAAGAGTGCTTCGATGAACTTAATTCTTTATTCAGCAATAAAGCGCCATCCTACAGCACTGTAAAAAATTGGTATAACAAATTTAATCGTGGTCGATGTTCGATCCAGGACGAATCCCGTGCAGGTCGTCCAAAATCTGTTGTTGTGCCAGAAAATATCGATGCTGTGCGTGAACTGATAAAGCAAGATCGTCATGTGACATACCGTGAGATAGAGGCGTCTTTGGACATTAGTATGACTAGCATCAATAAAATATTGCATGAACATTTGAGCGTAAAAAAAATTTGTTCGCGTTGGATCCCGCATAATCTGACAAACGCTCAAAAAAAGGCTCGTGTCGATTGGTGCAAGGAAATGTTGGAAAAATACGTTCAAGGAACATCAAAGACTGTGTATAACATCTACACAGGTGACGAATCATGGATCTATGCATATTAGCCGGAAACAAAACAGCAATCAACTGTATGGGTCTTCCAAGACGAGGCAAAACCAACAAAAGTTGCTCGAGGAAGAAGCACATCGAAACAAATGATTGCCTGTTTCTTCGGCATTAACGGTCATGTGGCAACAGTGGCGTTAGAGCAACGCAGGACGGTCAATTCTGAATGGTACACGACCATTTGTTTGCCAGAAGTCATCAGAGAAATTCGAAAAAAGCAGAAGAACAGGCGAATCATTCTTCATCATGACAATGCGAGCTCTCACACATCGACTCAAACAAAGGCATTTCTGACGGAGCGAGAGATCGAACTGATGGGTTATCCGCCGCGCCGTACAGCCCTGATTTGGCGCCCAATGATTTCTTCTTATTCCCACACATCAAAAATAAATTACGTGGACAACAATTTTCGACCCCCGAAGAAGCAGTTGATTAATTCAAAACGCATGTTTTGGAGTTACCTCAATCGGACTGGAAAAAGTGCTTTGAAAATTGGTTCAAACGCATGCAAAAGTGTATTGATCATCATGGAGAATATTTTGAAAAACAATAAAACCAATTTCGATCCTACATATTTGTTTTTTCATTATTAGGCCAGAAATATAAATAGCAACCCTCGTATACCTTGCAAGTCTCATTTTGTTAAACTTTGCAACTTATACTATATCAATGCCCTTATGATTTTTGCAAATTTCTGTATTTGTTGTTTTTTTGTAGAAACTGCCCTATTTAATTCTGCAAAAAAATGGTTTGCCATGTCTTTCTTTCACAAATGTTGCTATTTATAAATAAAATTTGGTTTCATCAAAATTTGAAAATTTTGGTATTAGATTTAATAATACATAATCATGGGGCTTGTTTAGAAGAAATTTGGGTCCGTTATCGGACCCTTCACAAAATAATTTATCTTGTAATCGGACCCTTCACAAATTTGTTTATCTTCAATATTGTTCTGTTAATAGAATGAACCCTTACCAGTAAGGGGGATGGGAGAAAAACAGATGCAAACGAACTAAATTTTGTCTTCGGCAGACGCTTCGTTCGAAATGAACATTCTGCGTTCAACAGTATAGGCTAAATACCAAATATTTGTATGCTGCATCACTAATTTAATAACTGCAATTGCTGTTAATTTTTTAAAATTTATTTTTTTTAATTATAATTTTGCAGTATTGAGTGAGCATAATCTCTTATATCTTCACAATTTAAAAACTCCTTGAAAAAGTGTTTTTGCAATAACTGACCATATTTGAACAAATTCACAAAAGCGGACCCTGGTTGAAAGAATATGACTTAACGTTTTTTTTTTATATTCACAAATTACGAGTAATTTTTTCACAATTATACAAAAACGAACCTTTCACAAAATGTCTGGACAGACCCCTGATAATTATAATTTATGTTATGTGTCTATACTATTATGTTAAATGTTTGTTGTTAGATTTAAGATTAAAAAGTATATTGTAATGGCATTTAGTGTGTCTTCACTAGAAAAACTTATATTTTGTTTATAAATTTTAGCTAAGATAGTTGCTCAAGCTGTAGTTTCATAGTTTGATTATTAATTTTCATCAATACTAATAATACATTTGTTTTAAAACAATTTTAATTGTTGTATACATATTTTTTATTTTAATACAACATGGGAATAAATAAGACTAAATATTTAAACAAATTTAATATGTAAATTAACTATTGAATTTAAATTAATTTCAAACTAAGTTACAGAAATTGAAGTTAAGATATTGTTAGCATTTATAAAATCACTTTTTTCTTCCTAATTTTCTAATTTGGTCATTGTGGTAGTTATCTCAATTAATTAGTGAACGGTTTTCTCTCTGTTATTGGAATATTTTTTTTTTCTTTTAATTTATATGGGCTTCAAATCTATTAAAAAATTTACCATTGATCTTAAACTTTTAATTTATATTTTAAGTTAAATTATAGATGTAATTACTTATTTAAATAAGTTTCTACCATATTAAATTAATTCAAATGCTTGTTTATCTCTTAGAAATATGTTGATGGGGGTTTGAGTGACAACCTTCCTGTGTTGGATGATGATACAGTGACAGTATCTCCATTTGCAGGAGAACATGATATATGTCCCCAAGATGAAAGCTTTAATATAATGCAAGTGAATGTGGCGAATACAAGCATTGCAGTAAGTATTTGGTTTTATGTAATTGATTCCATAATACCTTCTTAAATAAAGTCAGAAATTAAAAAATTGTTGTTTTGTAAACAAAGCAATTGTTATTTTTTTATGCTTATTTCTAATAGTTTGGCAGCAGTGAATTCTGTTAACCTTGGAAATACACTTCTGCAGCATGTCAAACTAAATTAAATTTCTTTAACCTTTCTTCATTAAATTTATCTCTTTCATTATAATAAAAAATAATGAAAAATATCTTAGTTTTTATATGCATATTTTTAGTAAAGATTATTACAAAAGTTTATAAAATGATTAATTAAATTAAAATTTGTTCTGTACATTATTTTTTTCCAGAAGAGTTGTTGAATATTTTTGAGTTATTAATAATTAGAAATTAATTTATGGGTGTTGTTTATTTCAGGTTTCGCCTGGTAATATCTATCGATTTTATCGAATTTTGTTTCCTCCTAAACCTGAAATACTTAGCAAAATGTGTGAACAAGGTTTTGATGATGCCTTGAGATACTTGCAAAGAAGACGTAAGCATTTACTTTCATGTGTCCATACATTGCAATTTTCAAGCTAGTTTTTGTAAAATGTTTTTCTTAATTTTTTATTAATTCCTCTTAAAAACATGGAATTCTAAATTATTTACTCTGAGGAGCAAGTGGAAATTTTCTTTTATGCCTGCTTAATTTTTATAATGTAGTTTACATATTGCACTTTTACATTCTGCACTAAATCATCCTATTGAAAAAAAAATTTCGCAGTATTTGAGTGGTTTTATCTACGCTTTGTCTTTTAACTGCCATGCATTGTACTAAATAAGAGTGTGTAATTGGTAATCCAGTTAACTGAATAAAATTTTTTTAGAATAATTGGACATAACTTGGATAATTAGATTTCAACTATAACATATCATAGTCTTATCATATAGTCTCCTCTATGAATCTTTTTTTACCATGACTCCTTGTAATTATAAACATTTTGTTGTCATAGATATGTCTATGAGTTTTTTTTTACGTTCTGTTTTAAAGGAAGTAGTATAGAATTAGCAATTAAGGAAGTAGTTTAGAACTAGCAATTAATTATTTGTTTCTTAAATTCATATTGATTTTCAGATTTTTTGTAGGTATCATATCTTGCACTAGATGCTTAGGCGTTAAATCTGTAGTCAAAATTCAACAAAATTCTGAAGAGGACTCTGGAAATGAGCTTACGAAACTGGAACATGAATTTGATGGTTGTGAGGATTGTAAGAAAAAGAGACAAAAAGCCAAAGCCAGCAGCTTACCTGATCAAGTTGTATCAGGTACATTAATGATCTCATTGTTTAAGTTTTTTTTTTAAATAATTGACACACACACAGTGTTTTAAAATTTCTTATTGCAAAATAATAATAAAAAAAAAAAAACTAAATACAATGGAAATAAGTAAAATAACAGAACATGGTTTCCCGATTGACATTAATTATTACTAAAATTTCAAAACATTTGTGTCATAAGATTTAATTCCAGTTAAGTGTTATGATATGTTAAAAATTTTGTGTGAAATGTTTCAATCATGATACTGACTTATATAAGACAAAAAATGTTTGTATGATGCAAAATTATTCTCTGTTAAAGAATATTTTTCTAAGATTTATATTTTCGTATAAGTTCTGATTAAATTTTTTAATAACCAGCATTCGTTAATTTAAACAGTTATAAAAGAATGTTTTTGTCATAGTTTAATTTTAATTGTTATTTTTAAATTAATTTTTCAATTTTAAGTTTATTTTCAATTAAGTTTATTTTTCAATTTCCGAAATACTTGTGGAGGTTGTAAGTAACTTTATTTATTGATTGAATTTTTTAAAAATTTTATCTGAATTTATTTTTTAATACAGTATTGGTTAATTTCTATTAAAATGTTATTATATTGAAACTGAAATAAGGGTTTTAATTATGCATAGTCAATAATAATGTAATGCTTGAAAAAGTTACAATGAAACCTAACAAATTTTCTTTTTAGTATTGAATTCAATATTGTGAAAATGTTTTGATTATTTATTTCATTTTTCTACAAGTGTTTCATTATTTATTTTTTAGCTATTCAAGATGCTTGTGACCAAGTGAACAAAGGCCTTTACAATTATCTGTTTAATAACAGATTCATGAAATTTGTAAAATTAATGGGAATGCCCTATACCTTGTCTTATGATTTGTCTATTGCAATATTTATTAAGTAAGTTTAAATAATTTTTTTATATTTAAAAATGTAGTTACCCTTTGTAAGAGCTAAAATTTTTATTCTCAAAAATTTTGTTACTTTGTATTTTTAGGGTTTTGCACCTGTTACCAGATTTTAGGCAAGAGTTACTTAATAAATTCCAAGATGTTATTGCTCTTATAAAACAGCTTCTTACCAAATTGGAGACAAAGAACATTTTGTACCGTGCCATGTAAGTATAGTCTTTTTTCAATAAATGACATTATATTTTATGTTGTTGTGTAAATGTGTTTTGTCAATTTCTCCTTTTTATTCAATTTCTCCTTTTTCAGTTCATATTTCTCTCCATTATGCATGTCTATCTTTTGAGTATTTAAGCATCAATCTGCTCAATTCTTTATTAATATTTTCCTTTGAATTTTAATAAAGAATAATTTTTGTCTCTGATAAGTAATTGCTTATGCAACATTTTTCTTTTTATTTCATACATTTGCTATGATTCATTTCAATTTTCTTGGAATCCATTATGCACGTTTGTCTTTTTGAGTTCTTAAGCATGGTTTAGCGCTTATTTTTCTGCTATCAATATTTTTCTTTTGAATTTCAGTGAAGAACAGTTTTTTCCTCTGATAAGTGATTGTTAATACATGATTTTTATTTCATGTATTTATGGTGATCCATTTAGTTAGAGTTTAAGTTAAAGTTAAAGTTAAAGTTTAGTAAAAGTTAAGTTTGTTGCTAGTAAAATTCTAAATTTCATATTTCAGTAACAGGTATTGCGAATGCTTGCTCATTAACTTAAACTGTAAATGAAATATTAATTAATCTTAAAAATATATTTGTTCCTTAAAGAGAAAGTTCTTCATTTAAATCAGAAATAATAAATTTGTTTTAAGTGAAACTTTGGAACTAAAAGTAGGCTAAAAACAAAATTTTTGAACTGATATAAAAATGTTTTTGAAGTTTACATAATTTTTCCTTTAAAAATATCAAATTAATTTGAAATTCATCACATTCTCTAAACATGAGACTTTGAATATGAAGCATTTAAATAGAAAGGAAAAAATTCATTGCAATTTTATTATTCAAAATGTAATTCCAATTTTTCAATGGAGAATTAAATTGTTTATTAGTGAAATATTTAACTCTAGTGAAATGGTTCATTTGTTAATAGAGCATTCTGACATTTCCAAATTTGTGTCCTGTTTCAATCTAATCTATCCATTTTTATTTTGATTATCTACAATGCAGTGCACGCCAATAAATATGATTAATATGTTAATTTTAAAACTTGTTTAATTTGGTTTTTATTTTGAATTTTCTTAACTTTTAGAGATTATATCCAGCTATGCAAGAAGCTTACCGAATCAGTTATCAGTAGTCTGCTAGTGACATTGTCTGTTATTTTATTTTGAATCTAATTCGGATTCGAAACACTTAACTACTATGTAGTTAAGTGTTAATTGGGGTCATGAAGTAATAGTGTTTGTCTCTTAATCTTTACCTTGATTTCTTTTTACGAAATTAAGTCTAATTTTAATTTCTTGTAAAAACTCTCATCAAATTAAGTAGTTTCAATTCTATACAAAATATGTATTTATATTCAAAAGTTTTGTTTTTCTAAAAGTCCAACATTTTGTTTGTTTCATTGTTATTGATATTTTGAAGAGTTGTATTTTATCTGCATGAATGGCTTTTGCAGACAGTTTTTATTTATTTTTTTAATTAAGTCTGTATCATGTACAAAAGCTTTTATTTTAATTTATTTTTTTTTAAGACTGAATGTGCATTACTGAAGTTTTCAATTTTATTTACTAAATTTGTTCAATGGATTTTTTGTATTAATGTTCATCATATAGAGTGCTATTCTGGCTTTTTTTTTAGCCTTTGATTCCCTTTAACCTTTCGGACTCAGCACTTTGCATTCTGACATCTTTGAATCCAGCCTTAAGCTAATTGTTAATACAGAATCCAACGATGTTAATTGATGATCTAATAAATTAAAAATTAGGCCATGTGGAAATTGTGATTTTATCTTATCTTTTCTTTTAAATGGTGGTTGGTGTATGTATATTCTAGTAAAAAAGTTTGCTGTACTTTAGACTGTTTCTAATATTTTACTGTTAGTAAAATGCAACTGATGTAGGATTATTATTTATGATATATGTATTATGGAAATGCAAATTAGTCTCTTAATTATGTTGTCCAGAAATTTTTTACTATTTTTACGAGGAACATATAAATATTTTCTTTTTAATTTTATTATTTTGTGCTCTGTTTGAAACAAGTTTTGAAAATCTTGTGCTGTAAAGAAGCTTTTTATGGAGAAAAATATTAGGGCTTCTTTATATATTAAACATAATGCCATTAAGCCCTTTATGCTATTATGATTCTAATCAAGTATTTAAGCCTTTAATTGTACGTCTCATGCTAACTATTTTTTGTTATTATCATAATGTTACATAAAGATTTATTTTTCTAATTATGAACGATAAGTTTGAAGAGTTTGCTTATCTACACTGCATTGAGATTTACAAATTCCACATTTTAATTCATTTTTACGCAATTAAATAACGAATTTTTATTTATGATTGCATTTTTTACAATTTGCACACTACAGCTTGCATTCATGGGATTTATTTATCATAATTCATATTTTAGTTATTAATATTCCTACTTAACTGTTTTGTACGGACATGGTTAAGGAATGGCATACTGCAATACGTTTTCACATGATTTATGTACGATTCTCACTATCTGATTTTGCACTATACACTGTTTACAAATCATACACTATCAGTATTAATTTTGATAATGAAGAATCATGTTGTAGATTGAATGGTTTGAGTAAATCTGTAAGCAATTTCTTGAGATATGTTAGTCAAGAGGCAGATAATATTGTGCCAGGTGAAGAATTTCTACCCTATTTTAATAAGTTTTTTTTAATTTTATTTTTTAAAATTTTTTTTAAGAATGAAGTTGAAAGAATTTAAAATAAGATATCTTTCATTTATTTAGGCAAATTCAATTTTTAAACATTTTATAAAATAATGTTAATATTTTATAACCTTGATCCCCTTAGAAGTTGAATTCCCTGATTCAGATTAAAACCTTTGCTACAATTTAAGGTTTAAAGCTGAGTTTAGTTATATCACTTACTTTAAAAGTGTGTTAATATTTCCTCTTGATTTTAGGTTCTCTTGTGAACTTTCAATCACTGAGTTTAATTATTCTGAGGAAAAAGTTGATCCTATTCAATCTGGTCTACCTCACAGAACCACCGTAAAAACTGAAGAAGAAAGAGTACCTAAGAGAAAGTTTTCAATTAGACGTGCTATGAGCGCTCAAATAGTTCCTAATGTAGAGCCACGCCAGCAGCGAAGATCTTATGCAGGCTTTCCTAATAATTCACAGCAACCTGAAGTGCCTCAAGTTCGCCGTAAATCTTTAAGTGAAGTCATTCAACCAGAGCGTGTGATAAGAAATATGAGGTTCGGTTTTACAGTCGGTGTCGTTCCCGACCTCTCATCCAACGATAAACACGCTGAGCTTTTCAATTCTTTGAAGTCCTTAGGTGAAGAAGATAATGAGCTGAACATCATGGAACTTGCGAAGACAGCAATTGGAATGCAACAAGAATCCATCCACCAGCACTGTACAAATATGAATTCCCAAACTGATGAAAATATCAGCAAAGCGCTGGTGGTACCTGATAGTAATCCTCTTATGAGCTATTGTTATATGGATGAAGATAAAACTATTAAAATTAATGAAATCTACAATGTAACTGATGCCGACTCAAGTCTAGTCTTGACTGATGAAGAAAGGTTGTTGAATAGTGAATTGGAATGGGAAAATAATTGGATCAACCCATCTGAATTTAAAACTGGCTATGATAGGTCTTTTGTAGATTCTTTAGACGATCACGAATTTGATTATAGCGATAATGAGTGTGATATAACGGGTAGTGATGTTTTTCTTGAAACTAAAGATATTTCTATGGAATCTCGTGAGGAGGAAGCTGTCATTAAGCGTCAGAGAAAAATGGGGGTGGCTGTAACGAACATAGCAGAATTGGATCTCACGAAAACCCATAGAAAATCTTCGTTTGTTATTATGAACCGGGAAGATGTTGATATTAGTAAGCCTCGTCGAAAAACTTCGTTTGTTATATTGAAATAAGAAAAGTATTTTATATTTATTTTGAAAATAAATTTTTTTTTGCGTGACGATGCCAATTTTTAAAAAGATCAAAATTTGTAGATAAAAATATTTTAAGATCAAAATTTGTAGATAAAAATATTTTAATTTATGATATAAAGGCTAGTTTTGATTTATTTAAGTTTAATAAGTTAAGATTTTTTTTAATGAATAATTTATCATTACCTCCTTTACTTTTCTTTTCTAAATTAAGGTTATTTATACTTTAATGATATGACAGAGTCACTGTGTAGTTTCTTGTCTTATGTGATAGCTTTAAGAATTTCATCTGTATGTTGTGTTCAAGCAATGTGTGTTGGTATATTTCCATTAAGCATGTTTTTATTTATGAGCCTATATGTTGTAATTTATTATATTATACTATGGGTACAACTATCATCTCATTTTTTTTTCATTAACATTTGACTAGTATGATCTCATTTTGTGCCATTTGTATTGAGCTGCAAGTGTATTTAAACTTTCCTGTTTTCAATGTTGAAGTCTTTGTCATGTTATTTTGCTTTGTGAATAAAATTTTATGAAGCTTTCAACATTGTTTTTTTATTATTTTCCTTGTATGAAATTAATGTTTTAAAACAATTATAAAGCTAAGTCGCAGATTATGTTAAGAAACGTTTTAGATTTCTAAGATATTTTAGTCGAAATCGTGTCGTTCAAAAATGTGGAATATAAGGTAAAATTAAGTTGCTGAAGGCTATGCGATAACTAAATATAAAAAATAGTGATTAAAAAATTTTCAATTGCCACTTGTTTTGACAAAGATGCACCCATTTGTACTTTATTATTGTTTTTAATAAATATGGCATTTTTATAAATACAGTGAAACCACTCCCTCTCCCACAGTAAAATGCTTGTTAATAGAGGTTGGTCGTTCTTAGAGGTTACCTCCATTGACTTCAAACTGTTATTGACAGTACTTGATTCTTTGCTAGCGATTTTAATTTTACTGTCATTTTCTTGGTGCGGAAATGCTACATACATATATGTTGGCGCCATGAAAACCGAATCAATCAATAAAATTTAGTGACAATAAAAATGACCCCTACTGATATAACTGTGTAAAAACTATTTTAAATAAATAAACAATCATGTTTTTGTTTAAGTTTGCATTTAATTCATATCATCAAAATTAGTTTACTTTAAAAAATGAGAGATTTGTTTGAGACTCTTAATTTTTTTCCTAAAATAATTTTTTTTCTCTTCTAATTTAACTTATAACTCAAAAATTAAATCATTGATAGCATTGTCTTAAGTGCACTACCGTAACATGAGGTTGTCAATCTCTTTCACAGATGATAGTCAAAAAGAGCTCTAAATAAGGACCATTCACAAATATTTTGAATACACTTGAATCTACTTATTTGCTTTGTTAATATTTTTTATTTTGATATTTTTTTAAGAATCTTATGTTAAAAATGCTACAACTGGTTATACCCACTGACTAATAGCAAAAAATTTCAATTTTGCTCTATAATGTAAAATAGAGCATTGATTTTTTCTCTAAAGCTTTGAAATGAAATGGTATTCATTTGAAAAAGATGTTTTGTAACACTGCTTGCACAATCTAATTGCCACCCTATTTCCCCCAACTTTATGACTTCAAAAATGTGACAAAAAAGGTTACAATAGGCTTATTTTGCAATAAAAATGCATAGTACATAAAAGTTCAGTTAATTAAGTTGTAGGTTATTTTCTTTTTTGTATAGAAAAAAACAACCTAGAACTAGGTAGGTATAGGTGCATCTTCATACTTATGCATTTGGATCGCTTTATGAAACAAGTATAATGAAATTAGATTAAAATGACTTATTCAAAAATGCTATGTTAAAAGACCACATTCTTAAAATTATGCTTCATATATTTAAACTCGGCTAACAGTAAATGGTCCATAAACGTATTCGTTAAAGTTTTCTCTTACTTATAACTAGAGCTCGGATTTTGATGACCTAAAAAATCTCAACTAATGCCCTTAAAAAGTGCAAAAAATGCGAAAATTGCGCTAAAAATGCATTATGACATGACTTAAATAAAGTAAAAATATTGAACTAAAACAATGTTTTGCTGTTTAAAATTATTAAGAGTCATGTCAAAAAATATAAAGCAATGCAATACTTATTCGACATTCATTAAAGTTTGAAAAATATGTTTTATGTCCTAAAATAACCAAAAAAAAAAAAAAAAGGAAAATGTATAGACTCCAAAACATTTTCATTTTGTGTAGAAACTTTAATAAATATAACAACTTCCATCTCATAATATTACTAAATATCAGAATTGCATTGGATTATTAAATGAATTTTGATATTTTGAAATGTAAACGAGCGTCTCTTGTCTGGAAGTAAATTTTTATACCTGGAGAAGCTTCTTTCAACGTCTACTGTTGTTATTGGTGCGGACTTGAAAAAGACGGTCTCACTTACTGACAATTCTTCAATTTGAAAAGATGTTGCTTCACCTGTTAATATCCTAGAGATTTTCTTCATTGTTTGGAAGCCAGTGTTCTTCTCCAAAACTTTGTTCAATTTAGCTGCTACACTTTGTGCTATCTTTCCCCTTGCTTTTTGCAACACTTGACTCACTACGTCAATATAATTTATTGTATCGCAAAGTTCCGATTCTTGTTTATCCAAGCTTGTAATTGTCGAGGACACAATAGCAAATTTAGACTTGATAAATGATAAGTTTCCTTCGATTTTATCAGAGGCCAACACGTTTTGTGCTATCTTAATTGATGCAGCATCTTCTGAATCAAGACAAATCTTGCATTTCATGTAATAAAAATGCCCCAAAAATTGGAAAAAATTAACAAAAAACTTAAAAAATGCTTTAAAATGCAAAATTTAAAAAAATGCTCTAAAGGACAAAAAAATGCACATGTCATCAAAATCCGGGCCTTACTTATAACCTATGAACTTATAGAGTCAAAATTATGTATTGGATATGTCAAGACTAGTAAAACACGAAATTATGAAGCTGAAGAAATGCATTATTGTTATTGGAAAATCTCTTCTTTTCAACAGACTGATTGGAAGTGAGGGTGCCTACAGACTCCTTAGAAGCTCCTTGGAAATAAAAATGTCTCCAAGGAGTACTTGGAACTACTTAGATTTCCAAATTAGTCCTTAGAAACTCCTTAGATCATTGCATTGCATAGATGAACTTACTAAGTTTGCTGTACAAGCAGGGAAACTAAATGATGACTTACTTAGCTGTCAAAATCTAATAGTTTAAGAAAAACTTATAAAGAAAAAAAAAAAATTGAATTGCAAGAGTTAGAAGAATAAAATAACAGCAAATAATTTTACATGTTACAAGCAAACTTAATTAGTAATTCACTGTGATTTTTTTTTCCTTGAATAAAATGTCTTTGATTTTATGTATTTAAATTTAAACATAAAAGATTGGTAGGTTTTTGTGTTAATCTTTAACATTTGTATTTTAACAAGATTTATTACAATATTTGAAACTGGAAAATGTATTTATGTGTAAAAGTGATAAATATTGTCAAACTTCATCAAGAAAAATAAATAAAGTCAAAATTTATTTCAAAAGAGCTAGAAAAAAATATGCAAAATATACATTTTTGCAAGTTCCTTATAATAACTGCTTTTTAATTATATTAAAAAAAAAAAACAAAAAAAAACTGTCTAGTTATCTTTTACACAAAGTTTTTGAATTTTTGATAAGTCCTTAAAATTTTGGACTCCTTGGATTTCTTCTTCTGATCTCTGTATGAACCCTGGAGTCTAATACGATCTTATCTTAAGTTTTTTCGTCTCTTTCTGTCATTGCTTCAAACCATCCCGAAGTTTTCAAACCATAAATTTTGAACGTGAAAAAAAGATTCTTTGCATAATTTTCAGAATTTTTTTTTTTTTTTTCAATTGGACGTGGTGGCAAATGAATGATATAAAATTCTACAACCACAATAACACAAGCTACTGTCCGTTGACGTTTTAATTCTAAACTGTGGAAATATATATAATAACAGGAAAACAATGATACAATTAGTTCCCTCTAGTGTTTTAGGAATTTTTTTCTTCGTGTTTTCTGCATGAACTCTTCAAGGATAATATGGTTATTACATTGAGAGTATGTTGCATAAGAATCAAAATTTTCCTTGTGACGTTCATTGCTGGGAATGTTTATGACCTTTTGTCAACAACACATGCGTATCTTATATTTTTTGGGAGGGGGAAGGAGAATATTCACGTTTCTTGTACAGTTAAGAAGGTAATTTTGAATAGTGCATTAAAATAGGACATAAAATTTGTATCGCTGTTTAAAAAAACGAAGATGTATCTGTACTGTATTACATTAACACTAGAAAGACGGATGGTGCCAATTTGGCCTCTATCGTTTTTTGTTGCTCCATAATACGAAAAATATTTTAATGAAAGTGTTCAGTATTTCTGAGTTTTCATAATTTGAAGTGCTTATTTAATTATTCCCGTGCTAGCCTTTTAGGAACTTATAGATAGTACCTTATACCTAGAATGGCGGAAAGGGCCAGGGTGGCACCTTGGGTATTTTGGTAGGTATCCCATAACCCTAGGTAGGTTTGGGTATAATGTACCCTTTGGTAAGTATAAGGTACACCAGTTAAAAAAAGTTATTTCAACACACACACATATATATATCTATACACACACACATAATTTACAGAGAAAAGGAAACTCCAATTATCCACGAAATTAATGTCTAAGTACAATAAAAAAGTCTGCGTTCTGTTTAATCTTATATTTACGTTAATCAAATCAAATACCATAGAAATTTGATGATCAAGTCTCTAAAATATTTTAATTAAATTATGATTATATTTCAGGATTTTGAATGTCTAATTGATCTTCGCACAAACAATCTTGGAAGAACCACATTAACCCCTTCAGACTTTCTAGGCATAACGCAATGTTTAGTCTTTCTAGTGTTAAAGACGAATTCAAAGTATAAAAGTAAAAATAATGTTTTTTTTAAAAAAAAAGACAGCTAGCTGATCGTTTCGGTACTTTTAAAGTTGGCCAAAAGTAATTAAACATGGTCTTGCATTTGTCGTTTTCTGTTTGTCACGACATGAGTTGTCAGACAGTATCTGCTGTAAAATTGATTAGATATGATAAATTCTTAATGTACAGTGTGGAAAAAAAAGTACCACTTACCCTGAATAATCAGATTATATTGTTGTATGACTTAATGGTTCGAGGGGGGATCTCAAATAGGCTAATTACTTAGTGAAGACGATATTTTAAGTTAGAAAATCGGACACATAAACGCACTTTCTCTGAATACACATACCTTCTTATCGATGAATTTGTATTTCTAACCGCCTAAAATTTTTAAGCGAATTGCAAAATTTTTGCACTCAATTATAAATTTTTTTTTCCAAATATAATTCCACGCAAAAAATAATGTTTAATAATTATTTAGTATTTTTTTATTATTTTGTTTAATGATAGTGAGAGAAAAATATAATTTGTAAGGTTTAAAATTTTGTACATCATTTTAATGAATAAAATTTTGCATGGAAAAATGCAAAACTTGAGCGAAATCGGTCGAGTAGTTCCAGAGAAGTCTATTTTTAAATGGAAGTTGGGCGTTTAACTCATTTATATAAAAATATAAATTTCTCATGTAAAATTAAAAAAAATATTCTATTTAGGTCGATATCAGCAAAAATTAATCAAATAATCGATTTTCTAATTTTTCCGTTTTTGAAATACATTTAACTGAACATTAAAATAAAATAGAACAAAAATTGAATTGTTGCAAAGTCG
This sequence comes from Parasteatoda lunata, assembly GCA_949128135.1. NCBI lineage: Eukaryota > Metazoa > Arthropoda > Arachnida > Araneae > Theridiidae > Parasteatoda > Parasteatoda lunata. The sequence goes on along the minus strand of OX421971.1, from coordinate 87,400,481 downwards.
ATGAGGTTTCCTTTCTCTCCTTTGTTTTAATTTTTCATGTACTTGGTGTTATTCTTGGGGCTATAATTGGTGTTAAATTTAATTACTTTTTTCACAATTTTTTATTTTTAAAATTTAGAGAATAATTATCGAAATTATCTCATTCAATCTTATTTATTGTGACCTAGCTTTAAGAGCTGAATCATTTCCTGAACAAAAATAGAACGATTAACTAATTAAAAATAAATTTTCTTGAAATGCCATTTTTAACAAATTTATAAATTTCAAAGTTTTCCAGTAAAGTGCGAATTATCATAAGAAAGTTGTAAATAAATCATTGAGAAATTTTTTCTATTTAAAAAAATCGCATTATTTTATTAGATATTCTCTTGCAATCTGATGAGTTTTTTCCCCAAACAAATACTGGTTTTCAGTATTTTTTTCCGTTTGTTTTTAAAGTAAAAAATAGGAAAAGTACTAAAAAAATTTTTTAAGTTACTTAATTTGTGATATTTTATAAGAATGTACTCATTTTAATAATAACTAAGATAGAGGAACGTTTTTAAAATTTTTGCATTTGAACTGTATTAATTTTTTTTAAATTTTTATTTCTATGTAATGAAATACAATCATAATTTGATGCATTCTATTCCAACGGCACTGAGAAAAAACTTTGATAGCATGTTTCAACATAATTTTTTATTTTTATTTTATTTAAATCAAGCCTGGTTTTGCTAAAACTATATTACAATATATTTAAATGAAAAATGTTAAAAATATTTATCAGTTTTTCGGAGCATCTGTATATTTCAGGAAAACAAATATCGTTGCACTTTAATACCCAAGTTTGCTTCTTTGCTCTTTATCAATCTTCACGGGCTCTGGTGGGAAGAAGTTTGTTTTATTTGCGCTTTATTACCGCAACGTTCTATACATTAATCAGATATTTTTAAAAGTTTTATCGTTCAATAGAATAATCTTTCAAGGACGGATATTGTCAATCAATAAAAGTGACAGAAAATATTTTCCTTTATTTTGTTGTTTCTTTTAAAATTGAAAGAAGTACTCGATAAACGTAAATGTTTTTATAGCCACGTTTCATAAAATATAAGCTTAGAAATACTATTATTTGACTTTCTTATAGTCGCATGTGTTCTGTAAGTTTGATTCATCTCGTCATTTTATTTTAAGAGAAGACCGCAGTAAAATAATTATAATAAATGCGCATGACATTTCAACTTTTTAAAATGGCCTAACTTTTAGTGCAACACTTGAAGTCTTTTACATGAGTGTGATTCAGGTTTTCGATATTTGTATGGGTAGATACAGTACAAACTTTTCTTTTTAAACTGTAGTACTATATTAGAATATTAGAAAATCTCTACAAAAAACTAAGGTTCCATTAACTATTTTAGTAGCGTTATGCATTTAACTTAGTAAACGTTATTACCATTCCGTAAATTTTTTAGTAACGTTACAGCATTAAATTTAGCAAACATTCTATGTTTACTAAGTTTAATGCAAAACGTTACTTGAATAGCTGGGATTCCGTAACATTACACTGGGTGATTATAAATGGGATTCCGTAAAATTTTTTTATAACGTTACAGCATTAAATTTAGCAAACATTCTATGTTTACTAAGTTTAATGCAAAACGTTACTTGAATAACTGGGAATCCGTAGCATTACACTGGGTGAATATAAATGGGATTCCGTAAAATTTTTCAGTAACGTTACAGCATTACATTTAGCAAACATTCTATGTTTACTAAGTTTAATGTAAAACGTTACTTGAATAACTGGGATTCCGTAACATTACACTGGGTGAATATAAATGGGATTCCGTAAAATTTTTTAGTAACGTTACAGCATTAAATTTAGCAAGCATTCTATATTTACTAAGTTTAATGCAAAACGTTACTTGAATAACTGTGATTCCGTAACATTACACTGGGTGAATATAAATGGGATTCGGTAAAATTTTTTAGTAACGCTACAGCATTACATTTAGCAAACATTCCATATTTACTAAGTTTAATGCAAAACGTTACTTGAATAACTGGGATTCCGTAACATTACACTGGGTGAATATAAAAGGGATTCCGTAAATTTTTTTAGTAACGTAACTGCGTTGAATTTAGAAAACATTCTATGCTTATTACGTTTAATGCCGTAATGTTACTAGAAAAGGTTTATGGAATCTCAGTTTACAAGAGATTTTCCGTTTTTTTTAAAAATATAAATTATACATCGTATCCACCGATATCGGAAGAAAACCAGAAAGACATCACTCGTCAGGTGTTGCATTCAAGCGTTTCACTTGGGGGTTTTAATGAGTTGAAATGCTTTATTAATATTTTACTGCGGTCTGTTTTACAATAAAGCGATGTTATAAATCAAATTTCAAGAAAAGATGCGAATATAAGGGTGTTCTACAAAATTTTTTTACAGTGTTGTTGAGTCCCATTAGTTGATGCGCAAAAGATGAATTAAAACCTTATTGTTACTGATGGGATATGGTCTTATCTTATAATAGGTGATATGGTCTGATGTGATCTTATAAATTGGCTTAATTTCTGATTAAAAGGTTTCTTCTGATTCCCATATGCTTTGAGTTGAAGCAAATTTAAGATGACCGATCAGTTGTTTGTAGTAGGCTACTCATAAATTAAATTTACTTAATCAGTAAAAAAAATATTATGCTAATAGAAGCAATTTTCGCAATAAAGCAGCGCTCTTTTAAGATAGAGGCAAATAAAAAAATAATGTTCTGCTTTATTGTAATGCATCACAAAAATACTCATTTTTTTTCTCTGAAACGCAATTTTCGTTACATATTCATAATTTATTTTGGAATCTTAGAAATAGCTTCTTGTTATACCTTTCCGGTATCACGAATTCGCTAAGTGAGAAACTTAGCCAAATTTTTTACCCTTCGGCCCGAACCGGTGTCACTTTTATATATTCTTTTCTCCTGACGCTGTAATTACAAGTGAAAATATGTTTTGGTATTTCTCAATTGTTGCAAAAGGACTAATAGTTACTTAAAAATTTGTTAGAATCTCGGAATTATTTTTGTTCTAAAATATAAAATAAAAAAGAAATAGTTTTAATTTTTTTTTTTTTTTCTTTTCATATTCAAAAATGTATCAATGATTGACTTCGTAAATTAAAGAAATTTCAATGATGAATTACTGTTTCTTTCAGATGAATAATTGCAAATTTTAAAAATTATTGTTTGAAAGTCAGTCATGTTAGGAAAATTTTACCTTTTTACGTAAAACGTGACACCGGTGCCCGATGCTGTAATTCATAACTAAATATTATTTAAATACTAAATGCAATCTTTTTTACTTATTTTGACCTAAATTAGTACAACATAATGAGAAAAGTGTTTAATGAAAATTCTGCGTCAAAGGATTAGGTCACATTATGAAATATGAACGAAAAAGTAAAGCAAAATCATAGAATTTTGAAATTTAAATGCTTTCCTTCTTATTAATTAGACATTCGAAAACTTTCTACCTTAAAAAAATTAAAAAAGAAAAGCAGAATTATAGGATTTTGATATGAATGATTATTTTCAAATTAAGTGATTAAATGTAAAAAAATGTATATAAATTTTTAGTAACATTTGAAAATTAGCATTTATTCCCACGTCATTAAATTCTTCATTTCTTTATTTTGTTCACTTAAATAAAAGAAGCAGGAAAAAATTTCATAAAATGCACAATGGGAAAAAAACATATTAAAATGGCATGACGTATCTTAAAAACCAGTTAATTTTAATAATCTTTTCTTCTCTTACTATTTACGTTCGTGTAAATTTTACGTCATGCAGTTTAAAAAGTCTTTAATAATATATCAAATCTTGTTAAAAACTCATTTGTCTGTCACAGAGCAATAAATAAATGAGGAAAACATGCAAAGCAATTTATTCAAATCATTTTATAAGGTGTTTTAAACTTTTTTGACAAATTTTAATGGTTGACTCATGTTTGTCTTTTACCGATACTCAGTTAACTATTTATTTTTTTAAATTTTTGAACGGTTTCCTTTTCCCCTGAACTGACAGATTTGTTTATTTTACTATAGGAATTACAACCGGAACCCTTTGGCTCATAATTTCTATTAAAAAATTTTTCATACTTTTCGCATTATTTTGTATTAATTTAGGTCCAAATAAGAGAAAATTTTATATTTAGCATTTTAATTATTTATAGTTATGAAATACAGCATGAAACACCAGCACCTTTTTCTGGATTAAATGTATAATCTACCGAACATGTTCATCTTCCAAAACAGTTGATCAACATTTATGTTCCTTTAAATTTTAAAATAAATTATTGATACATTTTTGAATATGAATGAAAAGAAATTTTTTTCCTAACTTTTTTTCGATTTTATATTTTAGAAGAAATATAATCTTGTATAGTACAATTATAATCTAACAGATTTGTTTAATATTAGTCTGTTTTTTTTTATAATTAAAAAATAACAAAATATAATTTTGCTTGTAATTCGAGCCTCAGAAGAAAAAAAAATAGATATAAAAGGGACACTGCTGTTTCATCTGTGTCAAAGTCCGTTTTCTCATTTCTATAATTATTCAATCCATAAATGTATACACATTTTCTCGAAAATGCTAAAAGTTTTAATTTTTTCGAAAATTTCAAGGCTTTTTTTATTAAAACTCTCGTTATCTTTAAATGTGTTTTCTGAAAACGCTATTGTTTATGTTTGCCAACAAGTTACACTTTTTTTTTAAATTTCTACCGATTGGCTTAAACATATATCAACATGAATTATAGTAATGTAGTTCATACTACATAAGTAATATATATGCATTCATACTACATAAGTAATATATATGCTGTTAAATTTTCGAAGAATTCAATATCAATGTTTTAACTTTCAATCGAAAGAAATAGACTGAAAGTTAGAGAAGTTATCTTTTTTCAAAATTATTTGAAATTAAATTATTTGGTAGTATGAAATGCATTATTTTAATAAAGCGCCCTTCAAAGTTGTTTTATTCCATTTCATTGTCATTCCAAATATTTTCCAAATTAAATACAAAATCTCGTATTTTCCAAATTTTTTTAAAAAATGTATCGTGAGGATGATTACAAGTGAGATAGACGCGTGGCGGCAATTCTTACCAATTGGCAGGATTAAGCAAGTTGAACAGCGCTTAAAATTTAAAAAAAAAAAGAAAAAAAAAAAAAAAAAAGAGCACCTGAATAACGCTTGAGCTAATACTATAAAGCAATCTAAATGGTACGAGGATCTCTGTTTAAATATGTTGTTTAATTTGTCTTGCTGACAAAGTTACGAAATTCGACACTATGGATTTTTTTTTATTTATTTTATTTTATTTTTTTGTATAAACATACTTTTTCTTGACGGATACAAGCTGTTCAACCTCAAAAGCAGCCACAATTTGAAAAACATGGTTAAAATAGTTTAGTTAGGAAAGCGGATGCACTTCTTGCCTCTTTAGCCTTTGCTACATCCCTGGAACTTTTAAATCAAATTAAAAGAGTTTTGCACACAATTGTACTACTCGTTTATTCAAAGATGATAAAATAAAGATTGGTTATTATTACTATTCAAATAGTGATAGAAAAACCTTTGAATTTAAACGCGCACAATTTTTTATATCTTTTGAAAGATGAAATTTTAAATCCATTCAACCTATTAAGAGTCATTGCGTAATAGAGCAAAATTTTCCCTTCATCTGAATCTATTTTGATATTTTATTGTAATCCTCGCAGTTTCCTTATTATTTTTGTAGTAATATTTTAATTTTATTTTATCATACGTTGAATAATGTTTTGGCTAAAAACATGCATAGTCAACGTTGTGACCCTGTACCAATGTTTAATAATTATTCTCGAATTGGATTGATTAGATTAATAAAGAATGTTTGAAATAGATAATTGCATATTTGTATAGATAATCTAATATAAGTTGTCTCGGACTTTATTATTAATTAAATGAAACAGGTGAAAGACAAAATAAGTTTAATCTATATGTCTAGATCAGTTATAAGATAACATTATTTTATTCTTCATAGAATACGATCGATAACAAAATTAAACAGAGACAAATGAACGTGGTGACATTGACAACACTATGACTCATTAAGTTAACTTTCCAAGTGCACACAAAAAAATATTAACTGCTGATACCACCAATGGGGTCCCACCAACACACAATTATTCTTATTATTGTTTAAAAAGAAAGAAAAAGAATTGGGAGACTCAATACACTTTTTATCTTTCATTATTTTTTTAAATATAGAATATCCGTTAAAAAAACTAATGACTCCCTTCTTCTTTATTTATGATAAAAGATTAGACAGTTTCTAGTATGCTAACGAATTTTTAAGGCAGTATAGCGTTTTTTGGAACAAAATAAATGAATAAAATAAAAAATTAAAAAAAATAAATAGAAAATTAAAAATATAAATTTAAGTAAGATAAAGTTAATTAATAAACATTTATGAATCTCTTGATCAATAATAATCGATGAAACCATGTGACATAGTTTAACAGTAATATTAGCTATCTATTAGAATTTAGGTGATATAATTTGGCAATAATTCAAACATAAAGAAAAAATATGTTATTCTACTTCGCCAAATTTGTAATTTTTAATTTTAAATATCTAACTATTAATAAAAATGTTAATAATTGTAATTATTAATAGAGTTTTGAACCCTTGGGGCACTGAAGACTTCCAATAACCTAATAGTAGCATTACTATTATTTTAATTATAATAATAACCTTAAATAATCGATGATATCATACCAAAAGTTAGCCTTAAATTAATGTTTCGGTGAGAGAAAGAAAATTCCATCACTTGAAATTATTATTTTTTTTAAATTCTACTTTAGTTTTTTGAATATGAATTTATTATACTATTGAATTAAATTTTATTTGGTTATGTAAGAGAGGAATTTTAAATGTTGGAGAAAAAATGTTAAGAGAAAATAATGATAATTCACTCATTCATTCAGATAGACCACAATTTTGATTTTATTTAAACCATGTGATGATTGCACCTATCATCGCATTTGATGTAAAACAATCAAAAAATTATACGACTAAACACTTTTTTCCTTTAAAGTTCACGCTTCTTCACACCATACGTTAAATACTTTTGGCGCTTTCAAAGTTGGCGTGCTTTTGATACGCCAGTAATTGTTAGAAATCGATTAAGAGTTGGCGTGCAAATTTGCTTTCCATCTACAAAAACTAAAATTCGCCAAAACAAAAATATAAAAAGGATATTAGTATTTGGATTTTTAAGCCTCCGTAAACTATATTAAATAATTTTATAATATATAATTTCCATCGATTCTGCTCTATTTAGCCTTGCTGGATTTACTTTTAATATTCTCTCTGTGCTACGCGTGTGTTTCATTTATAAACTTATTTTATTTTAAGAATTAATCAATGTATACAAAAATTATTGATTCCTACTTTATATTGTGTTATAAAAATAACTTTACTGACACTTTTGTGTATCTTATCTTACTGTAATTATAAATTTTTAGTTTTTCTGCATGGCAAAAATGGTGATAACTACTTTATGCCGAGTAGAGTATAAGAATAAGTTGTTTTACTGCTCCCGGAACTGTCCTTGGTACTGAGTTGCCACCACCATCTCTGATTATGAGATTTTTAACAGTTACATTTTTAACAGTTTATAGAATGACTTATGTTTATTTGTGATTGTAAGTTACGTATTATTTTGCCACTGTTTCTAACAGCTTCAAATAGCGTTTGCGACCCATTCTTCACAAGTGTTTTTTCATTCTCTTTACCTGCCAGCTTTGCTTTTTAATTTAGGCCACTTTTTTTTAGAAATATTCTTTAAAAACAAATCGAACTTAAAGGGTAAAAAAAATTTTTGTCATCAAAAATAAATTTATATAATTTTTATTTTATTTAGAGAAACTGTGTCTTTTTGTGTGTAAATAATCTTTTGCTCTAATTAATTAACATATATCATATATTACTTGTTATTGTGAGAAATTCGACCATTATAGATCAAAAGTTTTTAAGATTGTTGCGTTTTTTTAAATGTTGTCTCATGTTTATACAATTGTTTGAATCCTAAATTTGTTTGAAATACTTAAAAATACGATACTCAAAATATCGTTTGTTCTAAATAAATTACAAATATCATGATGTTTGTTATTGTGAGTAATTCGACTATTATAGATAATAAGTTTTCCAGATTGTTATGCTTTTTATTTTGCCTCATGTTTATAAATTTGTTTGAATCATAAATTTTAATGCGCATTTGTTTGAAACACTTAAAAACCCAGTTTCAGAAAATATCAAGTAAAATATTTTTCTAAATTTCACAGATAAATAAACGTATGGACCCTTTATCTCTCATTCCTAGATATATGAGCTTATATTTCGAGTCCCTTCAGACTTTGTCAGTCGAGTTCATTTCTAAAAATAAATTCAATGTCAGTCCATAGGGCGCTTTGTGATTCACGTTTTCAGTTTTAAATTTTATGTCAAAAATTCTTAACATAACAGAGGTCGTTCAAAGAACGAAGTTCAAAAATACACGTGCCATTAACACTATTCATAAAAAATATGTGAATCATTAATAGGATGTGCTGATAAAGGACGAGTTTTTATAACGAAAAGTTCTTAAAATAACTTTTGTGGTTTTTAATTAGTTTATTTGATCATTTATGTTTCTAGAAATATTTAGGAGTTTTCTATTTTAAGCTTGTTATCGAATAACTTTAAATTAGGCAATATACGTTATCAAAAGCTTCAGTTTGTTTTTGTTTTGCTGTTTAATTCAATTTAAAAAAAAAAAAAAAAAAAACGTAAGTACAAAATACATTTTTTGAAAATCCCTGATAAGTAAATAAAAAAAAAACCTTAAAATGCAGGGAACGAGGGACAAATTGGTGAATTTAAGATTTGATGAATTTTAGCAATACCTTTTTATTTAGAAAAGTTATTAAAATATTTAAGTACAATTGATAGAGCTAGAATTCATGTTGTCATGTTTAAAAAGGGATTGGTTTTACGTTACTTATTTTAAATACTCACATATTTTTTAAAACTAAAGTCACGCCAAAATGGACATAATTATTTCCTATTATTTTAAAGTTTAAATTATATTTAACTAAATCCTCTAACCATTTTTCCAATAAAAATTTCCATTATTTTTCTCGGAAAACTCGTGTAGCGGATGTGAAGTTCTATTAATAGATGTCTTTCTTTAACTGCTAATAACATTTTTACTCGAAGGTTTTGCCGTTAATTTCCCAACCCCATCGCAAATGCATTTTGAATTTCTAAAATTTAATATCAAAACAGAATTATAACCTTGGAAATATCGAATAACTATTTTGGTTAAATAGTGAATTCCTTATTCATTCTTGTCAAAGTGTCACACAACTTCCAATTGTCATTATACTTTTTGATTTCTTACTGGTCAGAAGTGCTGGGACAGAAGACAATCAGGGCCACACTGAAAGGGGAATGACAGAGACAATGGCTTCAGGGCCCGGGACTTCTGAGGGAACAATTAGAAAAAATGTAGTGTTTTTAAATTAGATTTTTTTAAAAAGAAAATCGCCGAGAATTCTTTTTTATTGATATAAAAAATACAATTTTGAATATAGTTTCTTTAAAAATTCTCCGAAATTTGAAAAAACACTTTGTACTTTGAGGAGGGTTCCGCAATAAATTTCGTCCCGTGGCAAATAAAATCTATGCACAGCTACTTTTTCAGCTGCACTTTCCTGGTCTATTCCTAAATTCACTTTTCTGTTCCTAAATTTATTTTTTAGATAAACGGACATTATTTTTTTTTTTTTTCATTTTTATTTCTTAAAAAAAAAAAAAAAAAACAAAAAAAAAAAAAACAAATCAAATTGCTATAACTTGTGAATGGGGATTTAAGATATTGCAGCTTCAACAAGAATGGTTTGAGTCCTTTAATATTTTATTAAAGTGCAATGAAACATATTCTATAATAAAAATATGATATGTGCATGCTCAGTTACTTATCGAAAATCTTCTGGAAAATACACGAAGACCAATGGGGAAAAACGGTTTATGTCTATGAAAGCATATATTCAGAAAACGTATTTCAAGGTTTGAGAACTTTCAGGTGAGAGTATTCGATTGAAATCGAAAAATAAAAAGATACCCGAATGTCACAAGCCTTTATTTGCATCCACAAAAATTTCAACATAAAATTTACTATTTTTGATGATGCAAAAAAAAAAAAAAAAAAAAAAAAATTAATAAATAAAAAATAAATTGGAAAATGGGGTGGACAAGTTTTATTCCTCAAAATTCCTCTTCAATCAATACTTTATCACTAATCATCCTGTCGTCTTTTTCATTACATTTTTCTTTGTTCTTCTTGTCTAGGCGTTACCAGGAGCTGTTTTGGTCCAGCACGGATATCCTCACTCTGTAATAACTCTCGGGGAGAACCGACTGTCTACGTTTTGATTTTCGAAAACGTAGTAAACTCCAAAATGCACAAGATGGCGATACAATCATCATTTTGTGAGAAATGGATATAAACCGTTCTTCCTCCTGGTTCTTCACATATCTTCCTTTAAATTAAATTTCTATTTAATATACAATCAGGATTAACATATACAGTTAAATTCTGTTGATTATCCATCATCTTCAACATATATTATCTTTTTCACGCAATATAACCTAATTTTTTGCATCCGCAAAACTACCTTTTATTTTACTACAAAGTGAGCGTTTTGCACGGCCTGGTTTGACAAAGTGACCACATATGCAAATTAATCTTTATTTATGTAGCTAATATATCTACCAAAATTTTACCAGTAAATAAATGATTAAAAAAGACGTTTTTTTTTAAATATCCATCTTAGTTATTTAGTTTTTTTTGGTGAATTTTCAACATATTTTATAGTCTGTTTTACCGTTTTCTTCTTCTTTTTTATTTATTTTTATTTATATATATTTTGATCAAATAAGTGCGCATTTTGTTTCTCTTTCAGCAGGGATCGAATAATGCTAAAATCTTATTTGGATGATATTTTTTTTCCATAGAAGGAAGGAGAAATACATTGTAGTAAGCTGACTATACTAATTGGTTCGGGAGTTCTCGTGTTTCCGGAATTAGATTATAAGATTTTTTATTCATTTATTTTTTAATTACCGATACGGAAAGAAGGATTTCCGAAAATATGGAAGGAAGTGTATGTAAACAATGAAAAAGTATGAAGACTTTCAAAATACAGAGACTTCAATCAAAAGACAAAGAAGCTCTTGAGTCAAGTTTGTATCACATTTTTTACATTAGTTTATTCTTCTCCATCAAAATAAAATTGAAGTAAAAAGAAAATGCTGTGGAGGCGGTGCGCATATTAAGAAGGCAGCTCAAAATGAATTTTATTGAGTAGCTATGAAATTTTGTTTATAATTGAATTTTTAATGCTCTTCAGTTAATTTTAAAAATTCCCTTTTTATTTATTTAAGTCCTTATTAAAAATAAATTCTTTTTGTATAATGAGAAGGAAAGCATGAAAATTGGAAATTTGTTGAAAAAGTAAACAATCGACTAAAATTGCTGCAGTTTAAAAAAAAAAAATTTAATTAAATGGGATTATCATTTTATTTTAATATTTGAACTCATATCAAATACTTTACTATACAACAAAAGTTTAAAATTTAATTCAAAGGCTTTTATTTATATTCAATAATTATTTTTTTAAAAAATTTAGTGATGATAGATTCATTTCATGCTGGCTTACTTACTTATGAATTGATTACTTACTTATGAATTGATCAAGGAAAACTACTTAAGAGTTTATTTTTTTAAATATGGGGGAAATAAATGTTAACATCATAATATTTTATTTATTTCATACATATTATAAATTTTGCGAAAAATTATTTCTTATGATTGTGAGTATGAATTATATTTGCATGGTAATGAATGGCAAATGAATGAAATAATAACTTAGTGAAAGAAGTAACCAAACTAAAAGCATAAATGTTCGGAAGAAATAGCTATAGTGCTGCCATCTATTGCCAGTATTTAAAAACAGTTTTTCAGGCAAGACGGAGACCACTAGACATTTTAAACAACTCTTCAACGTCATTTTTAAGGATCATTAAATATATACCATAATATATAATAAGGAAGGGAGTTTCACCACATGCTCACTGCTGTACAGCACTCGCCAAACTTCTCAGCAACTTCCTTTGGATCGCTTCGCAATCCTAGAACAAAACGTTCGCAGTTCGCTTACTGGATGCAAATGGATTTTAGTTTAGCTTTGTATGATAGTATTCTTTTTAAATGAATATGAAACACATACATTCCTTGAAACTTTTTATTTTATACATTTTGGAACTATTCCGTGTGAACGAGATTTAAAAAACCTATTATTCCAGTACCTGCATTAGTCTATAAGATACCGATTACTACAATACCAGTAGTACCTATTGCTCTTATTAATTAAACAACACAGGTGTAAATAATAGATAGGTTATGCTCTTACGGTCTTACCTAAACGATATCTATATTTCTTTCTCATAACTTCTCAAAAGCTAAATTTATAAAAAAGTGATGCAAGGAATTAGCTGTGTATTTTATTTCTTCTTTAGAAGACTAAATTGTATTCTGAACTCTAGTCCTAACTTCATAAAATCTTTTAAATACTGTATTGATCATTTTTTTAAAGCAGTAATTTTGTGTTATGTAATTTTAATCAAGTTTAAATCAAAATTTTTGTTTTAATGTTTTTTTCCCTCTTGTGAGCATTGTTTCACTTGAAGAATCATAACTAAATATAACAGAGTTAGTTCTTGAGTTTTAGTTACTAAAATAAGCAGTAAAGTTTAATAAAAGTAACTTCTATTATATTGTAGGAAAGTATATTATTTTTATTTTTATTTAAATATATATTCTATATATGAAAATAGTTTAAATTGAAACATTTAAAAAAAAATTAACTGGAAATATTAATTGAAGATTTTGATTGCTATGGTTGCAAAATTTAATCGAACATAATAGTAATAATTATTAAATAATATTTTATATATATATATATATATAGTAATAATTATTATATATAAAAATAATTATATAATACAATTTATGTGCTGTATTTTCTTTCAGAATAACGACTTTATGTGCAGCGGTGCGCGTATGCAAACATTCGATGCTTGATATTCATAAAAAAAAATTTATGTGAAAATAAAATAGATACTTGCGAAATATATGATAATATCCTGATAAGTACAATTATGTCAAGATACACTGCAATTATTAGTAAGAATAGTATAATGTTAAGCTACTTCCGCTCTTTAATATTTTTTTTAAATATATTTATTTGAAAACTACTAAACAAAATAAAAACATCCATTTTTTTATACGATTAATAATACTATATCCTAAGTTTTTATTCAAAACCAGTTATTAGCTCAAACGTGGTTCTCGTTTTTTTTTTTTTTTTTTTATCTAATTATTAGTGTCCACTGTTTGAAATGATATATTTCAATTTAAATAAGATTTTGCTGGGTACTCAGCGTTTCCCCCCATATTTTTAAAGTGTACTTTTTTTTTTAAATATCTGAAACTTAACCCTTAATAAAACATCAGCAAAATCTAATTAATTTTGAGATTTAAAATTGGCCGAAATTACAAAGCTGATACCCATAAATAGAAGTATTTTCTGTACAATAACTATAGTAATTGTTATACAAGTGAAATAACGGTTTATTTTTCCTGGTTCAGTTTCATTTCTTAAAGCATTCGATAATTTTAAGTAGCTCAAATGATATAGAAGAAGAGCGCAACAATTACGAATGAACTTTTTGGAAGAGTGAAAATCAGGGATGAATAAAGAGCATATTACGTCAAGCGAGCGACATTGCCTGTCCTTGAGTTTAGTGCAGTAAGTGTGACCTATATCTGAAATGATGTTCTCTGGCAACTCAGCATCCTTCATCATTGGAGCAGATTCTTCTATTTTTACGCCCATCTCTTCTTATGAATGTCTCTAGACATTTTATTGTTTTATGCTTATTTTATGTTTTTTTTTTCTTTGCTTTTTTTGTAAATTTTTTCATAACTATAAATTTGGTGTTTTTAGGGACGACAAATGTTTTATTTTCAGTGTTAATAGCAATTTTTTATTTAGAAATAGATAATGATTTATTCATTTTTTTCTAAAAATTTTATAAACTAATTAATAATAGCTTGTAAAATTTTCGGAAATAAATCAGTAAATAAATGATAATTAAAAAGTAAATAAGTAAAATAATAAGTAAATAGATTCCTCGCCTTTTTTGTTCTCAACTCGAAAATATGTACATTTGGAAACATTTTCTAAAAATAACGGGCACAATTAGCTAATAGTCAAGAAATTATAGCAAAAAAGGGTGTTACTTCGGAAAAAAAAATACATACGCGATATTTTTTGAAAAAAAAAATATATAGGTTATTTCCCTAAAAAAATATCTCTGTTAAGTTAATATAAATAATGTCTGAAAACTCCCCTAACGTCCTCTGTATGCTCCCATCCCCTACTTTTAAGTTAAATTGGGGTGTTATGAGGGGAAGAATAGAATTTCTTCTATACTGGCAAGTGAAGCATGATGTACACTCTATAACAAAAAAAAAAAAAAAAAAAAAAAAAAAAAAAAAAAAAAAAAAAAAAAAATCGACGCACCAAGAAGGAGTTGTCCGATGGAAACGAAAATTGGTAGATAGGAAGACAATGTGCAGAATAGTAAATGATTAAAATTTCAGAACAATTGAATAATTTATTGCAGAGTTACAGTAACAAGTTCAATAAGGTGTTGACCCTCCTCTAGCCAGGATACAAGCTGCCACACGGCGTGGCATAGACCGATAAAGCTCCCGGATGGTCTCTTGCGGTATTTCCTGCCAAAATCGATCCAACTGTCGAACGAGGTCATCAACATTCCGTGCCAGATGCAATCGCCTTCCCATCATATCCCAGACATGCTTGATGGGAGAGAGATCTGGTGATCTGGCAGGCCAAGGAAGAGTTTGACAAGCTTGCAGACAGTTCATAGCAGCACGTGCCGTATGTGGTCTGGCATTGTCCTACTGAAAAACCAGCTCAGGGAGCTACAAAAGAAACGGTAGCAAAACAGGTCTTAGGATGACGTCGACGTACCGCTGTGCAGTAAGTGTACCTCTAATGACGACCAAAGGGGTCCGGCTGTCAAAGGAAATGGCACCCCAGACCATAATGCCTTGTTGAGGGCCGGTGTGGTGAAGGCAGGATCCCCCCTCTGCCCTGTGCGTCTCCAAACATGTCTTCGATGATCGTCAGGACACAGTTGGAAGCGGGATTCGTCGCTAAAGACTATACGTCCCCAGTCGGCATCATTCCAGCCTGATCGAGCCATGCACCACTGTAATCCGGCTCGGCAAAGCAATCGGATAATTGCTTCTTGGTGCGTCAATTTTTTTTGTTATAGAGTGTATTTTTCACGCTGAATTGAATGAAATTAATCTCGAGATGGTGAGATTAATAGTGTAGAAGTTTATGTAACGTTTTATATACAAAAAGTACAAATTTGTACTTATACCTATTTAAGCGTTGATATTCATACCTAAATATTTTCATTTTCTATGCCTTCTTCTTACGCTGGATTAAATGAGATTACATACAAGTAAATAAAATTAATAGTTCAAAAGTTGTAAGAGTTTTTATGTATGAAAAGTAGCACTAATGGCACATACTTACGCATACTCTTGCTTTACAGTGATATATAACTATCTGAACATGTAAGGTATATTTTTGGATGTAATTTTTTACACTGAATTGAATGAGATTACACACAAGTCAATGGAATAAACAGTTTAAAAGTTGTAAGAGGTTTTACGTATAAAAAGTAGTACTCTTGGCACATACTTATGCATACTCTTCTAAGTACTATATGGGAACTATCTGAACTTGTAAGGTTTATTTTTGGATGTAATTTCTTACGCTGAATTGTATGAGGTCAATTCTAAGATGAGCAGAGTATTAGTTTAGAAGCTATAAGGATTTTTCTTTTTAACAAGTGTAATTTAAAAACAGTCCTTTTCATAATTATAAAAAAATTCGTTCCAACTTTTAAAATTTTAGAATTTTCTTTTGCTTTGGGCCTGGTTTTATTCAATTATATGAGAGAAATACATAAGAAACAATACCTCACTTGTCTGTATAGAAATGTTTTAAATATGTTCAAATACAAAAGTGTACTTTTTGTACACAAAGCACTAATAACATCGAAACTGTTATTCCTATCGTCTCACAATTGGCATTATTTAATTCAGCTTTAAAAAAAAAAAAGATTACAGTTAAGGTGTAAATTCGTGGCCACTAGCTTTGGAGATGATTTTTGTTCAATTTCTGGTTACCGTGATATTCTTTGTTGTCCTTATTTTCATTCATGTCACCTTTATGTTACCTCAACTTTGGTTTACCGTTATGTGATTGGTTCTTGTTTTATTTTCAAATTACCAAATATAAGTGTGGAATAGGATATAGAATAACTATTTATTCTATTGATTTGAGTGCAGTCTCCTTCAATTCTACGGGAAAAATACATACAAAAATGTCTCATTTGTTTAGGTAGCAATATCAGATGCCTAAATAGGTACAAGTACAAACTTGTATTTTTTGTAATTTAAACGCCCATAATTTATAGTACTTTAGTCTGATCGTCTCGAGATAGGTTTCATTCAATTTAGCGTGAAAAAATACATCAGAAATTATATCTCACTAGACGGGCAGTCAAAAGGAAATTCAATTTTCCCTTTTAAATCACCCCCATTTCCCTCAAAAAAGGGGAAAGCGTATAGAGGAGAGAAGCGAATTTTTAGATATCATTGAAAATTATACAACATTGTTTTTATCAAAAATATATTTTGAGTATTAATTTTTCTGAAGAAAAAGTTTAATTTTACTGGACTGAAAGGACATTTTAAATGTGATGAACATTACTATTAAACTTATCCTTTTTACAATTGATATTAACAATTAAGAGCTAGTTTATAACCTCTAGAGATCGTTAAATGTTTCTATCTATCTTGCAAAAGTAGATGTGTGGTTATTGTTTGAAGCAAACAGTGGAAAAATTCTTCGTAAATTATCACTTTTTAAAGAAATTAAAATTTTCAAAACTAGACTTTATGTTATTACGACATGCACTTTCGGCATAAGAACTTTTAAATACCTCACCGAGATATATTTAAAATAAGGTCATTCATGCTACGAATTCTAACATATTGCAATGCATATTGCTTGCATTTCCAGAAAATATCATTGGCCCGTTGAGGGTTTTTCAGAGTGGAAGGCTAAAATTATTGAAAAGGTTAATTTTAATTTATTTAATACCAGTTTTGGTTCTTTTCCTAGTGGTACCATTATTGATTATGATCTGTCTAGTAAAATTAAAAATCTTAGGGATAAATTTATTGTTACGGTTGTGGATAAAGCTTCAAATAATTTTTGTATTATGTGTAAATATTTTTTTAAAAATTTGATTATTGGAGAATATAACGCAAATAATACTTATTTAAAATTAAAAGTGGATAGGAAGGTTGTTGAAAAAAGAATTATTGCGTTTAGTAAAAAATTAAAATTTAGGTTAAATAGGATTAAATTTCCATATTTATTTCCTATTGTTAAATTTCATAAAAATCCTGTTAAATTTAGGTTTATAGCGTGTGGTACTAATTGTTACAATTCTGATGTTAGTAAAAAGTTTTTTAGTTTTCTAAAAATTATTTTGCTTAAAATTAAAAAAGAGAAAAATATTATTATTGATAGTAATGTTGATGTTTTGGATTATATTAATAATAATGAAATATCCAACATTAATACTTTTGATTTTGAAAATTTGTATACAAGTATACCACACGAAAAGATTATTGATATCTGTAATGACATTTTTGATAAATATTTAATTAATGAGAAAATTGATAAGTCTAATTGGTTGGATTTGTGTAGGTTTAATCTTTTTGAGAATGTTCTTTTTAATGGTTTAGATTTTTATAAACAAATTATTGGAATTCCACAAGGTAATTCCTTTTCTGGTGCTTTTGCTAATATTTTTTTGCATGTTTTTGAAGCTAAATTCCTTGAAAATAATGATTTTAAAGCTTTTAGATATATTGATGACCTGATTTTGTTTAATAGTGATAATTATAATTTTATTTATAGTATTTATCCTGGAGATTTGGTTTTGAAGAAAACTAATGAGGATTGTTTTAATGTTGAGTATTTAGATTTTAAAATTGATATCGTTGACAAAATTATTAAAATTGGTGTTTTTGATAAAAGAAAAGCTTTTAAATTTAAAGTTATTTTTTTCTGCAACTTTTATACTAATTTGTGTAATAAAATTTTTAAAAATTTAGTTTTTTCACAATTGGTTAGGATTAAAAATATTTGCAATAATGTTGAAAGTTTTCAAGAGGCTGTGAATAATTTTTTGAATCATTTGAGTAATAATGATTTTCCTTATAATTTTTGTAATGTTAATTTGTTAATTAAGAAAATGATTGAAGAATATTAGTTTTTTTATTTCTTTTAACAGGGCGCAATTCAAGACTTAACTGAGCAGCCCCAGTTAAGCATTCTATTAATATGTGACGTAAATTTTCTTTGACAACTTCTACCTATCTTTTTTTCATTCTGCGCATTTTAAAAGAGGGCGTTGTTTTTCTTTTGGTTTAAGTGATTCCTTTTCATTTGGTTTGCTTTAGAGTTTGCTGTCTGACCTTGTTTATGTAAGTTTTTTCTGTTTATTTTTATTTTCTGAATAATTTGTGTTTTTGATGAGATGTATGAGTTTCTTTTCTGTATTAGTTTTATGTCTTGCTTGATTTTCTCCTGGACTTTTAAACAAAACCTTCGGGGTACTGAGGAAGGTTTTTAGGCTTTTGCCTTCTTCCTCAATAGAAAAGGTTTTGTTTTTTGGCCACTGGGGCCGGTACCCCCTGAAGACGTCGGCTTCAGTGGTCATATTTTTAATTTTGTTCTTTTCTACATTTATTTCTATTTTTATTCTCTCTTTTTTTGAAAATTCTGCTGCTTTTTAGCGCATTTTTTTAAAAGAAGTTTTGTTCATTTTGTTTTGATATTAATTGTACTCTTTTAGTATTGAACATAAACGAACTAATGATGAATCGAAGTTCCCAGGTACACGAAACAAAAATATATTACGGTTACAATAAAATACTTAAACAAGTAATAAATCTAAGTTAAGTATAAGACATAAAAGAGAATATATTTCAACAATTTCGATGTGCGATACGGCGCTGTATTTAATTAATTTTAAATTAATTAACATTTGACTTTATGTGGAGAAACTAAACTTTTAACACTCCATTTTGCTTATAAATGATCGACTTTTCGTGGTTTTCCTCTCCTTGTAACGCTAATGCGGGTTAGTTGTATCAAAAAGTCCTCCACGAAGGCAAAATTTCCCCTAATACTTTATTCTGGAGTTCCCTTGTCTTCTGGATACGGTTCAAAGTTACAAGGCTTCGGCATTGAAAATTGGTAGCCGTAAATTCAAAATTGGGCCGACTGTTCAACGACGGTTATAAAAAAAAAACGAAAAAAAAAAAAAAAAACGTTCGGCTGGCGTTAACGTCATAGGTCACATATGTGGGTATCCGCGATCTTCTTCTTGAAGTACAAGTACCCAATTACTATGATATGCTCTTTTTAATATGGAAATTTAGTAAATAAGAAACATAAAACTTTTGAAGAGAAGAAAAAGGATACATACAGATTTATTCTATTTTGCCAAATATTCGTCAAGATGAATTGTGCCCGCGTTAAATTGTGATGGCGTCAAATTGCGCCAATGCTGAGTTACCCTACGATCAATTATGCTCGGCAATGCGATACCCAAAAAGGATTCATCAATCTCATTTACACAAAATACAATTTATATTTTAATTTAATTTTTCAGCTTTAAACTGTTTCTAAGTTTTTATTAAAGTAATTTAAAAATCATTTTAATATAATAAATTGTATATTGGTTATTTTATTTATTTAATCAACATTTTTACTTATTTATAATATACTGAATTCTTAATTATTATTAATTTTAACGGTAAAATCAATGATGTTAAGTTATATTTGGCATTGAATAATACTAAAAACAATTTTTCTAGGTGATTTACGAGTTTATTTAACAAAAATATTTCATTTTTGGTTTTGTTGAATTAAACGAATACTGCAAGTAATTTAAAGAAATCAATTTATAGTATTAACTTTAAATAAAAAAATCTTAAAATTACGTATGTGAAATATTTTGGAATGAGTACCAGCAATTAGGGTGTATCATTCGTAAAATACATTTTTACCGTAAAATATTATACCGTAAATTTTACAGTAATATTTATTTAATTAGAGTGATTCAGTGATTTTACTATAATTATTACTGTAAAAATTCCGTATATTAGATTTTTTGTTCCGTTACATGCTCCGGCAAAAATGGATTTTACGGTAAAAAGAACCGGCACCTTGAGTGCCCATACTTATTACCGTAATTTGATCCTGAATTTTTTACAGTGCATGTTATTTTTTCGACTGTTTTATACTTTTTATTTTAAAATATATAGTTTGAGGTATTTTTTTTTTATTATTCTACGTTCCTTTAAAAATATTTATATTTTAGGACGCAATAAAACGTTCCAAAATAATAGTTTAATAAGTTAAGCTTTAATTAGTCTTACCACTGTTGTAAGTTTGAATTGGGGCTCTTTTAACAAATCCTTTTTGATGAAGTGAAAATCGATAGTGTATCGTTGCTATAGAAACGACCTTTAAACCACCACCAATAACTGAGAGCTTCTATCAAATACTACCTCATTTTTCTCCATCTTGCTTTGTAATTAAATTCTCTCTTAATTTTCTCTTTAATAAATATAAATTAATAGAATGAAGTATAGGGGCTCCAGTTGAAAAAACCATAATGAAAAGAGACAATAAGTATTAAATGGATGAATTATTATACCCTATTATAATTATTGATATGGATAAAATTAAAACTCAATAAATAAATTTGTCATATTTGATGATAGTTCAATTATGATTACCTAACATAAATGTAAGATAAATGACATTAAATAAACATTATCACGTAACCTAGCCACTCTATTCATTAAACTTTACAATAAGGGTAAGTAAATAAAAATTTATATACAATACGAAGAAAAAAAAATCTGGTAAAATTACCTCACTGTTCACATTTCGGGTAAAAGCAAGCAAACAATAAATTAGGTTGAGAAAACCAAATTATACGGTATTTAAACCATTCATTTGGTAATTTTTCCATTTAGTTTACCGGAAACTGTAGTTTTTCAAAAGTATAGCTCTAATTACCCCGTATTTAGAAAGAAATACAAGTATATATATAAAACAGAAAAGTAGATTTAACCGAATAAATAGTTTTTGTATTGTGGTCTAAGGTATCATGGTTAAATTACTAAATTTTACCCACAATCAATCACATATTATAAAACCATATCTTGTGATGAATTTTCCCAAAATTATTACCAAAGCACTTTGGTATAAATGCTTTTTGTTATTTCTATAGAGCCAGAAACACGATAAATTTTATCATATTCTGGTAGTTTTGACCATATTTTTTCCTCCATGAATAAAAAATAGAGATTAAAACATGTTTGCAACTTTTAAAGTCGACGTTTTTTTTTTTAAAAAATGTATTAAATAAAAGTCAAGAATCGATATTTTCAACAAAATTAATAATTTTAACGCAGATAGTTACAAAAAATATATATTGTTTTTTCTTAAATTTCTAGTATTGATAGCATCTTTAATGAGTGGTAAAAAGTTTTGAAAACGAGAAACCATGTCGTAGAAATTCCATAAAATTACCGATAAGAAAATCGTTTTTCTAACTGTGGATGTACTTATTTATTACAGATATACTGAATAAATTTTTTTTTCTTGTTTTATAAACTAGTAAAACTGGTGAAAAACTCTGATAAGTTTTTCAAAAATGAAAGGATTATTATCGCCAAATAATTTTTAATTATTTTATACAATAAAGTTTAAACACATAAAAGGCATACAGTATAAACATTAAAATACAGATCTGCACACAAAGTGAATATACGTGGTAACACTTTAGTTCTTCATTTTATTTGTTTTAACTAAATATAATACAAAAATAATTTTAGACGTGAAATTAAGGATTTTAAGTATCAATGAACTCTTCATCATCTGTTAAAAATTTTGAAAGTATATTTATCAGTATACTTAAGAATTTGATAAAAATATTTTTGTGTTGGGTATTAAGTTTATAAATTATATTATGATGTTAAATTTGAAAGGAAAAAAAATTACATTTCAATGCTCGTATTATAGATATCGATATATTATACTTATTTATCCTATAATGTCATTAATTTCAAAGGAAAAAAAATAGTCTGTTTCATTATGAAAAATAAAAGTCTAAAATGTTTGCTAAGTGAAATAAATGACTTAATGTTGAAAAACTACTTAATGGTGCTTCACTAAGAAAAATTTTCAGAAAGCAATACGAAAAATACTTATAGAAATCAGATGAATATTCACTACCATTTTGCTACATTTTAAAATTCTGACTAAATAATCTTATACGCCTTTATAGTTACTATTTTTTTCTAAAGGAAACTAACACCTTTTTTCGACCGATATTAAAAATGCATGATTAGTTTTCCATTTAATAAAAAATTTAGAAGCTATTTTAAAAATGTATGATTAGTTATTCATAAAATATAATCACAATAGAAAAAGAGATTGTTAAAGAACACCCACTCCAGTATACGCTCAAAACCATCATTTTAAAAATGGATGAATAAAATGTTTCCTCTACATCCTCAGACATTGCTCCTCGTTTAACATTTATTCGGATGGGAGACACGAGTCTAGAGGAGAGAGCACGGAGCACCATCCTAGCGTTGAGGTTGCCACATTTGGCTTCTTAGCGACTGTGAGAAACTTACTCTTTTTAGAATTAAACTCAATAACACCTCCTGTAACATGTATTTTTATTACTACAAATTTTCCTGAAATCATCCTTCACGTAATGCAGATAAAAAAAAAATTTCCAGTAAAAAGAATTATGGTATTGATTTTTGCGTAGCTAATTTTGGATACAGACTACACACTAGACTTGCATTTATTACTGCATACATTTTATAACTGCATATATTTTTATTGCTACAAATTGCTATGAAATCATCTTCCGCAAAAATATGTATAACAGTTTAAAATTTTTTAATGTTAAAAAATCATAGTATCGATTTTTTTGTTTATAATTTTGGATGCTGATTACACATTAGATGCATATTTTATTACTACATCTATTTTTATTGCTACGAAGTGTCATGAAATACTCCTCCGCGAAAATGCATAGCAGTTTAATTTTTTAAAATTTTTTTAAGGTTGAAAAAGTTATAGTATTGATTTTTTGCTATTAATTTTAGATGCAGACTACACATTAGACTTATATTTTATTACTACATGCATTTTTATCGCTACAAATTACCACGAAATCATCCTCCATAAAAAATGTATTGCCGTTGAATTTTTTTTTAAGTTAAAAAATTATAGTATCGAATTTTTGTTGTTAATTTTAGATGCAGACCACACACCATATATTTTATTACTGCATATTTAGTAGTACACATATTTTCATTGCTACAAATTGCCAAAAAATAATCGACGATAAAAAATGTATAACAGTTTCATTTCTTATATTTTTAAAGCTAAAAAAAAATCGCAATATTGATTTTTTTTTGTTGTTCATTTTGATGCGGGGGAAAATTTTGTTTGACTGCAACTGAAAAACATACATTAAAATTTTTGAAAATCATTTTTCAGTTTAAAAAAATAAGAGGGGGGGGGAATAATGGGATTTTACTTTATAATTTAACTTAATAAACGGAATTTAATCAAATAAGTAAGAGCTATCATTAATAAAAGTATAATTATTGAAATATCGATTATCGTTTAACTATATGGTCATGTAAATTTGCAGTCATCTTCGTAAGATTTTTTAAAAAATGGAACTATTATAAATCACTTTGCAAGTAAGGTTAATCTTGCATCAATGAAGGAATGTTTCAAAAACACAGGCAAACTGTTTATTATTTAAATTTTAGAATTATTTTTATTATAAATAAAATATTTTTAATAAAAATTTAATTTGACAAGTGAACTTAACTATCAGAATTTCCTCATAGATTAAAAATTAAAATTAATGCTTTTTAAATGCTCAGTGTACAAAACAAAAAGAAAAAAATAAAGCGAACCAACCTAAATAACTTTTGATCTACTGATCGGATTTTCACGTTCTCAATCTCGAGGGGGTGACTTCAAATATGCTAATTAATAAGTACAGATAATATTTTAAGTTACGATATCGGAAATTGATTTCGAAAATTTCAGATATATAAAATTCGATATCTCAGTAACTATTCAACCGATTTTGCTCAAATTTTACATTTTGCTTTGTGAAATTATATTCTTTAAAATGATGCAAAAGATTGTACACCTTACAATTCAAAATTTTTCGACCATTATTGAATAAAATAATAATAAATAATAAATATTTACTAAAAGTTATATTTTGTATGGTTTTGTTAAAGTTATCTTTTTTTATGAAAGAATTTTATAATTGTGTGTAAAATGTTTTTCAATTCGGTTAAAAAGTTCTCGAGATTTGTCGAAATAGGCAAAAAGTAAAATTAACAGTATGGGATCCAAATTTTGAATCGCTCTCCTTTTTAAACTATTGGGACCATGTATCCCTCGTTGGCTCAACCCTTTTTATATTGGGTGTCTGAAATTCGAATCCAGGAAAGAGGTATGTTTATTCAGAGAAAGTATGTTTTATCTTTCTGATTTCGTAACTTAAAATATCGTCTGCGCTTTTTAATCAGGATATTTGAGATCAACCCCTCCAACCATTAAGATTGAGTCCTAGAACGTGACGATCTGATCATTAGATCAAAAGTTATTCAGGGTGGTCCTCTTTTGTGGTGCACTATACACTCTGTGATACTTTTTTAAAATACATTTTACTGTTGATAATCACCATAGAAATAAATAATTTGAAATTCAATATAAAGATTTTGATTAATATGCGAACCAAGAAAAATCTATTATTACAAACGCAAACGTAGAATTACGAAATAATTCATGCTCATAGTTTCAAAATTGTAATTTGCATAAATGGAGCATGCATTGTGATTGGATTATGTTAACAAGTTTCTGATAATCAGAAAATCGATAATTCGTGATTTAAGATATTTATAACAAATGCTTAACATAGTGAATAAGTACGAGTTTGCTTACACATCACTATTCACTGCTATTTTCAGTATAAGCGTTAACATACTGTGTGATAATTGTCGCAAAGAAGAAATTAGACAAAATATACTGTTGTTAGAAATTACAATTTTGATAAACGTGCTTCATTATATTTGAAAAGATATAAAGAACGAAATAGTTTCTATAGTTTTTGCATTTTAAACTTTCAGTTTTCATCTTAATGAAAATATAAATTCGCATAACCCTAAGCTGATGAATTTATAAAAAATTTAAATTTAAATTTAGGATTTATTTATAAATCCATTTATAAATCCATTTATAAGTACGGAGTGATTTTGGTTTACTAAAATCATTTTAATTCAAACAATGATTTATGTAATTATTCCTCTAGACACACTGCACATTTCTATGACGAATTTGTTTGTCACGATAATAAGGTTTACATCACTGATATTATATAAATAAAAACAGCACTGTAATGGGCTGATGGGCATCAACTCCCACAAGCTCATGATGAAGACGAATACAATGCCATTTGTCTAAGTTGATCTCTATTTTCAAGAATCAAATCACCTTATATATAATGTAAGAGAACAAAACCTCTGTAACCTGACTGCCTGTCTCTTTCGTATCTTGACAGTAAAATTTGGTCAAATTTGTACAAAAGTGTTATTGATTTCCATTAAAAATCCTTTATAAGTTGAGCTAAAAGAAAAACTTTTTAGAAACCTTAACCATGCTATTATAAAAATGTTTGAATTTACTAAATTGGAAAAAAAGTATTAAAAGCTAACTTAAGCTAGCTCTGTGGTTTAACCATATGTGAAAAGTATTTAGATCTTTTGTAACAAATGGGTTTGTCAATAGATATAATAAAACAAATTTTTAAATATTGCAATTAATATAACGTTAAGTTTTATTATTGCATATATATTCCTGTTTGCTTATAATTTGGGAAATTGCTCATAATAAATACCCGGTCACTAACAAAACATTCATTTTTGTTTATTCAAACTAATGACATTATTATATGTATATAACAAATTGCAGTTCCTTTCAGTAATAATTTTCATTTCTTGGGGTATATGACAGATAAAATTTGAAGTCACGTCAAAAAAAATTTAATAGCATTTATCTTTATTTTTGTTTAGTTACATATTAGTAACATTTAGTAACAAACGTGAATATCATGGTATAAAATATAATGGGTGGAAAAACAACAACTCTTCCCCTTCTGTAAGTTTACCACTGGCCTAAGTTGACCATTAAAGTGCATTCCAAGTGGCATATTGATTGTGTCGAAATTAATTAAGTCTGTTTTTTAGCGGACAATTCCACTTGTCAATACTTATATCTTATTCCACTTGTCAATACTGACAAGGTAGATGGGTCCGCTTCTTCTTGTTTTCCAGCGGCGTCATCTATGGCCAAGAATTTGACTTCAGCCACACACATACGTCACAGCCTTTTTTACTGGGAGGACATATTCACACACCATCCATCCAGTCCAGATCGTAATTTTGACCTGAACCAAAGCACGATCAATCTCTTCCACAGATTGAATCACCCTTTTGTACACGGGGAGTCTTCGGTCTGCTGGGATCATCAAACTCAAGACCTCTTGGACATGGGCCAAACGCCTTACCAATCAGGCTATCCCGGCCTGGGTGCTTTATTATATGATCGAAATAATTGTGTGTCTGACATTTTTTGTAATTTTTCAAGTTGTTTTAAGTTTATTAGGTTAGTGTTTTTTCTTTTATTTTTTTGGGAATATAAAGTTAACAAAGACCTTCATCGCCTGACGGAGGACAAAATTACCTACCATGGCAATTACTAGTAAAGCCCAAGTGAGCGAGGCTTAGTGCCTGGCCATGTGATGTGGTAAAAAAATCAATTTTGTTTAATTGCAAAATAATGGGTATCTGAAGTTTTCATTACTTAAATATATTTTTATACATAAAAGATTGCATATGTATATTTTATAAAGGTGAAGAAACCTCTAATGTCAAATGTGAATCAATAATTATCTATTGACATTATGTATGATGGATGAAATAAATTAATAAAAACAAAAATTCATCGAAAATTTCTCTTAACACCTGATGTAAAATGAAATTGTTATTTATGATTTACTATTGATATTTATAAATTGATACAATTTATATAATCTTTTTTAGTTATTTCTATAAGACTTGGAATACAAGAAACGTCTGTTTAATGCCAAATCTTCCGGGTCTTGTTTGTTCGATGCTGATAAGCCATCACTGAAAATAATAATTTATTAACAGTTTCTTGATGTTTTTAAGCATTATTGTGCTATTTTTTTTAAAAAAATTACTGAAGTTGACATTTAACACACCATTCTCTAAATTTTCCACAAATATGTAAACTGATTTTCTTACTTTTATCAAAAGTGGCATTTAACACGTTTTTTTAATATTAAAATTAACAAATGTATAAACTAATTTTATCACATTTATTAATTGTGACATTTAATAGGTTATTCTATTCAGTTTTAAGAAATGCGTCAACTGATTTTATTACATTCATTATTAATGACATTTAACGCACTATTCTATTAAGTTTTATTAAATATACATAAGATGATTTTCTTACATTCATTAAAAATGACATTATTATCGTTTAAGTGGTACCGTTAAAATTTGAAATCCGTTATTTCATAAACTTTCTAGGTATTTCAAGAAATTAACTAGTCAAGTCAGAGTTAAAGTACATAAAATTATTGAGTTCCACTATTTAACTATGTATTGTATATAGAATACCGATTACTTGATCATTAAAGTATGAATTACGGCACTCGAAAGTTCTTTGAACCGGTTCTAGCTGCTTTTAGTAAGTTTTGAATCGTTTATAATTGCTTTGTAATGACGTGTTGAGTACGCTTCATTCCGTTGCTTTAAGACGTAGTTACTAATATGAGCAATAATAAATTATATAATCTGCTTTTTTCTTATTATTTATCAATTAATCATCTGCAATAGAGATAAATGCGTTTTTTTTTTAAAGATTTTAGCTATTTATGATCAATCAATTTATATAATAACTTTGAAATTTTTTATTTTTCATTTTAACGGCCTATCATTAGTTATTTTAAAGAATGACTAGGTAAAGTATGAAATTTTTCATCTATTATAACTTTAACTGGCTTGTCTAGTTATTCTAGGAAATAACTGAATTATACATTTAAACGGTAACAAATATATATATATATATATATATATATATATATATATATATATATATATATATATATATATATATATATATATAAGCTGATACTTAATACGTTATTATACAAAGCTCTTTAAATCTGCTGATTTTAACAGATTCTCTAAAGATGACTTAAACACGTCATTTTATTAAGTTCTTAGGGTGTGTATACGTTTTCTAAATTTACAAAAAATGATACTTAACACGTCATTCTACTAAGCTTTCTAAATATAAACTTAATTGCAAATTATTATTTTCAAATCGTAAGTTTCAAAAAAGTATTAAGTTATACATAGAATGTGTCCTTTTGTCTTCGACGATCTCCTCCGCCTCCCCCCCCCTGAAGTTAAATTTTCTCTAACGAGAAGAATCTATCATTTTTAGCAATATAATAAAATATTCACCTTTAAAACAATTATTAGAGAAAAAAATATTTTGCCTACAATTATTCCCAACAGTCCTTGGCGCCCCCTATTTACCACAACCATTCATCGCCAATCTCGAGCCCCAGCAACCCTGTCACCTAGCTGTGTCCTTTCTCAGCGCAGTGCGGTACACCGGCAGACGCCCCAGAAAGCTGAGAGCTCGAAAATATATTCCAAACTTCTTCATTTTATAAATAATTTAAAGTTATAGGATTCATTTGGTACCAAATTTTAAATCTTCAAGATGCCTGTGGACGTAATGTCTTTTGCTAAGGATTTCTTAGCTGGTGGTATAGCAGCTGCTATATCTAAAACTGCTGTAGCTCCTATAGAAAGAGTTAAATTGTTACTACAAGTACAGCACGTATCTAAGCAAATAGCAGTTGATCAACGATATAAAGGTAAATTTAAATTTTTATTACTTAGAGTTTTACTATTAACTTAGATATGATTATGTTATAGGTTAGTATGTAATCGTATTATTAGAATAGTATTTTTATTAGAATTTTAGGAAATGTTATCTAATAAATAAAATAAAAAAATTAAAAATGCTAAGGTAGTATTAATTGTTTTACGATTGAAATTAACACTCAATTGGAGCAGTGTTCTTAAGAGGAGAAAAATCAAAGAGAAAGGGTAAAAAATCAATAACTAGGGTATTATATTAGATTATGTATTGAATAATTGGATCGCGTATTGAATGAAATATAATAAGAAGTAGAAATGCTTATGTTATAGGTTATTATGTAATAGTATTATTATAATAAAATTTATATTGGAATTTTTAACAATTGTTATGCCATAAATAAAATAGCTAAAAATACTAACGTTGTATAAATCGTTTTACGATAGAAATTAATACTCGGTTGAAACAATGTTCCATAAGGGAAAAATCTAAGAAAAAGGGCAGAGAATCAAATAATTAGGGTATTATAATATTTTGTGTATTGAATAATTGGCTCGTGCATTGAATGAAATATATTAATAGATTTTTATTACAAACTTAGAAACGATATGATTATGTAATAGTATAATTATAATGGCATGCATATTGGAATTTTTAGTAATTGTTAGGTAATAAATAAAAATAAAACCTTGCACAAATAGTTTTACGATTGAAAATTGATTGATTGATTAAAAATCGAGATTTTCAAATTATAAGTTAATATTGAAAAACAAATCAAGTTGTTAATTGATAGCAGACTTATGGAAATATAACGATAAGTCACATTTTTCCTAAAGGTCACATTTTTATATATAACTGTTTTTAGTATTATTTTTAGTATTGTTTCCAGATAGGTATTTTATTTGTTTTTAAATTTTCCACTGTGGATAAGCTCAGGTTTACATTTAGGGGACAAGCTCAACCAAACTTTTAGATTTATAATCCAAATTCAATTAAGCCCGAGGGGGGGGGGGGGATTTACCCCACCCGTGCTCATAATACACGAAAGTCAGATAATAGTCATACCTCTCTATGAGAAAGACAAAATAAAATATATTACTGGATAAAACCATATTTAGAATCTTGAGGTTTAATACTTGAAAATTATTACATTTAATAATTTGTACATTTCATACTTATTATGGAGCCGCAATTGTTCAATGGTTAAAGGTTAATGTCACCAATTATGCTGGTGGTCAAAAAATTGTTATGACCTCCGTGACCTCCAAACTCAAGAGAGTGTGTTGCGCATTTACCTTTACTCATTAATCGAATGAAACCGACCTGTATAGCTGTGCGGGTTACGACATGGAGAAAAACGATTCCGGTAAAATTACCGTACTGTAAAGATATATCTGGTAAAAAAAACCATAATTTTGGTAATAAAACTAAAGTTTACGGTATTAAAATCATTCATATGGTAACGGATTACCGAAAATTCTGGTTTTAAAAATTATAGTTCCTATTATCACACATTTAAGTAGAAAAAAACTAAAAAGTTTATTTAACATATGAAATTTTTTTTTTTTTTTTTTTTTTTTTTTGCCATGCTCTAAGGCAGTGTTTCTCAAAGTGTGGTAGGCGTACCCCCAGGGGTACGGGAACAGTTTAGCGGGGGTACGCATTCTTATGCGAAATATCAGGCAACAAACGAAAATTTCAAAAAATTTTATTTAAAAACAGAGATAGCCATGAAAATTTACGATTACGTATTTTTCTATTGCCTATTTTTTGCAGAGTTAACGGTTAATAATTAATGGTGTGAACAGTTAGTTGTGATTTTTAACTTTTGTGCAATTTTTTAAAGTAAAAAATACATTCATTTTTTTATTAGGCGGTACACAGCGTTACGAAAAATTTAAAAAAGGGTACAAGAAAGTCATAAGTTTGGGAAACACTGCTCTAAGGTATCATGATAAAATTACCAAATTTTACCACATTTACTAAGTTTTAACATAATTATAAAACAACATTTTATTGTGAATTTTACTAAAATCATTACCAAATCATCTTTGGTAAACATTATCGTATTTTTTGGTATTTTAATATAGCTAGAATCATGGTAAATTTGACCATTACTTTTATCTAAGTGAAGTTATACAACTTTCGCATAACAAAACTTTACCATGATCCTGAAAACTTCGATCAGCATATTAACCAGGTTGGGGTCAAGCAGAACTCGTTTCTTCTCTAATTTATACAGAATTTTAGCACAATAAGCGGAATATTTTATTATTTATTGCTTGGAAATGATGGTGTTTTTCCCCAAAAATTTCTTATAAAACGCGATCTGAACGATTTGAAGATGGGACTAGTCATTATATTGCCTCAAACTCTTAAATTTATTTTTTTAGAAGTGGGTATTAATTATTAAAGTTTCATAGTATTAAAAACTTTTAGAAGAAGCTGATTATATTTTTGAGTTAAAATTGTTTTAGTACTTACAGTTTTTTGTGATTTTATGAGAGGTTTGCTTGTTTGTGGAATGCCAAGGATTGGTTTTTGTTCCTAAAACTTTTGATTTAACTTTTTGGTTTGAATACTAAAAATATGTTAAGTTCAATTGCAAAAAATTTATATCGTTAAATTATCTCTACTGAAAGGAAATAGTTTCAATGGTTAAAATTAACGAAATTGATGATTGTGGTTCAACAATCCAATGGTTCAACAATCCAAGCTTGTGGTTCAACAATCCAATTTTCCATTAATGATACATAGTTTCCTGATTTTAAGCTTGATAAATGAAATAAGCTTACACAAAACATGAAATTGCTTTTCAATGATATATAGGTTAATAACTGTTGAAACTTTTTTTATAAATACAAATATTGTGTTAAAGTGAATTTTTTAAATTAACTTCGAAAAGTAATGGTAGCGAAAAAATTTTGTTACTTATAAGAATTTATTGTTTTTTAGAAAATGGAACAATACTCATAAGTGTTTAAATTATTTTTACATAATTTATTTAAAATTTCCATTTATATCAATATATTAGGCCACCTATTCTTCAGTCAATTTGATCCCAAATTATGTCCATCCAATATTAATATAAATTTTTTTCTTCCTTTCTTTATTTCTTTTTATCCTATTATGCTGGACATCGTGGTTTAATATTTATTACTTGCATCTAAAATTTCTTATTTCGCAAGTACAATCATTTGGGAATTTTTTACATCAATATTAAAAA
The DNA here is from genome assembly GCA_949128135.1 of Parasteatoda lunata. Taxonomy (NCBI): domain Eukaryota; kingdom Metazoa; phylum Arthropoda; class Arachnida; order Araneae; family Theridiidae; genus Parasteatoda; species Parasteatoda lunata. The sequence continues at coordinate 87,367,825 of OX421971.1, read as the reverse complement.
CTATATTTGTGTAAAAATAACACAAATGTTATTTGTAAATTTAAACAAAAGTTGGGTAGTTATTGAATCAAACAATTAACTACTAAATGTTTGAAATTGAACCAGGGAGTGGTGATTTCTATTGTTATAATTTGTAAAAAAGAAACTAGCATCAAATTCCCCCTCTGCTAATTAAGTTCTGGGAGGCCCGAATTCTGAAAGCATAGATCTTGATCTTTAAAAATATGATAACTGTATTGACAAATACATTTGTATGCGTTTATTGTAAGTCAAAGATATATTTCCTTTTTACTCTTTATATATAATTGCCGTATAAATACTATAACTCCTCTAATTGCCATTATTATACACAAAATATCTTAGAATAAAAAAAAAATGTTTTTTTATTTTTTATTTTTTTTTATTTTTTTTTTTTAAGAATTTTATTTAAATGGTAAAATAATTACTTAAATAATAGGTAAAAATATTGCATCACCCCGACCGCCCTGTGTAGTGGTCAGGAAACTGGCCATGCATCAGAATTCTGATGCAAGGCCAGTTCTGTCAGATCTGTCTGATTCCCGGTTCGAATCCCGAGCAAGGCATGGGTGTTCTTTCATTCTTTGTACTATTTGTCCTTACTGTGGGAGCAACGTACCCCGAATATGGTGCGCCAGGAAAAGTGGCCAACTAATCTACCCTTCAGATCTGTCTGTATGACGGCGGGCATTGGAGAAAAAAAAATATTGCATCATTTCAAGCGCTGTCTACATCAAACTTCGTGATAGAATTATAATTATAAAATTAGACAGAATTAGAAGTATAAAAATAATTTTCATTATACTATATTAAATTTTTAAATGTGTTGAGCCCTAATATCGTTCAAATTCACAGCTACCTTAATATAGAGCTTAACTGAACCGTATCATCGTATTTTTTAAGCTTGATTGCACTATTAATAAGATTAATCAAAGTAAGATTAATCAAAATTTTATCGAAGTTAATCCTCCGAAGCATTAATTTTCCATTCGAGTTATAAAAAATATGTTATAACTTCGTCCTGAATAGTCAAAAATTGGTGGTCAAATGAAGACTTATGCTTTTGCAGTATATTTTATCAAGATAATTTTAATCATGGAAAAACTGAATATTTAAACTTCAATTGTAAGGTATAAAAAGATATAAAATAGCACTAACATTTCCAGTATTGTAATATACCCACCAAAATAAATAAACAAAATATCGGATTTTCACTTCTTTCTTAAATCTTCCATCGACTTCAAAGGGGTCATATTATTTTAACCATCTGAATGGCCCGCCACCTGGTGTAGTTTCCAAGAACTATTGGAGTCTGTAAATTATTGCACAACTGCGAATCTGAATAATATATATAATGAAGCAAAAATACATATGTCCTCATGTCAGGCTCATGTGCATAAGTCTAGGTTAATTATTACCTGATGTTATTATCCTTCTTTTTTTGTCGTGTAACGATTTAGGTACTTTTTATTTACAATATAATTTATTTAAACTACACATTATTTACCTTCTTTAAACGTATTTTTCGCAAAACTCTGCTTTCTATACTCTGCGTAATTGTAACTTTCATAAAAATTGAAAAGTTAGATAAGAATCAAAGTTTGCAAGATTTTTTTTTATCAAACATATCCATGTTTAAAAAAAATTATTTTTCTTCTGTTTTCTAACGGATTCGGTTTTAAATCTCGAGTTATGAATGCAGAAATAAAATGTTTTGATTTCATTTAAATATTTCATATATTTTTTATTCTTTTTAATCTAATACAACTTATTCTTTTTATGCAAATATAAATAATATAGCTGTTTTTTTTTTTTTTTTTTTTTTTTTTTTTTTTAAGAAATAATTCTGAAAATCTTTCATAACGATTTTATTGTAGTGCTAATATCTTACAGGCTATTTTGAATAACTTATGTATTGAAAATAAAAGTATTTTTTCAAAGCTGAAGCATGGCATAAAAAACAAGAGGGGGGAAGAATACCAGATTAACTTTTGATCTAATGACTGGATTTTCGTGTACTAAAAAAATCTTTTAGGTTCATGGGATAGACCTTAGATAAAATTAGTGCTGATGATATTGCATAAAATTGATATTAAAGCTAATTAGCAGAAGTAGATACTGAGAAAATAGAGTAGTGCATTTTTTAAATTGAATATTATTAATAGCACATTTTTAGAGAGTTAAAAAAAATGAAAGGCTACCTTTCTAAAAATTATTATGTAGTTTATTTAATCTTATTTCTCATTAATCTAAAACATTGAACTTAATTTTAATGAATAGTAACCTAAAAAATAAGGAAGTAACAGTAACCTCACAATCTCGAATTTTATGCTAGGACAAAATACGGCTTTACTTTTGAGTTACAAACTGTGTAATGTACTGTTTATTAAATGTACTAAATAAATTGTTATTTATGCTACTCATTCAAAATAACGTTTCGTTTAAGAAACCGGGAACAGAAGAATGCGTTTTTTTATTATTAAAACAGTATTTTTATAATTTTTTTTACATTTTTTATGTTGAATGCTAATGTTTATGTTTATGCTTATTTTCAACAAAATAATGAAATTAATTTTGACGATAAGATTTTTTATGTCAAAAGTTATAACTCAAGTAACAAAAATTATTATTATATTTTCAACAAACAAAACAAAACACAACAAAACAAAATAACAAAAATATAACAAAAATTTTTATTATTTATTTGAAGTATGCTCTGAATGCGATTCAGTTTGCAGTTTGTTTTTAGTATAGGTGTTTCTTAACGGGTGTTTTGCAAAATGCAGCTAACGTAGGAAAAGGAACTAAACAAATGCAGCTAAAAAAAAACCTTCTAAAAAAGCCTAAAAAATGCAACTAGATTAGCCTCTAAATTTAAATATTGTAATTTTAGATTTTTAAATGTTCCTTAGTATAGATGAACAAGAACCTTTATTTCTGCAAAAAAAAAAAAAAAAAAAGGTAAAATTATTTCTAAAAGTAGCGAAGCTAAATGTTCGATTTAGGATATCAACTAAAAAATAATCGGTGTTGAGTAAACTATCAATGTTGCATAAATCTTTACATTGCTTTTGCAAGGAAAAACACAGCAACCAACATGTCAAATAATACACGGCGAAAATAATTCTGGTAAAATTATCTAACTGTATGCTAATGACATTTCTGATAAAAAATGATGGATAACAAAACCAAAATGTGCGGTATTTAAATCATTCATTTAACCGTTCGTATTATAAGGGTTTATCGGAAATTATGATTTTCAAAATAATAGTTCTTATTACCAAGCATTTTGTAAAAAAAATTTTAAAATAAATTTAATCGAATTATAGGTTTTTATATCATGATAAAATTACCAAATTTTACTACATTTACTAAATTTTATCGCAGATTCTAAAACCATATTTTATTGTAAATTTTATAAACATCATAACTAAAGAGCTTTGATAAAAATTACCGAGCTTTTTGTTGTTTCCATAGAGCCAAAAACACGGTAAATTTTAAAATGTTCTAGTTATTTTGACTATATTTTTTCCCCCAAAGTATATTTCAACATTATGAAGATATTTTTATTAGAGTCTGATATACTGTATTTTTTTAAAACAGTGTAGCAATAGTTTAATTTATGTAGTATCATAGAGCCTATAGTGCCAAATATAGTGTCGTAGAGCTAACACTGAAAGATATAATCTCACTGAGTAATTTTTGCTATTTCCTGATATTTCTTGTAAACTCTATTCATATTGAATTTGTTTCACTAAAATATTTATTCAAGCAGATTATAAGAAAAAAGTTTATTCGAAAATTTTGACGTATATTTCCTAAATTTTTTATGAGCAAATAATTGCAAAACTGTCCTAATTTTTAATCATTCTTGATTTTAGTTTAATGAAGAAAAATAACCCTATAAATTTATGATGATATATTCAAGAAAATGTTTTTTAATTTTCTGACTAAAAAAATACAAATATTGATAGTAAAATTAATTGTGTTTTATTATTTAATCATAATTAACAAAAAATATTTTTGAGAAAGATTTTCATTAAATTCAATATAGTGCTTATGACGAATAATATGAAAAAATTTACTAACAATATACTTTTTATTATTTTTGTAGGATATCTTTTTTAGAAATCAAATTAAAAGACATTAAAAATAACTATTGCGAACAACAAATTTATAAGATCTTAAGCATTACTCAAGACTCTGGCACCAAAAAAAAAAAAAAAAAAAAAAAAAAAAGACAAAAATGGACCACCCTGAACAAATTTTGATCTAATGATGGAATCTTCAGATTCTAGGATTCAATTATAATGATTCGAGGAGGTGACTTTAAATATGCTAATTATGTAGTGCAGACGATATTTTAAGTTCGAAATCAGACACAAAAACGTACTTTATCTGAATAAACATACCTACCTTTTTGTTCGATGAATTCGTACCCCCAAAATAAGAGGATAGCCGCAATCTGGGAAATATGGTTCTCACAGGAGAGCGATCCAAAGTTTGTATTGCTTACTGCTAATTTGCATATTTTATCATATCTCGAGAACTTTTTAAACGAAATGAAAATTTATTGCATACAATTTTAAAATTCGTTTATCAGAAGATAATTCCATGCAAAAAATAAATGTTAGTAAATATTTATCATTTTTTATTATTTTATTTAATAACAGCAAAAAAAAATTTTTTTTTGAGCAGTAAGGTATACAATTTTTTAAATCAATTTATAGTATTTTATTTTAAATTTCAAATTCCAAAATTTCAGCGAAATCGGTCGAATAGTTCCTGAGAAATTTAATTTTAAATATACATTAATTTTTAGAATTCAATTCGCCCAAAGTTTAAATTTTTGCCATGTAAAATTAAATGATGTAAAAAATTGTATACCATACAATTTAAAATTTTGACACCTTTTATTAAATAAAATAATACATAAAAATAAATACTTACTAAAAGTTATATTTTGCGTAGAATTATCTTTGGATAAACAAATTGTATAATTATGTGCAAGCATTTTTCAATTCGATTAAAAAGCTTTCAAGGTATGGGGAAATACGCAAAAAGTGAAATTCATACTTTGAACCGCTCTCCTAACCAAACCAAAGAACCTAACTCTATATTCTTTGACCAAACTATCTGGACCATATTTCCCAGATTGCGGCTACCCCCCCCCCCTCAATTTGGGCTCAGAAATTCGAATCCGTCGAAAAAAAGGCATGTTTATTAAGAGAAAGTACATTTTTGTTCCTGATTTCGTCCTAGAATGTGAAGATCCGATCACTAGATCAAAAGTTATTTTAGGAGGTCCGTTTATTTTTTTGCTCACTGTATATGAGCGTAATCTTGAAAATTATACATTGTTGTTTCTAACTGCTAAAGGAAGTAATGAAATTTTTACAAAACAAATATAATTATTGTTTCATTATTAATTTTTAAAAACGAATAAAGTTGGCAGTTATTGTTAATATGTCACATTATTAAAATAAAAAGAACCTTGAAGTGTCGTTTTTTTTCTTTCTGTGGGCTTCACATGGAATTAAATCGCTGTTGTTAATAAATGATGACGAATTATGATTCAAAAATGGTAGAATGCGTCTCCAAGTATTTTTTGCAACTGCATTTCTTTGCGCTTAATGACCCTTCTAACTTCACATGCGCTTTTAGCTCATAATTTGATTTTCAATACATTCTTGAATTTATATACCTTTTTCTCATATTGCAAGAAGTATGAAAAGTAGAAGTATCAGTAATATATTTATCGAACATAGTATTTTTCTTATAAAATGATTAAAATACGTATAGTGAACTAACTTGATCTTTAAGCATAGCTTTTTCGCATAAAATAAAAATTTTCTTTAAAAAGAGATTCTTTTCTTTTTTGATGATATTCTTGAATTTTAATAATGCTAAGAAAAACCCTTTTCAAATACGTATAATAATGCTTAAATAACAAATGATAAATTAACTAATTGAGAGGAATATTATAATTTTATTCTTTTACTTAACAGTAGAAGCTTATTAAAACTTATATCTTTTTTCCCCCTTGACTATAGAATTGTCTCCTACTAAACTACTCGAAATATTTTTAGTATGATTTGTTTTCTTATTTTATCTTTATTTTTTATCTTATTATTAACTTTTAATCACGTACAAATACGCATAAAATATATTATTTTCACAAAATGAATTCTTCTGTAACTTTTTTTAGCAATTTTCGGTACATTCTTTTAATATTTCTACTTCTAAAACTGAAATGATTTAGTTGTAAATGAAATTTTTTATTACGTTTTTAAATTTTAATATACATTCTTATAGATAAAGAAGTAAAATAGTTTGTCCATGAGAGCTGATTCTGAGAAAAATGAATTTCAAGATTTGAAAATTTTCAGGCGCAGGCATTTGATTGAAATTGTAAAAATAAAAATATACGCGAATGTCACATGTATTTATTTACGCTGCCTAAAAATTTCGGAGCAAGTTTGACATTTTTTGATGTTGAGAAAAAAATAAAATTTGAAAATCGGGTCCCAGAAAACCATCCCAGTACTGCCCATCTTCATTGTTTACTAACTCAAGGGGAGAACCGATTTTCTGCGTTGTTTTGTCAAGATTTGGTGATCTTCAAATTGCACATAATAGCGATTCAATCGTCATGTTTATAAAAAATGGTCATAAACCGCTTTTCCCCTATGATAATTACTTCAACTCAAATCGAATTAGATATGAGCTGTCATCATTACGGATACTATTGTAAAAACTTTTGAATTGAAACATATTATTAAATTAAAATTATTGAAAATTTCAACTATAAAATCACCATGCAAGGTTAGAAAAAAATACACATGATTATGAGTTTATAAATGTAAAGACAGAATATATTATTAGCTGAAAGATCTAGAAGGCATGATTTAAGAAAAAAAAACACCAGTTTTAAATCGCTAAACGAAGAATAAGCAAGGTTTGCATAATATTTTGAATTAAAACCTTTTATAATGTTGAACATTCTGTTCAAATATTCAAGGACTCTTTTCGAAACTTGTCATCATTCATTGATAATTTAATCGATAATAATGATAAGAAGAATTCAAATTCTAATTTCTGACTTTTTTTTTTGGAGAAAAGTATTTACTTCAATTACCTAAATTCTTATCAAAATATTTTTATATTAATTAAGCGTTATTTTTTTTTCCATTTTTTATATAGTATAAACTTAACCGTTTAATAAAGTTACATATTTTGCCCAAATATTCAAGGACTATTTTTGAAACTGGTCACCATTTATAGATAATTTTTTCGATAATAAAGATAGGAAGAATTCAAATTCCAATTTCGAGCTTTTTTTTTTTTCGTTTTGGAGAAAATTATTTATTTGAAATATTTAAATTCTTATCAAAAGTCTTTCATGCAATATATTTTTTTTTATCATTTTTAGTAATTACTGTTTTTTTTTTATTAAACAGGTATTGTTGATTGTTTGGTCCGCATTCCCAAAGAACAGGGTTTCCTCAGCTTCTGGAGAGGTAATTTAGCCAATGTCATTCGATATTTCCCAACTCAAGCTCTCAATTTTGCCTTTAAAGACAAGTACAAGCAGGTTTTCTTGGGTGGTGTCGACAAGAGGACACAATTCTGGCGATATTTCATGGGCAACTTGGCTTCTGGTGGCGCTGCTGGGGCTACATCTCTCTGCTTCGTATATCCTCTGGACTTTGCCCGTACCCGTCTTGCCGCTGATGTTGGCAAAGGAGCACAGAATCGTGAGTTCTCAGGTCTCATCAACTGCTTGGGTAAAATTTTCAAGTCTGATGGACTCCTTGGCTTGTACAGAGGATTCAGCGTGTCTGTACAAGGTATTATCATTTACCGAGCAGCTTATTTCGGTTTCTATGACACATCTAAAGGTATGCTATCAACTGATCCAAAGAATACTCCATTGGTTGTTTCTTGGATGATTGCTCAAACAGTCACAGTTATATCCGGCATTATCTCTTATCCCTTCGATACTGTCAGAAGGCGTATGATGATGCAGAGTGGACGAGCCAAGGCAGATATGATGTACAAAAACACCTTGGATTGCTGGGTCAAAATCGCCAAGTCAGAAGGATCTGGAGCTTTCTTCAAGGGAGCTCTCTCCAACGTTATTCGAGGCACTGGTGGTGCCTTTGTATTAGTTCTCTACGATGAAATTAGAAATTTCCTGGTTTAAATTAAATTATTAAAATTTAAAAAGAAAAATTCTAGACATTTTAAGCAATGCAAGACATTTTGAAATGAATTTGTAGTGTCCAGTACTGTAACTATCCAAAAAAATTAATTATCAAAAAAATTGAACTTTATTGATACCAATTTTCAAAAATAAATTATAAAAGGCATTGTTGATTATTTTGGTGGGTTTTTTTTACATTCAAAATGATTTCATTAAAATAGGCAATCATAGTTTTTTTTCTTCAAGAGACAAGACCAAGTGACGACATTAGTGCTTGATATTCTACTTTCGCACTGCGAGATAAAGGAAAAGACAATGGAAAAAAAGATGAAGTATTACGTTTTGCTTAGTTTAAGAGTCCCCACCATTTTTCGTACGAGAAAAGGAACTATTGTTTCATAGATGTACATTGTTTCATAGGTGAAAAACTTGGCACTTTTGTTTCTGCTTTAAATAAAAGTCATGTGACTGGAATTTATAAGTTACGTGTTTCCAGAAACATCGTGCTAATAAATATCTTGTGATATGTTTTGTGTCTTTCATTTGTGTACAGAAGTTGAAAAATAATTAATTAACATTATTACTTTTTACTTTTAATATGAAAGTATAATTGACAATTTTGAAAATTGACAGTATCAAAATTTTAATATGAAAATATAATTGAAGTCATTGATTGCGACATAATATTTTAATGTAAGAGTAATTTTGATATCAATTTTAACTAAACTAACATTTCTATATGAGAGTATAATTTACATTAAAGATACTGACATTATCTATATTTTATAATGGGATTATAAATATTTTTATATGTCTATATTATTGAAATTATTAATATTTTAACATAACCTTAAATAAAAATATCTAGCGAGTTTGCATACATTGATTTAACCTAAACATAAATACTTGGATTTGGGTTTTTGGCCTTATTTTCAACGTTATTTGTTTGAATTCGACGAAATAATATTAATTTGAAGCTGTTTTACTCACTTGTTAATAGATTGCATTGTAATTTCTTTTAAATCAGTACACGGAGAAAAAATTTTGGTAAAATTACCATATTGTATTTTAATGGCATTTCTGGTGAAAAAACAAACAAATAATTATTGCGGTATTTAAAACCAAAAAATACGGTATTTAAATTAGTTATTTTGCCAATATTTCCATACACATGGTAATGGTTTACCGTTAATTTTGATTTTCAAAATTATAGTTTTTATTACCACACATTTCATAGGAATACAAAACTAAAAAGTAAATTTGAATAAATGGTTAAAAAACTTAAAAGTAAACGAATATTACGCCCTGCTCTAAGGTATCACGATAAAAGATATCTCTTTATTTTTTTTTATTAAGGAAGAAATATTTTATGCAAAAATTTAAGGATTTGTTCATAGGAATATGCTATTAAATAGCTAGTTTATAAATATGTCAGGTTTTACCCAGTTTTGCCACTAAGTTTTCTAAGTTATTTTGTAAATTTTGTTTTGAAATGAAATTAAGCTAGCTAATTTTTTATAATTATGATTTTTTTAAAGATATCAAGAAGTTGATGGATCAGTGAATAAAAATGTGGAATAAATGTTTTAGATCATTTATTCTATAGAGATAAATTGAAAGTTGTGTTAATTATAGAATATTCTTTTTCTGAAAGATAGAGTTAAACATTATAAGCAAACAGCTTTAAAAATGTTTACAGCCCTAAAAAATGTTTTTTAAATGTTTCTAGTAGCGCATGTTTTCAAAGTTATTTTTTATAAATACAAAATATATAATTTTGTTTAAAATATTTTTAACAAATATCATTACAGCTTTAATAATGACTTATTTTTAGTTTAGTCATAAATGTGATATTTCTTGAAGTCACATAAATAATAATGGTCGCAAGAAATCAAATAAATAATAATAAATTTTTATTATTTATGTGACACCACAAAATATTGCCACATGAATTTAATGAGTCTTATAATAAATTAACATTTCCGAATCTTAATTAATTGTTTGTACTCTGACATTAAATCTCAGAACTTTGTGCCTATAAATAGATGACTATAAATAGATGTATTGTTTCAAAGAATTGTAAACCATTTTTATAGAAAAAAAATTAAATAAATAGAATAATCGTACTTACGAAATTAGTTAATTTTTAATTATTTTATAACTATTTTTTGATGAAAATATGTTTCTTACTTAATCTGACGGAGTCTACATAATTTAGAAAATTCTACTAAAAATTGACTTGGTATCTAGAAGAGAAAACATTTTTGAAAACTTAATATATCTTCATACACGTTTGCAAATCTGAAAAATTATTTTTAGAATATTAAGTTACATCATGAAATTCTACCTATTTAGGCTTTGTGACTCATTGTATAGCTTATTTTAAAGAACATTAATATTTTATCAATCAATAAAGCACTAAATAAACTAAATTTATAATTTCATAAATGACACTCATAAAAAATTATATGAATGAAGTTAGTGATCAAAGAGATAAAGGTATTTACGAAAAACAATAAAATTACTTATAAGCAATATCCTAAAGAAATTACAATGGATTATTCAAGTAGATTATTAGATTATGATTTAACATTAAGCATACATTAGTAGGTTTTGTTAAATTTAAGTTATTTTAGTTTCATAAATTTTTAGACGAATTCTCTACGTTTATAAATTTCTGTTTGGAAAATGATAAATGAAGTCCATGTCTTATTTTATCATGTTTTCTTCTCACTGTAAATGCTACTAAAAAATTACTTAGGAAACAGGAATGAAATTAATTTTAGTTCAATAGTTTCATTTTTTAATATAACCAACAGCTGTTTTTAAGAGGTTAAATTTTCTTTCTCTGTTTTTATTTTATTTCTTTTTTATTTGAAAACCTGAAATTGCGAACGAAAAGAATATGCCTTAAAAGCATTGATTGAATTGAGTACAATATCGATTGAAATATAACGTAATACAAATATTGTTTCAATTTAATGCTGTGGTAAATTGAATTTTGAACAATCTAAAATTTTTTTCTTAATAGAAAACTTAAGGGCACATGCAATTGAATTTTTTTATTTAGATTTGTAGGTGTAATTAGATTTTAGTTGGTATTGAGTACAATTACGACACCAACTAAATTATTTTTATTTTTTTACCTTTAATTAAATCGAAAATCAAATTTAAAAAAACAATTCTAAATAGAGGAACTTTAAACTCCAAAAAAATTTTCAATCTGCAATAATACGAAAAAAATTAATAGCATTATCCAATTTCTAACTAAGTTGCGGAAAGTTTTGAGGCGATTATTTTTAAATGCCAAAAGTATGGGAAAAAAAGATATTTCCAATTTCTTTAAGAAATAGGGTAAAATCCATTTTTAAATTTTATACAATTTATGACCACCTCATATAGTAAGAAATTGAAAAGAAAATCGAAACAACACTAAGAAAATCAATTATTTTACAAATATTTATAGTTGTAAGATGTATAAAATTTCGGATATTATTTTAAAGAAAAAAACTTCCAGTAAAAAAAAAAATATATATATTTTACTCTAAGTTTAAACATCGAAGGAGTAAGAGTCACAAAATTTGTGAACTATACACTAACTTTTAATGAACTTATAATACCCAACTCGTATATTTAAATAAAATTCTGTCTAATAATTTTATGTTCTTTTATGATTGTTCAAAATGGTGTATTACTTTTGATAGAACAGGATAAAAATAACCAAAGACTATACAAAAAAGAAAATGGCTCAGCAACCGAAGACGTTTGGCAAAAGCAACGTTTCTATGGTTACCATGCATGTATGGATCGATTGCATCATTGACCGCCTGCGTCATAAGGACGTCAGTTTCGTACGTAGCGCTTTCTCCTGACTTTGTAGGCGATTAAATCAAGCAAAAATTTTACACCTTTTTGAAAAACGCTTGCTGGGAAACCTATCAATGAATAAAAACATTTTAAAAATTGTTAGCATTTATTCTTATTTTCTTTAAACGAGTGTTTTTTTTTATTAAAAAAAAGAACTTACAATTAAAATTTTCTTATTTAGGCGGTTAATACTGTAATCTTTATGCATAAAAATCTATGCAAATTATAAAAAAACAAACACGATATTTTTGAAGACTCACGATTTCATTGCTAAAGATTTTATGGATATCGTGTAAATTAATTTCAACAGGTAAACTGTTTTTTTTTTTTTTTTTTTTTCTCTTTTTTTTCCCTTCATGTAAACTGTTTTATTGCAAAGTAAGGAAATTGCAAAATAAAAATAAAAGAATAACCAATTTAAAATTGATTTTTTTAAACACAATACCTAAACTTAAAAATAAGCCTTATGCTACTTTTCGAGCAAACTTTAAAAATATAACCAGGTAATAAACATGATTCACACAATTTTTCGAAACTGGGTATATTAATATACCTGACAATTTCTACAGAATTCATATATATGTCACCAACATTGCAGAAGTCAGTAACTTATCCACTTATTTACGGTGTAAACTTTACATTTACTAATAAAATTAGATATTAATAAGCAATTTTCTTGAAATTGTAGCACGAATGACCTTTAAGCTAAAGGATACAAGAATATTTAATCCCATAGACATTTAGTAACTTAGTTTTATTGCGGAGTAAAAAAATTTTAGAGGAAGAAAAAAAAAGAGAACAGACCAATTTATAATTAATTTTTTTAAACACACAATTTATAAATATAAAAATACGCCTTATACTACTTTACCAGTAAATTTGAAAAACATGAACAGTTAATAAATATGATTCACACATTTTGTTTAGAAACTGAGTATATAAATATGCCTGATAATTCCTACAGAATTTGTGTATATGTCATTAATATTTCAAAAGTCAGTAACATATCCACTTATTTACGCTGTAAACTTTACATTTATTGGTAAAATAAGATATTAATAAGAATTTATTTTTGAAATTGTAGCACGAATGACCTTCAAGCAAAAGGATACAAGAATATTTAATCCGATAGACATTATACTCTATTGTTTTCAAGAAGGAATAAAAATGGTGAGATTCAACAATTATGGTTTATGGTGAGATTCAACATTTTGTATAATTTTGAAAGAATTACTAAACTTTTCACCAATTTTTATATTATACTAGCAACCTTCGGCAGTCATCTAGTCCACTTTACAAATAATATTTGTTGATGAGTGCTGGCTGTTCTCGGTAGCATTGTTCTAGGTGGCGAGGGTATTCGCAAGCAGAAAAATATTATTTTCAAATGGGCCTATTTGGTATAAGCTTTCTTTTCTTTTTTTTTCCTTTCTTTTTTAACTTCGGCGTCATTGTTCCCAAATCTTCGCCCTCACACATCTAAAATTTTCTTGTATATGTTTGAACTCAGAGGGGAGGGGGTCCCGCTGTTGTCTTCCTCGGTATTGCTCTTCCAAAAAAAGTTCTTTTTAGATTTGCAGGGTTGAAAGCTACTAGATCCTCCAGGTATGTTTAATTTGACAAACAATCTACTACACGTATTTTTTGTGAAGAATAACTTTATATGTGAAATTTGTAAAAAATATGAACAATTTATCTCCATCTCGTTGAGTTTGGATCTTTCGAAGAATCTCGTCCAAGCTAGGAAAAATTAAGGAAGCTATGATTATACTGGTGTGATCCCTTTTTACCTCTTATTTTGGATCAAATTACGGAATAATGTACCAGCACTTTGGATATATCATCCTTAAAATCCATTTTTCGTAAAATCTATTTTTTCCATAAAATAATATACCGTAATATTTACAGTAATATTTATTTATTTGGAAAGATTCAGAGATTTTACGAGAATTATTACTGTAAGAATTACTGTACATCAGATGTTTTGTTCTATAACAATGGATTTTAATGGATTTTACAAAATGGGTTTTAAAAAAGGATGGATTTCACGGTAAAAAAAAGGAAAACAAAAAGTAAATAAAATGATTAAAATTGGATATATTGGTAAAAAGTTCCGGTACCCTGAGTGTCAGTACTTTTTGCCGTAATTTGATCTGTAATATTTTTTTCAATGCACCGAACTAATTTCACTGCAGCGTTGTGAGCACTGTTCCTTTAAATGAGTAGTAAGTAATTAGTGTTTCTACAAATAGTTACTTTAGTTCTGTCCTTTAGTTTTAACCCTTTATCTACTGACGGTACTTATAAGTACCAATCACTGTTCTGATGGTTGATGTTTTAGAAACAGTCTTTGTACCGGAGAGATTTTTTTCTTGTATATTCCTTAATTAACAATATGACAGCTTAAAATAAAAGAATATATATATGAAATTTTTTTTAGTAGTTCATAATGCAGTACATAAAGGGTTAAAAAACCACAGTAACAATAAATCAATCATCAAATCAGATTTCGCACTCTCACGTACGTAGGTTCTGTGCTGAGCAGTAGCTACAAAAAACCTCCTTCATTTGCAAAGTTTGCATCGAAACTATTACGTCGAACTGGAAGCTTTTAGAATGCAAGAGAGAGAGAGAGTGAAATCTCAAATACACAGTTTTAAATGTTTAACTAGATGATTGTCTCAAATGTTTTATTCTTTATTCGGTCATACAGGTAAAATCTTGCATTTTTAGAGAGAGTTCCATAGTTGTTATTTTGCAGTTGCAAGAGGTAACATCAGCACTTAGATGCACACATTCGGATTAAATTTTATCATGCTACCAAGAGTTTATATATATATATATATATATATATATATATATATATATATATATATATATATATATATATATATATATATATATATATATATATATATATATATATATATATATATATATATATATATATATATAAAGGTCTTCATCCTTTACGATAAATGCTATATTTCTGAATAAAGAATAATTATTCTAAGATGAAAATTACTCTTCAACAAGATTAAGTATAATTGGAGCCAATAGTTTTAGAAAATGATCCTTTTGTGTTCAAATTAGTAGTTTTGGGAAAAGCCGCTTAAAAGGACATGTCGCAATATTAATGATTGTAGCTTTTGGAAAAACATAGAAATGGATGCAGCTAGAATAGAAATGAAAATTGTTTTAGTATTATCAGAATTTAAATTTAAAAATAAGGTATGAGATTTTTTTTTTTTTGTCAAAATACGTGGCATGACGCTTTTTAAACCATACTGGAGAATACGTTTTATATCTTTATAACACTGATGCATAACCTGAAAAAATACTGGACCAATGAACAGTCAGCTCAAAAAAAGGGGACACCCTGAATAACTTTTGATCTAATGATCGGATTTTTACATTCTAGGATCAAGTTTTAATGGTTTGAAGACCTAACTTAAAATTTTCTTATTAATGTGCTAACCGTAATTTAAGTTACGAAGCCAGTTACTAAAACGTATTTTTTTTTTTCAAAAAACATATCTTTTTCTCGACGGATTTGGAGTTTTAATCTTCTAAATAGGGAAAGTGGTTAGTCATAATCTGGAGGAAAAAAAATAGTCCGAAGATAAATCCAGGAGAAAAATAATTTCTAATAACTATTTGTCATTTTTTATTAGATTATTTAATAGTGAGCAAAATTTTGTAAGGCATTTTAATTTTTACATTATTTTTAAAAAATGTAATTTTATATGGCAAAATACAAAATTCGAAAGAAATCGGTCGAATAGTTCTCGAGATAACATATTTTAAATGTACAACTTTTTCAAAATTTGATAACTCGGAAACTATACGACCGAATTCGTTCAAATGATAATACGATAAAACAAAGAAAGTACGTTTTTGTGTATTTAACGCATCTACTTATTAGTTAGCACATTTGAAATCAGGCCTTTGAACCATTAAGATTGACTCTCAGCTCCTGACAATCCTATCATTAGAGCCATAGTAATTTAATGTTTTTTTCTTATTTTAAGCGATGTACGCTAATAATTAAATTACTTCTGACATAAAACATAATGAAGTTAATAAGAAAACAAACGTTTCCTTTATTAAAATCAAAAGAGATCTGGCAAAAAAGACGGTGACTGTTCATGTTGTAATATCTTTTTCTTTTTTAAATCTTTCTTTCGGGTTTCATCTCTTATTAAATTACCCACAAAAACGTCCACGCGCTCATTTATAAAAATTGCGTTTGAAGGTCAAATTAAAACCTCTACTTTAGTATTGCAACTACGCGTATATTTTTTTCAGGATCACCTTGAATGGATTGAAACAAATCCTATTCCGTAAATATTAATGATAAGTGTTCTTCAAAAATTATCTGAGTTTTTTCTATTTGTAGAGTTTAATTGAGTTTTAGAAGGGAAGATAATTTTTGAACTGAGATTGCGCAGGGAAGACAGTTGCAAAATGGACCATAAACGAATGTATTAATTTTTTTAGTGTCATTTAAAAATCAACTCTTTGAAAAAATTTTTGAATATGCTTCAATCATTTAAAACCGCAGGTGAAATTTTTTAAAGTATTCATTAAAAATTTTTTTTATATTGAAGAACATTATTTCGAACTTAGAGAAGCGTTTGGTAATGAAATTTCGTATTGTGAAATCAACTATATTATCAAATGTTAATATAGAGTATTTCTCAACTTTGATTCTGCAAACATGAAACTTCAGGGTAATGTTTTAGTCCGTTGACGTACATTTGAAATTTTTTAAAAAATTTCTTTCGTTTTTTTGAAATTATTTTATGTAACAATATTTTTTTTAACGAAATAAATATTCGACATCGATATTGTACTAAAAAGTCAATTTGACAAATAATTACTTCTTCGTCTAATTCTAGATAAATATTTTCTTTTATTTAATTTTAGATATTTTTTTACTTGTAAAAATAAGGGATTACTAATGCGCCGTAACGACAATATTATTTAAGTCGCCGTAACGACATCACTTTCTGGTCCCCTTATTAAAATTTTCATTTAAAGTTTAAGAGTGGATAGTTTACATAAAAATAATTTTTTAGCATTAAAGCAAGCAAATAATGCTGAACTGTGAATAGTATACTTTCAAGTCGACATTTGAAATGGATCCTATTTAAAAAATCTAAACATTTTAATTTTTTTGAAAAAAAAAAAAAAAAAAAAAAAAAAACAATGGCACAAATGTGGAAAAAAAAATGTATACCAGTGTTGTGCAGAGAGGGGTTCCTGCGTTGCCTTTATTTAACCATGAAGGTCACTAAAACTATAAACTTGTTGTTATTAATTTTATTATTATTATTTTTATTATTATTAGGAAATTCTTTTTTTAACAGATTTGGCTTGAGAAAATAGATTATTAAAAAAAACTTTGGTTATTAAACTAATTTAATAATTATTTCCTATTGTAAAAAATTATAAATAATAAATTTTTATTGTAGAAGAATGCGCCCACGCATTTGCATAAAAATAATTCTTATATAATGATTTACATTTTTATAAGAGTATATATCTTCCCAATGTTTTTTAACTGAAATTTTTTCCCTTCATTTCGCAACAATCAGAAGTTCTACTACTCTTTTTAGGGGTAATCTATTTGAAGAATAAGCCCCGGGCATTCATACACTTGAGCACGCCACTGATGAAGATGAACTTAAAATGCTTTATAAGTCCTCTTTAGACGGTAAAAAGGATTTTATTTTTTATGTGCTAAATTACGGAGAATATGTCTGAAATTTATAGTTTATTCTGTAGCTTGAATACTTTTTGTTTCTTTTTATTGATTAAAATGCATTCAATTGCACTTAGTTAACGAATTTTAAATTTTAAGGATATAAATATTTTTAAAATTTGATCTCTGAAGTATAGCAGAATTTTGTTGTCGAATTTGAAGTTTTAATCTCATTAAGAATTTTAAAATTTGAACTTTGATGTATAACTTAGTTATAAAATTTTTAGTTTTAAGGTTAAAAGTATTCTTAAAATTTGAACTTTCATGTATATCAGAACTAAGTTATTGAATTTTTAGTTTTACGGTTATAAATATTTTTAAAATGTGAATTTTCATGTTTATCAGAACTTAGTTAACTAATTTTAAGTTCCTAGGTAATAAGTATTTTTAAAATTGAAACTTTGAAAAAATTTAAATTTTGAAAAGCTTTAAAAATACCTTTATCTTTAAAATTTAACATTCGGCTAACTAAGTTCAAAATAAAACATTTCAATGAACAAAACGAAACAAAAAATATTCCAAAATATTGATTATTTACTGAAATAACGAAACTACAAACACCTAATTTTCCGTATAGTCAACACAGAGGAAGTAAAATTCTCCTTCTAATCCTTAACACCATATTTCATTTTAACGCTTTGTTTCAATCAGAAAGCAGCTAAATCTTAGAAATACTTGAACTCATTAATCCCTGGTTCTGTTTTTCTAAACTCAGGGAAAGAGAAACCGTTTTTGTACTGTCATGAAGAATTGGAGTAAAGGATGGAAGCATTTTGGAATGGATCCAATTAGTATAAGTAGGTTTAAAAATATCCACGAAACCTGCCCTTTCACTTGAAGAGAATGAGCCAGGGATTCTCTATTATTATGTCACAATCTGCATTACATCAATTGAGTGGCTCTAATAGACTAACTTTGAATATTTGACTTTGCAAATCCTCTTCCGCGCTGCCTTTTTTTTTTCTTCTTCTAAATATATTATGTATTCAAATTCCACACCAGTTTTCGTAATTTTTAAACCTTGGATCTAGAAATAGA
Organism: Parasteatoda lunata; assembly: GCA_949128135.1. NCBI lineage: Eukaryota > Metazoa > Arthropoda > Arachnida > Araneae > Theridiidae > Parasteatoda > Parasteatoda lunata. Next base: position 87,348,929 of record OX421971.1, on the reverse strand, counting down.
ATTAAATTGGAACAAGGGAAATCAGAAAAATTGTCTTTATTTAAGAAATTTTTTTTAATGATAAAACACGTAGCTGAAAGTCGATTTGTTTTAATATTTAAAGCCGTACTAGAGTTATACTAATAGTCTATTGACGATGTCCCAGGAATCATTCCATGATTCAATTAATAATAATTCAATAGAATCAATTAGTGATAATAAAAAGACAATACTGGTGCGTACGCATACTACACAACCACATTTTAAGTTGGAGAGCATACGTTGATAAAAATCACCCTGTCTCCATATCGCTCACCCAAACTGCCCTAACACGAATGCGCCCTAACACGACAGAAAAAGTACAATTCAATCTAACTCCCAGTTTTTTAGCACAGAGAATAATGGAACCTCGACCCATTGGGTGGGGATCTACACAGTTTGTCTCAGAAAAATTTATAAACAAAATACAAATGCTGTAGGTTCCGTTATTTCGGCTCTCAGTATCTATTAGTAAGAGTTTTTGTATAATATGAAGTTTGAAAAAAAATCATATTGCATGATGAAAAATTTTTGAGCGTGTTAAACCTTAGTATCTTTCAATTTTGTGGCAATCTTTATATGGTGCCAAGTTGAACGACATCATCAGCGCACTTCTAAAACTTAAAGACACGGCACGGTTCATCTTGAAATGAAGCACTGTTCAATGTTACTCCTTATTATTAATCATCCTCATGGTTCAAAGTGCCGATATTATAGTTCAACCTTGAACAGGCTTTTCTGAGAGCTTAGGACAGTCAGTTAATAATTGAATGTGGGATGAGAGAAAACGTTACCAAGCTATGATTAATCACAAGCGAGGCTGATTAGAACATCAGAGAGATCAAAATAGAATAAATAGTAATAATAATTAGCATAAAAAAAAATCTATCCTCCTTAAATAAACTTAATTTTGTTTATTTTAATTCCTCTTATGCTCTTATGATTCATCACATATTGAAAAAGTTTTTTACCCTCTTAAATATTAACTTGCAACCGTGATGATTATGCACCATCCCGAGTGCTCTAGGTTAGTAGCGAAACATATTCATATGTTTGCATAACATATTCATAAAACAAATTACATATGTTTTTTCTTCTTCATAAATCTCGTAAATATTATGAGTAGGAATTTAAAATTTTATTTCTTGAAGAAATCTATTTTTTTTCTGAGTGAAGAACGATTATCTTATCACTATAAAATGTATGCTTTTTTCGATCTCCCTTCCCCAGTATTTTTTACACTTCCTTTGAAGCGTGAAAAAATAAACTGTAACAATAAAACAAACTGAGAGTAAAATTGAGTGTCCTTAAATTAATATATGAATAAATATGGAAGTAGAATAAAATGACTACGGATGTAGAATAAAATGAATATGGATGTAGAATAAAATGAATATGGATGTAGAATAAAATGAATATGGATGTAGAATAAAATGAATATGGATGTAGAATAAAATGAATATGGATGTAGAATAAAGTGAATATGGCAGTAGAATAAAATGAATATGGTAAAGAATAAAATGAATATGGAAGTAGAATAAAATGAATATGGATGTAGAATAAAATGAATATGGATGTAGAATAAAATGAATATGGATGTAGAATAAAATGAATATGGATGTAAAATATATAGTGCAAAAGACTCTCCTCAAAAAGAGTAGTGTAATTAATGGGATGATACAAGAAGTGAAAAAAAGCAATTTAATTAGAAACATTGGAAAAATATTTACGATTATGAAAATAAAATTAAGAACGGTTATAAAATAATTAATTTAAAGCACAAACAGAACAGCTAAAACTTACAACGTTAAATTTCTAGACAGTATGAATTTAACGGCAAGGAAAAAAACTAGCTAATTTGAAATTCAATTTAACATTCAACTATTTATAGAAAAAAGAAGAAAAAAAAAAAAACCCGTGTGAATTCACAATAAAATAATTCATCAAAAAGCATTTCGCAAAAAAGTTTGTTCAGTTCACTGCATATAGATAGCAGCACTAACAATAGTTTGAAAATGAGGAAAATGTAAAAGTTTCAATGTTATTGAAAAAAAAAAAAAAAAAAAAATGAAAACTAAAAAAATTATAAATAAAAATTATCAATATTATATTCATGAAAATTCTTAGCACCATTCTTTAAAGAGAACTAGCTCAAGGTTTTATAAGTTTGAAAACTTTTTTAAACAGTATTTATTTTTTATTTTCAAGCTAAACAAAAATTATTCTTAAACGGTGCGATTCATTAAAGTTAATAGACAGATATGTTTTCCGTTTTAGTAGAATAGATGAATTTATTAAGAAATAGTATTTATTAGAATAGATGAAATTATTCAACACTGATTAAAAATATTGACTTTATCAAAAAAAAAAAAAAAGAACTGTTAGAAACGAGTGATAAGTACTATTTTTTTTATTTGACAAATGAAGAAAGAAACTATTTTAAGAAAAGAATTTTCTGTATTCTAGATTTATACTCGTTCTCCTTAAGGAAATGCGCATGCTTTTCAAGATAAACGACGAACTGTTTGGACATTTATAGAAATTTCATGCCAATGCTACAGAGCCGGATTAAGCGTACGTGGGGCTTCAAAATTTTGAGGCCCTTAGATTAAATTTTTTTTCTCGTATACTTTTTATTTATTCAAATATGAAAGTATTTATATATCTTTTCATTTCAGAAAGCATATTTTAAAAAAAATAATAATAAATTAAATTTTAATAAGTAATAAATAAATATGATTAACATTATATAAAAAAATTATCGTAATTTATTAATATATATTTGAAATTAATTTTTTAAAAAAAAATCATTACTTTTCTTAATTTCTTAAAATTTATTTTCAAAAAATCAATTTTAAGGGGCCCGTAATCATTGGGGGCCCCAGGCCATGGCCTAGTCTGGCCTAATGGGTAATTCGGCACTCAATGCTATAAACATGAATTAGGAGAGACATATTTTCAACAGAGTATCCCAATAAAACACCTTTATAAAACTTTAACTTTTCAAATAGAGATGGCAGCACCAAGGCGTAAGTTGAATATAGCATAAGTTAAAGAAGAAGCGTTAAATATATTGGATTCATTTGAATCGTTTCGAAAAAATTTTTTTTATATAGGTAAATAAATAAATTGAAATAAATTAATATATATATATATATATATATATATATGTAAATAAAGTAGCATAAAATTGAGAAATATTTAAATAAATTAATAATTTATTCAGCCATTTTGTTTACTCTGTCAATGAAGGTTTTTATTTTAATCGTTTTTTTAACATTGATATTTTATATTTTATCATTTTTTATTTAAACTGATTAGGTAATAAAACTTCAACAAACTCTTAAGAACATGGTGCATGACTGCTTGAAGTCGTGCAAATTTAGATAATATCTTTTATTTCAAAATTTAATCAGTTACAAGTTCTTTTTTTAAAAATATATTAACTGCTACCAGTTATAATAAAGATAGTGAAACGTAATTAACAGCAACATTTTGTGCACTTAATTATGAATTTGCTTTACAAACTTTTCAAAATTCTAATTCTTTAATTAGCTGTATAAATGACCAATTTTCTTTAATAACTAATAATAATAATAATTTTTTTTTATACATTTTTTTTATTGATAGTAGAAAATAATACACTTGAATTAGTGTTAGCTGAGATAGCACACTTGGCACGTTTTCGCAGGTGTTGCCTAACTCTGAGAAATTCCCATATTCTACAATTCTCATTGATCAACAATGTTCCTCTCTACATAAAATCCATGAAGTGGAGAATTTCGGGCAATATAATAAGAAGTTAAATTTTCAAAATTGCTTAGATGATCAATTTTGACGAACAACGATTTCTATACAGACAATGATATTTTTCTTCGTATTGGGCTATAATATGGTGGAAATTTCACCAGTTGTTCGAATTTAAGCTAGAAAAATAAGAATTTTCTATTTTGTTTTGTGTTAAGGCTCTGGAATAGAAGAGAATTTATATTTCTCAGAACACATGCATTACAAAAACTTTCAATGGCCAAGCACATAGTATATTTCTTTAAGGTTCATTTTGAAGAATCATTCTTTCAAACAGCGGCGCACCATCGCATGTGTCTCAGGCTTTTAGTCACCATAGAATTAACGAACATTTTGCTGAGTATTGTTCCCTGGCAGCCGGTATCGAACCCACACAACTAAGTTTGAATTAGGAATTTTATAAATACATAGATAGAGCCATATCACCCATTTTCCCAATAACTAAAATGTAACCAATATATAAATTGATATTGGTTTCTAAATTATATACTTATTAAATCTTTATTAATTTATTTATTTGAAATGGTAAGTAAAAACAAAGTATTCTAAGTCGTCTTTCATAAGATTTAAATGAAATAATTTGTAATATAATAATGAAAATATTATGAATAATATTATAAATATAATAATATAAATATAATTATATAATTTAAAGTGTGATGCAATGTTTATTACAATGCAATGTTTATGCAATGTTTATGCAATGTTTATGCAATGTTTATTACAAACTTTAATGCAATGTTTATTACATTAAATGTCTGTTAATTTATCAATAAAAAGAATAAATTCATATTTTTCGAATTACACAACCCTCATACTTTGATGAAAATTATGTTTTTAATTGTTTCATAAAAAGTTGTCGGTTTGTTTGCATTCCAATTTTGATAATTTTTTTTTCTGTGATATAAACTTTCTTATCAAATAATGAATCAGTTACCCCGCTTAATGCTAAGGCAATGTAAGTTTTTTTTTTTTTAATAAACTCATCTCAAATTACTAATTTACCTACTTGGCACTTTTATAATGATGTATTAGTTTAGAACTAAATTCAAACCTCGTTTGTCACAATTCTTTGATATCTTTTTTCTTCCTTAATAAATGTTTGTATGTAGTGAATTTTTGTGCAGTTTTTATCTAAATTGTTATGTATATAGTAATTAAACATGATTCATTTTAATTAGATCAGTATGCCATTGTATTTTAAATTACGAAACCAAAGAACTAGTTTAGGATCTTGCAAAAAATGAAATAAAATAAGTAAATAAATAAGAAAAAACAATTCGAAATATTGAATCATGAATTGGGCATAGAAGGAGCTTGGTGCTTAAAAAAAAAAAAAAAAAAAAAAAAAAAAAAAATATATATATATATATATATATATATATATATATATATATATATATATATATATATATATTTATATATATAAAATCAATTTTTGCGTGGTTATAATAATGATAAAAGAAACAGAACTCCTTATAAAGTGAGAGTTTTTGTTGATCCATCTATAAATAGCATAAATTTAACCATCATTACAGAAAAGTAATACTAACCATTAAGAAATTATGGTTGTTGTTGGTTCAGCAATAACAAATAAAATCACTGTTAGATCATCATAATAGAAAAACAACACTGTCCATTTAGAATTGGTGGTTGTTGTTGGTTCAGCATTTATAATGCTAATTGAGCCCCATATTAATAAAAAAAGAAACATAATTCATGATAAAGTGATAGTTGCTGTTCGTCCAAAAATTCAAGCGTATCTACCTACAATCATATTTTCATCTTGAAATGATGGAACCTTATTTAACTATCAAAAACCAGTGAAGCATGATAGAAGTTGATCGACAATGCTGACGGGTCAAAAACTATTGAAATTTACTAAGATCAATTTAAAGATAGATTAAGGTAAGATCAAACAATTATACTAAGATCAAAATGAATCATCAGATTCCTCTGATGGAATTATCAACAAGAATTTTGATTTAGAAGAAGGGGTCTCCATACCACGATTTGTGAGCATCGCCAATCTGGCTCTCAGAAACATGACATCATATCAGGTATCTGGTCCGTTTCAGTTTATTTTGATTGTATTTTAAAATTTACTACGTGGGAAGATTGTGCAAAATAATAATAAGAAGAAACACAATAACTGATGCTCAATGAAATTGAGCATTTTATTTGTGATAATTGTTACGAAACTTATCTTAAAAATCGATGACTCCATAGATATTTTGCTCGATGCATAATTCCGAAAAAAAAAAAAAAAAGTTTGCTCGCATTTCAAAAGAAAGATGTCAATACTACTGTTTTATATTTTTTTAAAATTGTTTTATAGTTTTCTTTTTCAGGATGCCACTCCCATTTGTTGCCGAATTCTATAGAAACTTAATTTACCCTGAATGATTTTTTAGATCAGTAATATAGTAATATTACGAATTCAATAAGCTAGAATCACAACCAAAGTTAACCAAATAATTAAAATTCTACTTAATTTTAAGATTCGATAATTACGTTTAAAATACGTATAGATTAAAGAAAAGTAAGTAATTTATTTGCCCTCTTGTGTGCTAAATACAACGTGGAACATGATTCGGAGTCCATATTCCATGTCTGCATGTGTATTTGTCGGCAGAAATGCCAGAGAATTTCTTTGGTTCAATACACTTTAAGGTGCACTCCTTTTGCTTTTTTATTCTAGTGCATACCCAGCTGATGTTTGGATCATTTGTCAACTTTCTCACGCCACATTTGGAGCTACCTGTAAAGCACACAATTATTAGAAATAGTATTTTTAAAAACAAGATATTTTGGACAAAACTTTATTATTAATTCGATAAAAAAAATCATATAATTTTCTACATGGTATATAAATCTTTATAGCAATAGGTTAATTTATTCTTTGCTTGCTTCAAGTACTATACAGATGTACCAGTAGAGCTAAATTTTTCAACCTAGATACTGGCTAAATCCTTATTGTTTGTCAGGGTATGAATATTTTGAAAACGTATAAGCTGGACCAAAAATTATTTTTATAACTGTTATAGTAAAGTATGACTTTAAGTTTGACCAATAAATAAGTACGGCTTTAAAAACAAGAGAACAAACTTCTCTACGCAATCGCCATGAATTAATCAACATGCCAATAATGGTAGGTCCTTCTTTTTGACTGGTAAAGTGTAATTTAAAGTTTGTCCACTAAAAAAACTAAACTACTAAGAGCCCAGATTCACCCGGCTTTCCACACACACACACACACACACGCACGCACGCACGCACGCATATATACATATATATATATATATATATATATATATATATATATATATATATAATTATTAGTAAATAATTTTTTTAAAAATATTAAAACATTTAAAAAATTTAAAAAATGAGATGTTGGAAAACAAAATAGGAAAAAGAAATAACATCGTCATTTTGATTTTTTTGGTGCTATTGTATTAAAATATTTTGCTCAGGCTATATTTATACAAGATTAGAAAGCACTGTATTTTGCGGATATAATCGCATGAGCTGATGACGAGATTATATATTTTCCTTATATCGTTAACCGGTTTTTTAATTTTCTTTTTCAATTCTTTAATATTTTGTTTAAAAAAATTAAATTTTAAAATGTTTTTAATATATATATATATATATATATATATATATTCCAACCGACTTTTATTTAAAGTCAGTTAATAGTTCAATTAGTTTCAGCTTTTCGTTGTCCACGCGAGTGAGGAATATTTATTCAGAAATTTGTAAATATGCGGTTTGAAGCTTTCGAGCTTACAATAGTTCATTCGCTTGTTCTTTGAACTCTTTGCAATAAATTACATTATTTTTTCCATGCCGTTATTGGTTAAACGAGCTTTAAAATTGTGAATAAGTTTTACATTTCCACTATTAGACGCAGATGATACCTATGATCATGGGAAAAACTTAGAAGGTTGTTTAAGCGTGATAAAACATGAATTTATTTGCATAGGAATGTTTTTCTTTCCTACTTCGGGAAGCCGGCTGCATCGGCCATTATCTTTTTAGCAATCCAGTATCAAGTAGCCTTATGTGAAAGTAATCAATAATTTAAGAATTAGTAATGTCGCTCAGGGATGGGCAAACTGTCAAGTAATTAAATCTCATAGTCGCTGCTGAGGAACACAGAGGGCAGTCTGTAAAGTCAGAAATGCCTATACGGTGAAATTTATTATCAGGTTAGTCAGGTGTCATGTCCATCATTAATTCTGAAATTAACAGAAAAAATCTGTCGAGTGATGTCCATGGGATCAAGAATAAGGCTGGACAACGGAACCAGCAATTTTTTTTAAAACCTGACAATGATGGAAGTAATTTGATTGTAAGGAAGGGCAAAAGGAGGCTCTGAACGTGGCCAGAAGTATTGTTTGACTAGCTGGTTCACCCTCTAGTTTCTAAATACTGATTGGCAATCCACTGGAAGAAAATCCCCCAATCATGGTTGATAGATCCACGATGGCTCAGGGGATAGAGCACTCACCTTCCCATGAGGCGAACCGGGTTCGAATCTCAGTCGATAAGAATTCCGCATCCAGCTTGCACCGATCACAGTGCTGACGTGAAATATCCTCAGTGGTAAACGGATCATGGATCAGAGTCCCCTTGCCGTCAGGCAAACCGTGGGAGGTTCTCGTGGTCTTCCTTTCCATGCAACGCAAATGTGAGTTGGCTCCATCGAAAAGTCCTCCATGAAGGCAAATTTCTCCCAATACTCGATCCAGGAGTTCCCTTGCCTTCTGGAATGGGCCAAAAACTACAAGGCTACGGACTTGAACATTAGTAGTCGTAAACCCATAAAATTGGGTCGGCTGTTAAACGACGGTTATGAAATAAAAATCAAATCATGATTGATCAGTTCATCGGTTCTTACTTTCTATTCCTCTACTCTTTTCGACGCTCTAAGTTCAACAGCTGACTGCTTAATTGTCTCGATTAAAGCTTCAAAGTTTGTAGCATTTACACCAACTGGGCACGAGCCTTCGAGCAAGTTTACACAATAGAAGCCTGCTGCTGGAGAGCATTTGTATAGACTGTAGAGTCTAGAGTAGCGTGTTATCGCACAAATTCAAAAATGACACCGGGAAAGGGGGGGGGGTAGAATTTATCTATAAAATAAACGCAAAGTGTTTCTTTGCAGTAATGCCGTATTCAAAAAATATGTAAGAAATTCTTACGTAATTTTACGTTCCAGCATGATCATTCATCAACCCATTACGACCTGATGACCATCAGCCCATTACGAATTAATCGGATGTTAATTTTGAAGGGTGATGGATTTACTTGCTGGACCATTCCAATGTTCACCCGGTTAGCCAGATTTATTCAGCTTGGGTTTCTTTTTATTGGGGGTGTTTATAGAGTGTCATTTACGAGACTTCCGTTGACTCACTCAAAGATCGTGTCGCACGAATATGCCTCTTTTAAAAGTGTTCACCAATCTCTTTCATGGCGTTACTAAGTATGTATTGGTGGTCACAATTATGAACATTTATTATAAATATTGTATTCCTGAAAAGAAGGACTTTGCGTTGATTTTAACGCATTTTTTCTCCCGTAACAGTTCTTTCGCCCGTGTCTTAAGAAAGACACTTCATTTCCATACAAAAAACATAAGATTTAATTCTCTCAGTCACCCCTCCAAGTTGTCGTAGAATTACCCTGCATAAACATCTTTGTAAAAGTCGCACATTTGTCAGCATAAGAATAAAATACAATACATTACCTACTGAGTTTCTTCTAGAATTTCTTCCCCCTTTGAGTTCTTGATTTTTAATTGTAGAAAGGGATCCTGAAGGAATTGAAGCAGAGTTATGAGTGTCTGCTTTACGGGTATAAAGACCAGATTCCCTAAAAATACGTTGTTCCTCTTTAGGAAGATCCTTGAGGAGAGTTTCGTATGGGTTCTTAAAAGTACTTCCATATGGGTTCTCATAAGTACTTCCATATTTGCGTGTACCATAGCTCCCAAGCCTCCAGTTTTTCATCCTCTCAAGCGATTCATCTATCTCTCGCTGTCTCTCCTCATAATTCCAGTCTATTTGTGGACTATTGTTCTGTTTGTAATTACTATTGATGTCGAAGCCACTGCTACTGGGCTGCTGATCGTTAAATTTTTCACTATTGCTATTACCATTAAAATTGTGTCCTATAGTGTCTGTATTGCTGTTGTCATTAGCGCTAGAAGAAACTTTATTTTCAGTTCCGTGAATGGTACTACTTGATCCACCAGTCCCGCTGCTTGTTCCGGAGCTGCTACTACTTCTTGATCCATAGCTTCTGTAACCTCCTCTTCCAACTCCTCCTCTTCCACCTCCCCCTCTTCCACCTCCTCCTCTTCCACCTCCTCTTCCCCCTCTTCCAAATCTATAAAAATTCATGAGAACGTAAAGACAGATTGTGGTTAGACTATATTTTGAGATGCCCCTTGGATTATTGGCAAGTTGACCCTCAAGTTGAGCAATATTGTTTCATGCATGGTAACGTGTACAGAAACCTCTAAACAAGGTAAGTGAATGTTCTCTTATTGTACTGCACACACATACTAGAGAACACGCATTGCATTCTATTCGTTATTTCCTCGAAAAGTTTTTCCTTGATCTTTATATTAATTTGAATTCCTTTTATTTGGTTTTTAATTTTACTTATTATGTTTTGATTTTGGAACTTTTTTATTTGGTGGGGTGTTGCACGCAATTAGCGCCAAAAAAATGCCAATTTTCTTCAAAGGGCGCCCTTAAATATATTTTTGCCACGACTGATTATGAAATCGAGCCTTCTCAGTGGCAACTATAATATGACTTAACAGTCGACATGTCACCAAATTCGTCAAAGAAACTAAGGACGATGCTCGAGTAAAGGAGCGGCTCTATTGCAACAAGCAAACCCAAAAATCTCATTAAATTCAACAATACTATAAATTCGGGACAGTCTATTAAGCATAAGACCATCTAAAACAAGGAAGAAACAATGGAAAGTAAAGTATCTCGTTTGCTTGCCAGTGGCTTTATTTAGATTACTGACAGACATCTTCCCCGAATCGGTAAAGATGTCTGTCAGTAATCAAAATAAAGTGGAATATAAGTGGAAAATTGGAAATAAAGTGAAATCGTATCCGTAGCAAATCCGAATCGGTGAGGATTGCTGCCAGTAGCCAAAGCTAATGATTACCTGCTTGAGTATCTTCACAGAAACGGCATCTTTTTTTCACCTTTTTTTTAGAAAGAATCTGCTTTGCTGTGAAACTTATTGGCTACGATTTAGACACTAGCCGATTTTGGCGAAGCAGAATAAAATCTTCGATCTAATGACTTCGATCTCTTTTTAATGCAGTCCATTGCTGTTTTGCTTTACCTTTCTGTATTATTTTATTTTTTCTTTTGTGCTGCCTTAAAATTGGAAGTGAATAAATAATAATATAATAATAATTTTAAAAAATTGAAGAAGAATTTGGAACGAATATTTCGTAAAAAAAATGTTAGCTCTATTTAGTTCTACCAATAAGAAGAATCACATACGAATTTTACATCGAATAAAAGTAAAATGTTAGAATGATTACTCTAATAATAGAACACACAATCCAAATTGAAAAATTTCGGGACAGTGGGAAAATCGATACTGGTGTTTGCCAATATATCAACGCTATTTCAGTAAACTTCATTTTTTTTTCCAAACAAATTTTATTTAAACTTTTACTTATTTTTTTTCAATCTATTTGATTTGTGTATTTCTTATATGTAACCATTTTCCATTTTCAAGCATTTTCATACTGCTTTTTCGCATGCATTTTTATCCACCACTGCTCCATATTTTCATTGTTAAAGAGTTTGGAACTAAAATTGTTTTTTGCGTAATCTCTTTTACCATATCGTTCTTTGACTCTTTATCGAAATTGGTGCCATTTTGACCGAGTTCCAAATTCAACTGAGCAGACTCAGTATAAGTAAAAACATTATATAAAAAGAATTGATGAATAAGTATTTTCTATGTTGAAAGTTTGCTGAAAGAATCACTTAAAACAATTCTTTACTTGTTAAAAATGAATCGATCATTTTACATTATTTTCTATAAAATTGTCGTGTAGTTATGGCAAGAATTTTTTATATGCAATCTTTTAATACATCAATTGTATTTCATACTCATAATGTCAGAACACAACTCGTAATTTGAGTAAAGGGTGGAAAGAACCGAAACTAAACATTTTTTAAGTATCTTTGGTAAATAATGATTGTATTGTACATAAGCATGTATGTTCTTAATTATATATACAACACTCTTTAAACCTATACATAGAACAATACTTTAATCATACAAACTGTCAACAAATACAAAACAATATCTAATGGTGTTGCCAAAACAAAAAAGATAAAGAAGTATCTAAATAAAATAAACAAATTAATCAGGTTATGCATTTAGGTCGGGAACAATGATTTCTCAGAATATTCTTAACCCCTTCCTTCTCGCTCCCGTGAAAATGACGGGGTGAGATTTCGTCCTCTATTTCTCGCTCCCGTGATATTTCCGGGCTGGAGTGTTCAGTAGTAACGCGCCAATAAGTATAAAGCTAATGCATTTCTTTTGCCCGGAAAACATTTTATTTTACATACCAGATAGCAGTACCAGGATATTTGTGAAGTAATTGTAGATAGTTAGTTTATTTTAAACTAGATGTTAGCACTAATCAATTTTCGGAGATAAAAAAAATAGCCACTTTTATGACCGTTTTCTTGAAAATTGACCGATCGTTAAGGGGATCGTAATCGTGATTTTGGAATTTCGAGCCATGATATCATGTAATATTTTTGGCTGCTATGTTAAATTAAATCAAGTGTTTCTTGAAATTGAACCATAATATCGTGTAATCAAGTTAAAGATAATTTAATTTGTATGATTAATGACACTTCGATGCGAATTCAACTAGATACAGCATAAAGATCGTGGAAAATTCGCACGATTGTGTCTTCAAACTCTATATTGTCGTCACTCTCCAAAATTTTTATCTCTCGAGAACTATTCAACCGATTTCCGTTCAAATTAAATACTGCAAAATTTAAAATACTGTAAGACTTGAATATATAACTATGCACGATGATTAAGAACTTAGCTATTTTTTCGTATGCTATTTAGAAAAAATAAACATGCAGTTGACTTTAGTCGAATGATGTAAAACAATTTATGTTGTTAAATTTAACTGTGTTGATATTTTTTAAAATAACCAGTAAGTTCGCATAAGTTTTATTTTTATGCTTTTTTTGATCACGCAATATAGATAAGAAAGGTTACTTACATTTCTAAAAAGCAGCATATTAATATTAAATAGAAGTAAAATGCGCGCAACTTGAATATTGGTGGCATTTCTTTCAAATGCAACCACCGAAAACTGCAGAAAAGGAAGTATTCTGATCCGCCGATTAGGGTTTTCAAATAAAAACAGGAAGTATTGTAACATTTATGTAACTACATCAGTTTAGATATTGCAGCCATTATTAAATTAATTGGATAAAATTGTACATGACTTTTCAGTCCCCGATTAAGAACGGAAATAGTTTTTAATTTTTTTATAACTTTATTTCACCAATGTTAGGCTGATTAAAAAATTATGCTTTGAGTGTTGCAATTCCACATTTGAATTGTTCCAGTTATATTAAATATAATATTTTTTGGTTTAATTTAGTTATTTTAAAGTAATGCAGTAATGCTTTATTTTTAATGACACTCTTACTTGTTTTAGCATCCTTTCTGTCTGTACATATTTAATTTTGTCTTTTCTTGCATTTTTCGTTTTTTTTTTTTTAAATATGTTTTTCTTCAATAAAAGTTTTGTTAAGCTAATTTTTTTGTTAGACAAAGTCCTAATTTGCAATACATCGCCTAATTTGCATCAATACTTTTAAGTTTCTAACCTATGCTATCTTCCAAGATCATACAAGCTGGAAGGGGAACGGAAGTTCTATGGTTCATGCATGTGTTTCAGTGAAAAACGAAAATGAAAAATAAACTATCATATATTAAAATAAAGGATCTTAAAATAAAAACAATGCATACTAAGCAGATAAAAATAAAGCACATCAAGCGTTATTTAGAACAGAGGTTCCCAATTTCACCCTTCTTTTAGCCCGACTTCATAAATAAAGGTCGTTAGCAATTGAGGACATATTTACCAAAGAAAGACTACTAAGACTATTATTTTGAAAATATTTAATGCTGATGTTTTTTCTTAGTGCTATCAATGATATTTTTAAAATTTGATTTCATGTGAAACAGTTAAATTCTTTAAGGCTTGAGTGGTATCTTGTCTAGCTCTGAATTAGTTTTTAGTGTATGAAGAAGTTGAAAATAAATGTGAATTAAGGTTTTTGTTGAAATGAAAATGCAAAGGAAATTCATAAACATTGAGAATGGTAATCAATAAAATTTGAATTGAAAAGTTCAATCGGAAATTGTTGTGAAATTTTTTATTGCATATGTTTTTCATTATTGGGTACTTGCACTTGAAGAAGAATAAGATCACGAATACATGGGACACATGACGTCAGCACCAGCTGATCGTTTATAAGTAAAATGCAGGTGGAAGTTGAGCTAAGTTTTTAAACATAAGTTAGAATGCTAATTAACGTGAAATTAAATTTAATGCAGCGCCGTGTCGCACATCAAAAATGCTGAAATATAATTCTTTATCGTCCACGTTTTTTTACTTTACTTAGTTTTATTATTTGTTTACATATTTTGTTGTAACCGTGATATATTTTTGTTTTGTTTCCTGACAACTTTGACGCATAATTAATTTGTTTATGTTCTACATGGTTTCGTGCCTTTTTTATGTTAAGTAAAAAATACACAGTGAAAGAATTGTAATATTTGTGAAAGAATCATTGCGAAAGAATATAGAATATGTCATTTAAGAGAATTGATACTTGACGGGCTTGATTTACTTCAAATATAATGGAAAGAACAGTAGCTAACGTAACGCCACGTTTCAACAATCAATCAGGATCGAGATATCCACACTATGTCACTTACAGGCATCCCATTAGATGCCTGCTGGTTACGACTGGGTAAATCACGGACTACGCTAATGCTGCGATTCGAAAACCAATCAGATTTGACATAAGCATGACGTCACTACAATTAAATCTGATCCGAAAATTAATTTCGCGTGAAACCAATCCTAATTGCTGTATCGTTAACTCGCAAAACACAACAAGACGCCAAGGTAACATGATATGACATTATTTGCAAGGTTTTCATTAAAAAATTTAAATATATATATATATATATATATATTATAAAATAATATTGAGGTTAAATAGAAAGTGCCTTTGTCTAGAATATAAAAAAATAACAAGAATTTTGAAAACAGAGGTACAAGTTTAACCTTTTTTGGCGAAAAATATATCAGCTGAATTATTTAAAAAAAAAAAGATGAAAGCGTAAAAATCATTAAAAAAGTATGAAAAATTAAGTGTGTTTTACTTTTAAAAATTATATGTTCTCATTTAAAAAATTTTTCTTTTCCACAATCGTACCAAATTCTAAAAATGAGTAGTTTTTTTTTTTTTTTTTTTTTTTTTAAGAGAGAACTTTTATAGAAAAGTGTGGTTTTATGTTTTGACCAAATATGAATAAGGGTAGGCTTTAGTTAATATTGTTGGAGTTATAGACGATGACATTGTAGATGTAGTCATTGCAGTCATTGTGGACGATGTTAAATTTGATCCGGATTCTTCTATACGCAGTTTCAACAAAGATTTTTTTTCTCGTTGCTTTTTTCACTTTCACTTTTAGTTTTTCAAACTTAGCTGCTTCAGCAGCTGGAATTACATTCCAGCTGCTGAACATATTACATATTTGAAAACAATTTTTTAAAGGCAGCTAAAAATTGCTTTTTTATGGTGAATTCAAAAATTTACCCCACAAAAATTAGATCTTTATCACATAAAAACTTGTTTTTTTTTTTTTTTTTTTTTTTTTTTTTTTTGTGTAATCTGGTTTCTAAATCAGTTTTAACTGTATTTTTATGACTTAAAAACTAGCTCCTTGAAAAAGTGGCGTATTTTTATATTTAACTTGAAAATGTTTTTGGAAAAAATAGGATGAAATTGAATGAAATGAAATTGAAAAAATACAATATAAAGCATAAGAAATTAATTTTAGAAATTTTTAGCTGATACGACTGTATTTTTTTAAGTAAATAGTTAAGTATGTCAATTTTCGAAATAAAACCCTACTCTTTATGCAGCAGTCGTATTTTTTTGACAGCTAAGAAAAAACCTTTTCCTTCAGTGAAAAATTGTAAAAAAAGGAAGGAATGTGGAGATTAAATGGACTCTTTAAAAATTATTTTTAAAAATTTGTCCCACCTAAAATTTATTTTTATGACTTAAATTACTTCAAAATGTACCATTCCTTAAAAGAGAGCCATGTATTTTACGCCCGAGTTGCAACTACTTCAAAAATCTATATTTTTTATTATAAAGCATTTACTGAAATTGTAACGAAACAATGAAAACATTTGCAAATTGATATTAAAATCTTGCATCACGAAAACTATATTGTTTAAACAAAAGTAGTTTCAAAGTTTGCCATTAGTTAATATGAAGCCATACACTTTACATTCGACATAAAACTTTCTTAAAAACTGCGAGACAAAAATAGATTTTATTTGGTGAAAAAGTAATTGAAATACAATGGACACATTAGAAAATAATTTCAGAAATTTACACCCCAAAATTAATGTTTCCTGACATGAATAAGTAATTGTGTAATTCTTTAAAACGGATTTACGGATTATAACGGACCTGATATACGATATGAAACTATTTCAAGTAGTCAATCGGGAACTTGCCAGTCCACACGAAACGAAATGAAGTGATTATGCTTTACTCTTGATTTAAATCAGTATTAATGGAATACCTGTGAGTGACGTGAAGTGTGTGCGTCGAACCTGTTTGGTTCCTGAATCGAGAAATGTTTTTTTTTTTGTCATGAACCTAAAGTGACTAAGCTGCAGTGATTGTAATGAACACTTCAGAAATTAATTTTGAAAACTGTATATTGTGATTTACACAGAACTTTATATTGTTATGATATACTTTTGATTAGATGATATACCATTTCTCTATCTGACCTTTAGTTTACTGTTGAAATATTTATAATTAGTAATGGGAAAAAGTTCTAATTCATTAAAATATTAATATACTATCTTTGCTACCACGGAAAAAAACATTTTCTGAAAATACATAGTACTCGTTGTCAAATTCTTATTAAAATTGCACCAATTACCATATTACCAGTAGTACATATTACCGTCAGTAGTACACAATAATTAAGCGTCATCTGGGAATGACAGTTTTTTACGGTTATCCTAAACGAATTTCCCATAAACCATTAACTTTGCAAATTAAGGCAAACAACGTTAAAGAGCACAAAAATATTCATAAAATACAGACAGCTGTTTCGGATGCTCAAAAGGGCAACCTTCATCAGTGCAACAGAAGCTTTTTCTGTGGAATTTTTTACTCACGATTCTATGAGATTTCAGCAGTGATGACGATGAAAAAAGAACTAGTTTAGTGTTTGTGATGGTTTCATACAAGAAAATAGAATGTGAAGGACACTTAAACTGATCTATGATAGAAAAAAAATGTGTACAAAATCTTCAGGAGTATCAGCAAAATGGTAAATACGTATTTCCCCCCTCTCTCTCATTGTATGCTAAAACTTAATAATACTTAAAGAAATAGTTAAAATTTATTTAATTTAATAAAATTATACTGTAATACTAAATTATGTATGTTTTATATTTAAACCTTTATGCAGTCTTTTAAACCACTATACACTGTTAGAACTTTTTAGGAAAAAATGGTTATATAACTTTTTTTTTTTAACTGTTATTTTACCATATTCAAACAAAACAATGGAATAATTATAAATAAGATGGTATTCACACTGTAAACTATGAGAAAAAACGTTTAGCTGCTTTCACCTTGTACTGCTAAACTACCAGAATCTTATCGCATCGACGGGGTATTAATTGCTGAGAGGGAAAATCTGTCAGTCTCATGACCAACAGAACTCGGGCTTAAGTCCCAGTGTTGATATCACACTATTTCTTACATTTTCTTCAACACTTTAAGAATTCCCAGTGTCCTGCACTCCCTAATTTGTGACCCTGGATTATTAGAATACTAAATTTCTCATTCATGCAGAGATGGCAGCACCATAAAGCTATTTAACCCAAAAATGTCTAGTATTTCCCATCTGTTACGATAGGTAAAATTACTAGAAAAAAAATTTAAACCTAACTCCATTGTTCATGTGACCACAACTTAAATCTAATGCTCATTATTTTAACGAAAATCTTAGCTCCAATGATCAGTTAAAGACATTTTTAAGAAATTTGCACCATGCCAGTTGTAAATGGTTAAAAAACCATATATTTTCAGTATTCATGTTTTTTCAACTATATTAGTTGTAAAAGGTTTCAAAAACCGTTCAAAACCGCAACTAAAACCAAAGGAAAAAATTTTTTACCGTAAGTTTTACCGTTAATTGGATGGACAGATTGCTATTTTACCTTAATTTTAAAATGAAAATTCTAACAGTGTAGTTAATATGTTTCTGCTGGCTATGCAACATTATAAAGCTACATTATCGACATCTGTAACTATTTTGTACAAAAAATGATTAACGATTTTTATATAAATTTATAAAAAAAAAAAATCATATGAATATGTAACATTGATAGCACGTTCCTTTAATTTTTAGTTTTTAATTACTACTTATTATTTATACTTTAATTATAAAAGCGCTTATATTTCCTCTTAGACTTTTTATTGGATTAACATAACCAGTTACGGTTAATTCATTACACGACTCATCCATAATTACAACGCTTGCTTAATAAATCTCGATTGACCACGAATTAAAGGTAATTAAAAAACCACGTGTTAATACAACGCCAAGTAGGTGGCCTTAAAAGGGTAGTTAACCTTAACAAGAATGGACTGATTTTACTGCCTGCCTTTGAGCAATCTTTTTCATCTTAATTACAAAATATATATATAAAAAAACTTAATTTTCTTAACTCAAGTTTCATTGTTCATTATATTTCCTTTAATGCTGTTTATTTGACATATCGATGATAAATACTCATTATGACTATTATTGGGAAAATTAAAAGAAACCCGATGTAATTATTTTTTTGATTAATGAGCTCGAATTATATAGAGATATTGGTAATTAACATTCATTAAAAGTGAATCAAGTATCTATAGATAATTTATTTAATTAATAACAGTATATTATTTTTGATATACGAGTATATTCGCGTCTCAGTGTTAGAATTTTCATTTTGAAATTACGGTAAAATAACCAGTAGCTGTCTGCCCATCCGAGTTAACATAAACGTTTATGATTAGGAACATTTTTTTTTCACCTTTATGATTTTGAAACTCTTTACAACTGGTATGGTTAAAAAGTGAATACAAAACCATATGGTTTTGTAACCATTTGTAACTTGCATAGTTTCTAAACTATAAAAGTAGAACTTAAACAGACATTGAAGCTCGGTTTTGCGGGGAGCTCGGTGAACTGCGCCATTTATGCGAATGATAGTATCGCAATCTGATAGTCCAGGGTCACCGATTGAAGAGTGGAGGACCCAGAAATTCCTCATGGATTGAAGGAATGGAAGAAATATTATGGCGTAAACGCTGTGATTCGAACCTCTGTTCAGCTGGTAATGAGACTGATTACCCCTCTCAGATACAGTATGTACCCAGCTGCATGTAACCAAATAGCGTAAGGTGAGCCTAGTTGGCAAGGGTAGAATTTTGGTCGTTAAACCGTATTATGTAAAAACAATCAATAAACGTTTTCTCTAGCATTTAACAGTTTATATATCCTCTCTTTTATGGTTATTTTACTGCTTCGATTGAAAAATGGTAAAATAATAATTAAATAAATTGCTATTTAACGATTTTTTTACCGAAACATATCTAATTGAGTTTAATTACAGATGTTAAAAATCTTCAAAAACTGATTCGGTTTAATAAAAGTGTTACTAAACTTTTAAATTTTCTTTTCTTTAATACTTATGATTAAGATGAAAAGTGCTCTTGTTAACTGAACTATCTTATCAAAGTAATAGGGGAGAAAAGTGTTAAAATCTAATGTTGCATTTATAAAAATATTTTTGCAAAATTATCCTACTATGCCAATTTACCCCCGGGTAACTGTGCATAGTCTAGTGGGATTTAATGGAATCAGTAAAATAATAAACATAAGTTATAATAACTAAACTGTTTTGAAACTAATAATAAGTCTTTTGATTTACTTCCTTCTTTTAAATATCCTTCTTCTTGTAAATATCTCAATTCGTGAATTCTGATTAACAGAATTTTGTGTAAGAGTTAAAGCAGGACAATCTTAGAGAAAATTTAATAAAGTTCCTTTAAAAAAGTAAAATTATTTAATACTAATAATTTTGAAAAATAAATTGTTAGATATGATCTTAAAATAATACTTTTTTTTAAATGTTTAGAAAAACTTGAAACCTACCTTAAGCCACTATAACCCTTAGAATACCAACTTGCTCCAATGAAACTATTTCGCTAAAAATGACTGCCTTACTATTTCGCGAAAGTTTCTTTCATTTTTCTAAAAACATTTTAGAACATATTTGCAATTGTTATCACTCATTCTAACTATCCCGATTGTTGAAAACTCCTTATAATATTGCAGTACTTCACAGAACATAAAATCTTTTAGTTAATCAAAAACACTTTATTGTAAGAAAGTAAAATATTTGCTATTCCTTTTCATTGGAAACCGCAATCACACTGAAACTAAGCAGAAAGAACAGAAAAATTAATGATCATTAAGGTAGAAATTATGAGTTGAATGCTAACTTACCCTTTATGCCAGAGTACCATCATCACCCTTAGACAAGAAAAATTTATATATCAACAACCCTTAGGAAAAAAAAAATGGATATTTTTGGATATTTTTTTAAAGATATAAAAGCCGTTATTTTTAAATGTGAAATAAATATACTTTTGGAAAAAATGAGTTAATAACGATTTTAGTAAGATACTAGGAGGCTTTTTTTTCCCTATTCGCTTTGCTCACTCGACCCAGTGGTCGTTTCATGTCGTGAATTACATGTTTTCACAATTGTGAAGGTTCAACAAATAGATATTATGGGCCAACAATTCAATACTTTGTTCATAATGCGTGTTGAACCATAAGTCCAATTTACTGCAACCTTAATAAGGAGCTAAGAGGATACAGATTACAGTATTTCTTAAACTGAATTACGCACTGAAAAAAAAGTGAAAAACCAGAATATGGTAAGATTAGCCGTGTTTCTGGCTATATGGGAATACAAAGAAGTTCAGTAATTTTTGTGGAAGTGATTTGGTAACGATTTTCGTAAGATTAGCAATAACATATGGTTTTATAATATGTGATAAAATTTGGTAAAAATAGTAAAATTTGTTAATTTCCTCGTGATACTTTAGAGCATGGCATAAAAATCATTTATGAGTTAAATTAACTTTTTTGTCTTCTATTTAATACTAAATGTGTAGTAATAAGAATTATAATTTTGAAAACTAAAATTCCCAGTAAAACTACCATATGAGCGGAAAAGTTACCAAATGAATAGTTTAAATACTGTAAATTTAGTTTAGTTTTTATTACCAATACCAGGGTTTCTTTTATCAGAAATGTCACTACTATGCAGTACGGTAACTTTACCAGAATTTTTATTTATTCCTGCAGGATATATTGTTCAGCATAGCCTCTTATTAAAGTTGTAGCAAATTACCATTATTATTATTTTTCAAGGTACCGAGTTTATAGTTCAACATTAAAATAATTTTCAGTGAGTGATAATCGATGAATAAATAAAGTTTCAACTTGAATTTTTGCTACGTATAAATTTAACATTCAATGTTGCATCATTCATTTTTTTTTTTTTTGGCATCAAGTAGACAAAAAAACTTTTTTCCAGGAAAAAAAAGAATCATTATGTTTTTTGCTTAATAAAAATATATAATTCGATATTTTTTGAATATTAAAGAAATAAAATCAAATACAAAAGGGTATTTTACGTCGAAATTCCCAGAAAATGCGGGGTGAATACACGAACAAATGTTTTTCTTTTTGGTACTGAGTTTTTCAGAAATATGCTGTTAATAAGAATTTAAATATCAAAATAAATTAACGGTTTTCCCACGAAATAATATGATTTTAATTATTCTGAAATCGATTTCCTGTTTAATATAAGATCTTGTAGTGGATAATTCTACGCCCACGACAATTCCTGCGGTCGTTTATCTTTTACGAACAAACTAGTTTCTTTTACAGTTCTCGTAAGCATCAGGGAGAGAACTTAAAAAGGGTCAAGGTACGGCAGAAAAACATGGCATTGACAGCGAACAACTTGAAAATTCCACATGCAACGGGACCAATTAGTAATAGGGGAAGCCATTGTCTTTACATGGGTTCGTATTGCATTTCGATTTTTATATTTCAAAGAATAAGGTTGTTCAACTGCTTGATTTAAGCCTTATCATATTCCTTTTCTTCCTGGAAAATGTTTTATTAGAATGCTTTATGGACTAATACATAAATTCGAAAGATGAGTTTAGAGTGGGTTTAAGAAAAATAATTGGAAAATTGCTCAAAAATTGCTAAAGGTTTCAGGATTGAAGAAAAAAATGTATTTCCTTACTTGCATCGAAAGTAACCTAGAATAAGCGCCCACGATACCCGTTAGTGAAAAAAAGAAATTATTTTCTGAAAACGGCCCCATTAGAGGAAAAAAAGCAAAATATTGTTCTTCAATGGCATGTTACTTTTTCTATTTTCTGATATTTTTCTGACAAGCAGGAGAGAGGGAGCATCTATTGTATTGTAATAAATTTGAAAAAAAATTTTTTTTTTGATATATCATTTTAAAAATTTATTTATTATTATTTTTGAATTTTTAAAATAAATTAAACATTTATTTTAAAAAGATTTATAAGAAAGTATATTTGTGAAGGAAGATGAGTTCAAAATCTCTTAAATACTGTATTTACTCCCGACAAAATTTAGGAAGGTTATTTTTTAATTAGTTATGTTGAACCATTCAAGTTAAGAATGTATATTGAATTCAAAAGATAATCTTTAAAAAATAAAATGTATCAGAACACTATAGAATGTTTTTCAAGGGTTTCAAATATAATTTTCAGAATCGAATTTCAAAATCATAACTAATAATCATGAAAAAGTCATAATTAAGCATTATTTAGTTCATTATTTTTGTTTATTAAAGGTTTCTGCGAAATTAACAAATTTATCATTTTTGGTCCTGTTCATTTTCATCATAAATTGTAGTATTTAAATTTTTTTAATAAAATTAAAAAAAAAGAGAGAAAATATATGCCAGCTCTTTTCAAACAGCCACCACAACTTTCCAATGCTTCAGGCTGATTGGAAAAGTGTCCAGTTTTTTCTAATCAGATTGATATATTTTAAGCAGCGAGCTTATATACTTATTGCAGTAAGCTTATATACTTTTAGGATAATTAAACTCATCATTGTTTATTGCATTGCTTAATTAGCTTGATTTATTTCTGCCAGTTTGCAATAAGCCCAGAGCATTGAAGGCTTATTATCAATAGACTTAATGAAGGTTTATTGCAATAAGAAAACTTTTATCTGAGCTATTCTTCGTATATAGCCTAAAGAAATATAGTCTGATTGTAACAGGCATATTTTTCCAATTAATCAGCGCACTGCTAAATTATTGTGACAAAAAATAGCCAGACCATTCAATTAGCTAACAACATATACATGTTTTACGATTACTTGAATACATGGATAATTGAAATACATGGTTGATAAAGTGATTATTGGTATTTTTCTCGTAAAAATTCGATATTTTTTTAAAAATATGAGGGAAATGATATTTTAAAAATCATTCTCGCTGCACATCGTGATTATCATGTCAAACGATAAATATCTTATAAACGTTAATTACCGAATACGATAATACCGCGATCATTATCGACGATAAACATTGAAAACGATAGCCATTGAATGCAATATTATAATGTGCTTTCATAAATTCCATTTCAGTTACAAAAATGCTAATCAATGTAAAAATAACGAAAATTTTTAAAATAGAAACATATCGTAAGGCATCGTGAAATTTCCTGACAATAAACCGCGATGAAAAATCTTGATGATACATGCTTATTTTACTATTTTCTTATTAATAGACTTCAATAGACGCCTACTTATTGCAAGTACTTATCCCCTAAGGAATAGAAAAAGTATGAATGAGGAGGAAGACGTTACTGAAAACGTGTTTTGCTTAGGTTGTTGGTCGTTCGAGATTATTAAAGGCTTTTAATACGTTATGTAAATGCTTGTCATGTAAATTATAGTTCCCAATATTTTTTTCTTTTCCAATAAAGTTTCGGTAGCTGCTACTTATATTGAATATGAAATCAAATTTTTTTTAATGAGCTATTCATTCTATTTCATGGTCTTCTTTAATTTCATTTGTAAATACCTGTTTTTTTAAAAAAAAAAAAAAAAAAAAAATTAAAATGATAATAGTAAAATAAATTAAAGTAATAGAATAAAGAAATTACTATTAACTTTTAATCCCTTAAATGAATAAGATCTATAAAATTTAGTCTAAAGAAAATTCCATCAGTAGAATTTGTGGTTTAAGCAAAAAATAAAATGTAAGAAGTTATTTTGTAAATATTGATATTTATATGGCATGTACCATTTCAGAAGATTTCAACCATCGAGAAAAAAAAAACTTTTCTGCATTGTATTATCTAACAAAGTATTTTAAGGCAATTGTATTATAGGACAAAGTACTAATTCAATTCAATTTCGCTAGTTTCCTCTTAAAACGTTTAATATATGTTAATTATGAGTACTAGTAACTTGACCTAATAAAAAATAATTTTTTTCAAATCGTGAGAAATGTTTTATTTTTCAAAGATAATACGAAAAATTCTTTTAACTTAATAACCAGAATTCAATCTGCCCAATTTAGGCCCACCTTATAAAGCTATTTTGTTCCGTGCAGCTGCGTACAGACAGTAGTTAAAAGACCGAATCGGTTAATCCCATAACCGGCAGAACAGGTGTTCGCGCACTTCAATCTGTGACTCGGGACTATTAGAATGCAAAACTAACATTCACGCATAAATAAGGCTGAACCCACAGAGCTCGAATGTCGTTTAAGTTTCATGTTTATGGTTTAGAAACTACGCTAGTTGTAAATGTATAGTTTAACCGTGATTACAAAATCGTAGAGTTTTGTAATCATGGATTTTTAACCGTACCACTTGTAAATGGTTTCGAAACCGTGAAGGTAAAAAATGTTCCTAACCATAAACTTTATGGTTAATCGGATGGACAGACTGTTGTCGGTTATTTTACCGTAATTTTCGATTGAAAATTCTAGCAGTGCATTTATAATTTTCATATTTAATGACATTCTGGAAAGTATGTATGACAAATTCTAAAAGTATTCGAAACGAATTTCACTCCCCAAAGTTGAAAGAAACCACCAAGGATAAAAACATAACTTTCACCACAAGGATTCTATAAGAGGGAAATGCCAGTAAAAGACAAACTTCGAGAAAAACAGAAATTGAATGGGTAATTAGTTAATGTCGGCTAAAAAATGTCGTCGAACTCTTAAGGTCGATTTCTCAATCTTATAAAACGCGTCCTTCACTCACACCTCATATCACAATTATCGAAGATTTCGAACGAAAGTTTTGAGGCCCGAAAAAATTGTGTATCAAAGCAAACAGGGCAGTGTTGCAATTGCTACACCCTGGTCATCAACCTTTAGGTCAGTGTCAAAACCTTGAGCAACTCAGCGGCACTTGCTTGCCCTGTACAAAATGAAAGTTTCAAGGGTAGGTTGAAATATCAGGTGCAAGGAACAATAATCTGAAAGAAAAAATTCTTTTTACCTTACCAATCGAGTCTTTTTTCTAGCAAATATTTTTGAGTAATTCCTATTGTTCGTTGAGTTTTCTGTAAAATTGAATAAAGTTTTTTTTTTTTTTAAGTTCTCGATGGAAAATTATTATGGTATAAATAACAGAATTGAGAGATCTTTCAGTGTAATCATCATTTGAAAATGGGTATAAAATTTTATAAGAAGAGTTTGTAGTTGAACGCTGTTTTTATGGTACTTGCATACTAAAAATTTTCATTTGGATAACCTGAATAAGTAAGTATTATTTTTCCCCCAGAAACAAGAAAGAATTTAATCGAAATTTAAATAATAATAGATAAATAGTTAAATATTGTGAGTTAGAAGTCATATTCGAATTTTTTAACCCTTTCACGCAGAATTTTTATTGAATATTTTTTTCATGCTTCTTTCATTATTTCGTATAATCTTAATCAAAATATGGGAAAAAATATGTAACTTTTTAATAATTTACGGCTATGAAATACAGCATGAAACACCAGTTACCTTGTTTGCGTTGAAGGTAAAATCTTCCAAACACGGTTCACTCCCAACCAATAATTTTTCCAATTTGCACTTACTTGAAATTATTTAAATTAAAGCGAAACAAAAATCATCATGGAAATTCCTTTAACTTACAAAATCAACTACTGATAAATTTTTGAATATGAGCAAAATAAAAATTTAAACTACTTTTTCTTTGGATTTTATATTTCAGTACAAATATAATTCCGATAATCTAACGGAATTTTTTTTAGTAACTATTAGACTGTGTTTTATAGTTGAAAAGTACTAAAATATGTTTCTGCTTGTAATTGGAGTATCAGAAAAAAAATGTAGGAAAGGGACATCGGTGTCTCATCTTCGTCAAAAGAGTTAATAGCATCAGTTTCTATCCGAGTGTTATCATCTTTTAAAAATTATCATTAAAATCTTATTAAAAATATGTAGGTTTTGGTTGAAGCAAATTATTAAGTTTCCTTGAATAAATAAATCGAAACAATCTACAATTCCGTTTTATCATCCTTTGAAGATAAGCACAAAAGTTTTGTTAAAATTTAATCTTTTAAAATATATTTTTTATAGTTTTTGAAAATTATATCACACGTTTCATCTGGGAGTGTAAAAGTAGTTTATTTATTTATTTATTTTTTTTGATGAAAAAGAAAAGAATGTAACTTAATTTTTTCGGAGTAAATTTTTTATAATTTAGAAAGTTATTTGAATTAGATTTGAATTTTTTCAAAATAATTTTATTAAATTAAAGTTAATAGTAGAACAAAGCAAAACTGGAGCTAATAGGCGTGCAGTTTAGGGTTAATTAAATGAAAATTGAATTTTGAAAATTGTTACGAACAAAAAAGGAAAAGTTAATAAAAGGAATAAATCTAATAGAATTGCGAAATAACTTTTTATTGATGCTTTTCTAGAAGAGGAAGTTATATTTCTTATTTCAACATTGTTTCGTAATCTAAATGAATCATTTTGCACGTAGCTACAGTTTAATTTCTTTTGTAACAAACATTCTTTCTTCCAAACTTATTTGAGGAAGTCCATAGCCATCTCTTTAAATTTATTCCTAATTCAGAAATTTGAAAGAGGTTGTAAAGTAAAAGAAACATTTTATCTGTCAAATACAAGTAAATTTCAGTAATATTGTTTTTTCATTTTTTTATTTCATAACCGTCGTTGAACAGTTGACCCAATTTTGAGTTTACGATTAATTTGCTTTAGTGGAGAACTTTTTGATGGAACTAATCGCATTTGCGTTATAGGAGAGGAAAACCCCAAAAGCCTACCACGGTTAGCCTAACGACAAGAACCCATGATCCGTCTACCTGTGAGGATACTTTACGCCAGCATTGTGGTTAGTGAGAACCGGGTGCGGAATTCGTATCGACCAACAATTGCCTGGGATTCGAACCCACGTCACCTGATTGGGAGACGAACGCTCTATTCTCTGAGCCAACACGGCTCTGAATATTATCTTTTATCACACTAATATCAAGTGAGCCACATTTGGAACTTTCTTTTCTTAAGAACTATTTAATCGATTCTGTTCGAATTTTGAAATATGCCATATACATAATGAAAAATAATGTCAAAATTTATATACCTAATAATTCTTTTTTTTTTAAATATTTTTTTACCGTTATTAAAATCAATAACAAATAACCATAAAAAAATTATTTGTCACGTAGATTTATTTTAGGATAAAAAGTTTTTATAGTTATGTTCCAAAATTATTTAATTATCTAAAATAACTCTTGAGATATAAGAAAATAAGCAAGAACTAAAATTAATAGAAAAAAGGGCTAAACTTTTGACTGCTCTGCTGTTTAAACTATTAGGACAATGTATTAAAGCTACTTCCCTTTAGTTTGAGGGTTAATCCGTCAAAGAAAAAGATTTCAACTTCATTCAAATAAAGTACGCGGTTAACTTAAAATATGGTCTGCAAAAAATAATTAACATTTAATAATTAGTCCCTCAAATCATTAGCACTACATTTTAGAATCTGAAAATTCAACTATTATATCAAAAAGTATTAACATGTTCTCTTTTTTTTTTGCTAATAGTGCGATTTTAGTATAATATGGATAATTTCTATAAATGACTTTACTTTTGTTTTGTTGATATAGATTATAATTAGTCCATCATATTTTTAGGGAATATACTTAAATCCTATGGATTATAATATATGCCCTAGGCATTGTATCATTCATTCATGCTGGAAATCAACCAGATTATAAATTGGCCTAGTAGTAATGTTATTATAATTGATAAACATTTCATACATTGCCAGGCTTTATATACAAGAGCAATAAAGTATGAAATAGAATTATTTCATGCCTTTAATTAATATGATTATGATTTATTAGTATTAATTGAAAGCAATTTTTTGGTGTAACAATAATATTCCTATTTTATTTTATTTGACGATACCGTGTAGAATATCATTATTCTTTGAAGAGCATTTTTCATTGTATATTATGCCAATCTAAGGAGTATAATTCTCATATTTCATACATCAGGCATTATATACAAAGTATATTCTTTATACACAATGTTAGTATTGCCTACATTACCGGTAACATTAGATAAGAAAAGAGGAAATAAAATTTCAAACAGATTGTAACTGCAAAAATTTTCTTTACCGCTAAGTTTTAACCAGTGGAAGAAGGTGGGACACTGGTGTTCCTTTTATGTATATATTTTTTTCTAGCGGTTTAATTATAAGCAAAAATATACTTTGGTATTTTTTAATTACAAAAGAAACATTCTAACAGTTACTAAAGAAATCTGTTAGATTATAGCAATTATATTTGTACTAAAATATAAATTCTAAAAGAAGTAGATTGGAATTTTTTCTTTATTCATATTCAAAAATATATCAATTATTGGTATTTTAAATTAAAGAAATTTTAATGAGGAATAACTGTTTTTATTAGCTTTAATTAATTGCAAGTAAGTGCAAATTTTAAAAATTATTGTTCAAAAGCGAGACGTGCTTTTAAAATTTTATCTTTAGCGCAGAAAAAGACACCGGTGTACACAGTATGTTTTCAAAACCATCTCTGTATTCCGCTGTATTTCAATTATCAACCCTTTATATCACCTTGTTGCATATCTGTAACATACACAAAAAGCCTATGTCTTTGCCCCAACAAATTTTGAAGGACGTTTTCGGCGATTGTCGGCCAAAACCAGTGCGCCAAGATGAAATTGGGCACTTGCCTAATAGGGCTAACAAAAGAATCAGATGCAAATACCCAAAATGCAAAGGATTTACACAAACTATTTGTGAGAAATGTGGTGTAGGACTTTATTACAACAAAAGTAACAACTGTTTTAAAAATTTTCATATGAATTAAAATTTTTGAATCTTTCAATCTTAGTGCCATTTTTCACAATGTTGCAGGAATGCAACAAGCACTTTTTTGTCATTTTGCATAATGTTGCAGAAATGCAACAATCAATTTTGTTCCGATAATTTTTTTATATTTTATGTTGTAAATTTTTTTTATTATTTTTTACATGCTTAGAATGATGAATTCTAATGTGTGAGTAATTTTTATTAAAATCAGAGATGCTGAGATATAAAGGGTTAAAATGCTAAATATACATTTTTTAGTTACTTTGGCTAAAATTAATGCAGCATAATGTAGAAAGCATAATAAAGATTCTGTGTCAAAGGGTTAAGAATTCAATTTCGAGGAAACGTGCTCTAACCTTTATGTTTCAATATTTCACATAAATCTTCATTTAAATGTGTTTTTATAAACAGTCACACAAAAGAAAAAAAAAATTTTAGCACTCAAAGAGCAGTTTTGTATCCAAAACGCTCATAAATACAAAACCGTTATATGCACTTAAATCGTGATAATTCAAACTTTAAGAATTCTTTGACGGCATTAACTATATTGTGTTAGTTTAATTGACATGTCCGATTACAATAACCTATCACCATACGGTGTTATTGTTCCTGATTTATCACTTAGAACAATGATTTCATAGATGTTTGACTTAAGCCAGGTTCTTTCTCTAATCGCATCATCTTCAGCTTATAACGTGACTAGACAGTATGTTGCTTATATGATTAAAGGTAAGATTATTTGTCCCGGAATTAAACAATAGAGTTGAAAAGATAATATCGATTAATCGATGATAGACAATCTGAAAATTAATATCTTTTATTGTCAAGTATGAATTTTAACAACAGAAGGCTTGTTTTTTTTTAACGCACGGGATCTTTAATGTTGTTCTCCTCCTTAACTGCTAAATTGGCAAGCATTGTAAGATTCAGTAATTTGAAACCGATTTATATGAATGAATGCAACAATTTATAACGAATACGAACGAACAAAAAAATAGGGCAATTTTTAATTATTTTGAAGATAGAAAATTTCCTTCGCCATTGAATATATATATATATATATATATATATATAGGGGAATATGCACCAAAAGCCATGAAAACTATTAAATCAAGAAAGTATTATTCAATATCACTGTACCACCTCAAGCATTATTATATTACAATAATTAGCGGTTTCAAAGTTGTACTGCATTGTCATTGTTGAATCAAATTTTAACTCTGAAACTTACTAACTCATTTTGAAAAAATGAACAGCTCAATGCACAAATTTATTATCTCCACATCTTGAAATACCCTAAATTAATTGTGAAAGCACCTGGTTCAGTCATAGCTTTTTACATTAAATTCCCCCAACAATAAGTCTCGAAGTGGACTGATCGTTAAGACACGGTTCCCACCAGATCACCGAAGTCAAGCATCACTGGCTGCGGTCAGTGTGCGGGTGGGTGACCACTTGGATCAGTCTGCATAGGAACCGAGGGTGTGCGGTATTGGTCCTCGTTAAACTGTTCTACCGTAAAGTGCTCGACTTCGCGTGCAGGTCGTCGGACTACCAAAGCAGGGGAGCCATCCCCTCTGCAGAGGATCAAAATTGTGATGGTATGTCTTCGGATCATCCTCATGGATGTTTCCCAGACCGTCGCCAATAACCCATTGTGCAGCTCTAGTGCGACGTAAATGAACTACAACAACAACAACCCCCAACAATAAAGTTTGTGATGCTGTTCATCACAAGCTTTATTGTTTTTTAAAAAATGATATTATAATTTGTTATTTATATAGTATGTTTGTACAGTATGTTTAGATAGTATGTTTGTACAGTATGTTTATATGGTATGTTTGTATAATATAGTTCATAAGCTTGCTACCGAATGTATAGTGGAGCGGCGTAACCGGTCGGCCATGGAGGCATCTTCATTTCTTGTTCTTTCATTATTGCACATGCATATGTACAACAGTGACGCGTTTCCCAGTAGATTATAGAACTCGAGCAGAGGTGAGTGGCTCGATGGCCATTTTGATCGGCCCGAAAAGGAACCGAGGGTCCGTGGTATTGCTCTTTGTTAAACTGTTCTATCGTAACATGCTTGATTAGGCTTGCAGGTCGCTGAGTATCATAGTAGGAGAGCCATTTCCTCTGTGAAAGGCTCAAATTGTAATAGTATGTCTTTGGATCATCGTCAGGTAGTTCTCTATAGCCCATAACCATAGTCAGGTAATAGCCCATTCTGTAGCACTAGTGTGACAAAAATAAACACCAACACTAACGCATGTATATGTATGCTTGTATGTTCATAAAAGTTCGACTTAAAAGCCATTTTCAAGCGGAAGAACAATGCACAATTTAGAGATGGACGTCGTAAAAATACATCTGGGGTTACAGTAGGGTTCGAACCCGCTACCTTTCTATGCTTTATTTATTTATTCACGTATATATTCAGTCTTGTGGACTCAATATATAAAAATGGCTTTCAAACCCTTTTGAATTTGAATAATTAATAGTATTCATTAGACAAAGATTCGAAACCGCTCTAACGCTTTCAAGTGGATCGTGAACCATCGGAAAAAGTGTAGGGAGACTTGGCATCCAGCCATTAATAGCACTAGAGCTGCACAATGGATTATTGGCGACGGTCTGGGAAGTATCCCTGAGGATGACCAGAAAACATGCCATTGCAAATTTAATCTTCTGCAGAGAAGAATTTGGTAGCCCGATGACCTGCGTGCGAAGTCGATCATTTTACTAACCCTACGCAGGTTGATCAAAGTGTTCACCGACCCACTTACTGCCCGCAGTCAGTGATGCTTGACTTCGGTGTTCTACTGGGAACTGTGTCTTTTACCATCAGTCCGCTGCTGGACTTGTCTTAGTAACATAGCCAAACAAATGATTTTAATTTCATCGTACACTTGCCAATAATCCATCAGTTAACACAACTAACGTCTTTTAATAAAAAAAGGGGGACACAGTTCAGTATTTCAATGTTTGTACGTTTTGATAGAAGTAAGTTGTTTATAAATTAAGCGTTTGTTTGGTATTTGTTTATAAGTGTTTAATGATTTCAAGGACGATATTCTTCGTCGCAAACCTACGATATTCTTCATCTCAGTGTGGAGCCTTTATTGTCTTGTTTGTCCTCATCCACTTGTTTTTGATTCTCTCATACAGGCAATGAGGTTTTTCTAGTTAT
Organism: Parasteatoda lunata; assembly: GCA_949128135.1. Taxonomy (NCBI): domain Eukaryota; kingdom Metazoa; phylum Arthropoda; class Arachnida; order Araneae; family Theridiidae; genus Parasteatoda; species Parasteatoda lunata. Next base: position 87,315,992 of record OX421971.1, on the reverse strand, counting down.
AAAGACGTATTAATTCACGTCAGGATAGTTTAGAGATTAAGATAATGGATTAAGTTACAAAATGTTACAAGTACTGTTCCAATTCTTTCAGATAGTCGCCATGTTTGAAACTAATATCATACACGTTCCAGTTGTTAAGGTTGATAAACATAAACTAACTATCTTTAATGTAATAACCAATCTATAATAACTGCTCCTACAACGAATCTATTTTACGAGTCACTTGTTGATACAATTTCGGGTTTGGAGACTGTGCTTGTAAGTCTAGAGGTAGCTGGTTCGATTCACATGCCAAACATTACTGTATTAATCTCTCGTAGTAATTCAATTTGACAAGGGCAAGTAGTTCTTTGCATTAAATACACAAACCTGTGGAACAACGAATAAAATATTTAAAAAATATAAATATGATTTATTTTATCACTGTCCTAGAACCACCAATCCATATTGGATTGTACTGTATGTTGCACTAGGGTTAGTATGAGCCGGGAGCAACATACGAACGGACTAGTTATTGCTGGGATTTGAACCTAGTCTCCGCATTAGGAAGCGAATGCTGTATGGCTTGAACTATTTCGGCGAAGTATATATGGGCCAGATTGACTGAGAGCTTGCCAGTACTTCAACAAAGAAAGATTATGACAGGTTTATAATTCCTCATAGTGAAAAAAAACAAAACTGCATTGACATTTTCAAGCAATAATCACATAAGAGATAGCCACATAGTTTTTGAAATAAAAACTGTAAAATTGTAAGTAAAACTGTAAAAGATCTCCAACTGAAAGATCAAGGTCACGGACAGAGCTGTCTCAAGAAATATTCTGCGGCAGGTTAAGCAAAGAACCACCCTGGGTTTTAGTTGCAATAATGAAGAAGAAACTTGTAAGGACAAAAGGCTAATTTTGAGAAAAAATACTAACCACTTTTTAGTTTTAAGAGTAACATTAATTGAAAGATAGTTTAAATAGTGTTTAAAGTGTCTTACTCGTATATTGCATGTCCGAAAAAATAATTCTGTAAGCTTGATTCAAAATAAGTTTTTTTCAGTTTCATGTTAAGAAAAAAGCGTTAAGATATATTCGATCATGGAATCTCAAACTGTTTTCAAAAATAAATAAAAAGTAATTAGCTATTTACAAGATATATACATAACAAGACACTGACAATAATTAGCTCTAAGATTTAATGAGCACTGCTAATGAGTCATGTTATTCGAAAGTGTTCTTTTGTTGTTTGACGTGTGTCCATAGGCTGTTTCAAAAAACCCTGTAAGTATAAGAAATTGGTGGACTCAGACGTGAAATAAAAAAGTTAAGTTACAAAGAACTTTTCATTAGGTGTGCAATCGAGGAAAAAAAAAAACCTCCTTAGCTCTCCTAATTATTGACTTTTGAATAGTGTACAACATCCGGTAGGAAAACCCTACTATAGCAGACGACCTTTCTCAAAATTACTGCTATTTAAAGATAAATAGGGGAGAAAAAAAATTCAAATTATTGAAGATTTTTATTCTTATTCCGTCTTCTTAAAATAAAAGTTGATCCTGGAGTATTACCTCATATCCGTTTGAGGGGAATTTATTTAATCTTGACATTTATTGTTATGGTTTGGCATCACTTATCGAGTTGTCACACCCGAGATTGAGCGTTTGTCTGTCAAATGTGGAAACATTGGCGGGATCATAAATTATGAGTGTTTATCACTATCGTAGCGAAAGTTTTCAACATTTTCTAATAAGAACATTTATTTTTATCTTTATTACAATTTATATGTACTGATCGAACGTTTTTAGACGCATTTGATCCTAAAAAGTGTTGGAAGTAGTTTGAGATCCGGTTTCAACTTTGATAACGAAATCAGGTATGTCGATAATTTTCTTAGCTTTTTGATTGTTAATAATATTTAAATCTTGGAAAATTTGTTGAGAATAAAATTTTAATAAACAATAATTTTAATGAACAAATGAGAATTTATAACTGTTTGGGTGTTAAGTATATTGAAAATCATCATATTTTATCAAGCTCATGAAGTTTTAAAAAATAATGAAATATAAATATAAAATAATGAAATATAAATTATGAAAAATTTATTTCAAGTGTAATAAATTCCATTCTCTTAAGTAATAAAAGTAATTTTGTAGTCTGGGATCTGTAATATTTTTACGTAATTTAAAGTTAAAAGAATGGTTTGAAGCTTTTGAACCATTTTATCATATAGTAAATATTTTTAAGAGGGTATGAATATTTTTAAGAAAGAGAGTATGAATATTTTTAAGAGGGTATGAATATTTTTAAGAAAGAGAGTATGAATATTTTTAAGAGGGTATGAATATTTTTAAGAGGGTATGAATATTTTTAAGAGGGTATGAATATTTTCATGACGGTAGGAAAATTTTTCAAGACGGTATGAAAATTTTTCATGTCAATATTAATATTTTTATTTTAGTATGAATATTATTACAGTGTAAATGCTTTTCATGGCAGTATAAATACTTATAATGACAGTATAAATACTTTTCATGACAGTATAAACGTTTTTCATGATTGTATGAATATTTTTCATGATGTTATGTATATAATCATGACAGTTTGAATATTATTCATGACACTATCACAATATGAATACTTTTTTATGACAATGTGGATATTATTTCGAGATCGAGAATATTTTTCGCAATAGTGCGAATATTTTTCATCAATTTAAAAAAATTATAATTCTGATTTATTTATTAATTGTTGAAGTAGATTTAGTAGTTTAGTAGTTGTATAGTACCATAAGCGAACAAGCAAGACTTAACTTTTTAACGTAACGTTTGCCTAAATGTGGGTTCGACTGTTATTTTCATTGAAAAATAAAAGTATTGAAAGAACGACGGGAAGCAAAAATTTTAGTTAAAATTTTAGATTTTGGAAATCTTTGCTTTAGGGGCAAAAACCTACTTTGTGAAGAAACTTTTATGAAATTCCATGTAAATTTTGTGTCTTCAGTTATTTTCTAACTTAAAACTATACCAGCAAATGAGGCACTTAGAATTTTATAATTTTTTCTCACATTCCGTCTAAAAAAATCCGTATTTTTTAATTTTTATTAATAAAAATAACATTGTTTAAAAGGTAGTAAAAATTTGTATACTTGACATAACACTTTTTTGACAAGTAAACACATTAAGTTATAAAAAATACTCAATAATTATTAAAAATAATTTTATTTAGAATTATTTTTGAAAAAAGTAATTTAATAGTTATGTGCAAAATATTTTTAACTCAAATTTTTCAAGAAACGTAGTAAAAAAGAAAAAATTAACATTAAAAGGGGTTTAAACTTTCGACCATTTTCATGACAAAATATTTGGAACCATATTTTATAGATTGTGGTTTTTGAATGTAAAAAAAGAAAAAAAAGGAAATTTATTCAGAAAAATTGAGTTTCAGTATTGATTTTAAATACTAAAGTACTCGACTTAAATACTTAAAATATCATTTTCATTAATTACTTAGTATTCGTACAATCAACGCTCCAACCATAAAAATTGCACATTGTGAAATTCACACGTAAATCCGATCATTAAATTAAAAGTTAAACTGGAATAATTTACGCATTGTGTGATCCATTTAAGTGCGGAATCAAGTGTTTTTCCCGATTAGCGTAGATAATGTGCGCATTTAACAGTTTACGTAGCGTTCAAGTTCAAAAATTTGTCTCTCTCTCGTTCCATACACTAATTTGTTGATTGCTTCCTTGTATTTATTGACTTGATTCATTAAACATTGTAAAATAAATGGCATTATGGTAATTTCTTAAAATGTAATAACATTTTACACTGTTTGATTATTTGTTTAGCTTTAAAAATGACTAATGATTGATTCTATCAACTAATATGATTGATAGTAGAAACTTTTTTTTTAGATAACGATAAATATATAAATAACGCCAATTCATGCATACAGTTGATACAAATTGATTGATTTATACAAATATACAATTGATTGATACAAATACTTGCTCTTGCCAAATTGGGGTGCGAGGGTTTCAAATTTGAAATAAATTTTGCTCCTAATGCTAAAGATTTTTTTAAATGCATTTTCAGTCTATTTTTTATAAAAATGTACAAATTTAAAAACGTTATGTGCAACAGGGGGTCGTATAAATGTTGTGAATGTAGGGGAATTGGGGCGCATCACCGGGATTAAAATTGCATAGGAACACATGCCTGGAAATATCATCACACGCGGCTAAGAAAGCTTCCCTAATATGACCTGCTCAGAGGCACATGAATAAACAGTTGGGGTAGAGCCCCTAACGTCGTATGACTACGTTTCCGGTGCATGGATTCCTATGCAATTTTTTCCGGGTGATGTGCCCTAACAATCATAGAAGTTTGTAGCAACATATACGCGATCCTCTGTTGCATATAATGTTTTTAAACTTTTACATTTGGACAAAAAATAGATTAAAAATATCAGTTTAAAAAAGAACTCTAGCTTGGAGAAAAAAAATCCGGTTACATATTTGAAATCGCAGATACGAAAATATCTAAGACTTTGTTAAAAAAAATCTGATTCAACTGAAAATAAAAACAAAAAATTGTTTCCTAGTGTTATCTGTAGAATAACCTTTTTTTACACGCTTAAGCAGTAACATATTAATTTAATATTAAACTATGGAATTCATAGAAAACATCAATGTATGCATTCTTTTTAAGTTTGAAATTTAAAAGGGGAATTTAAATTTTTTAGGGGAAATGTTTTCCCTTTTTAGGGTAGACTTATACGATTTAAATTGCTATCCACGTTCTTCAATTGATAAAAAAAAATCGATTTTCATTTGTGTAGATTTTTAAAATAAATTATTCACTGACAAAATCAAAATTTTATGTATGTTCTATAAAGGTGCTGAAAGGTTTATGCAAATGATGCGGAAGAGCTGTTATATATGTATCTTGTTAAATCGAGCATCTTTAATCTTTTGATGGCGCCCTTGAAAAGTAACAATTCTTTATATATAGACAGCTGTTTCGCACCTAAAACGTGAGCAGAGAAATAAAAGCTCAGACTTCAGACATGCATCGCTAAACAAGGTTAAATTAGCAATAAATGAGATATAAGCTCTCGATAATGTTTCCATTATTATTGTTTCTAAAGAGAATGGAGTACACAATGAGAAATCAGAATATTACAGAGGCTTCAAATTTAAACAATAAAACTTTGCTGAAAGTTCAGATGTCAAAAAAATGCCACAAATTTGTTTATTAAATATTTATTAAAATTTAAATTTCAGAAAAAAAACTTTCGTAAAACAGTTTTAAAACGTTTAATATTTTTAAATAAATCTTACATTAAAAGATACGCTTTTTAGAAGAAACGTTGATATCTGTTTTAAGGCAATATACAGCTATACGCTGTATACCTAAATATAGAGTATATTAATGAAGTTATTCATAAAATTTCGTTATTAAAAATTGTATTTAAACTAAAGTTTAAGTTTTTTTGTTGCTAATTTTATCTGCTTAAACTTTAGCAATTAGAATAAATTGACTGGGCGCATTACTATTTATTTTTTGTGTTAAAGAAACTTTTCGCAATTGATTTATTTAACTAATAATCATTTTGTCATTTGATTATTAAAGAAATCGATGTAAATTAGAAATTATTTTAGCTGACAAATACTTTTGCTTGGTCAGAAAATAGATTAATGAGTTTAGAAATTTAAAAAGTTCATCTAAAAATTAGAACGTATGATAATGCGAATTTTGATGCCACATATCGCAGATTTAAAATTTTTTTTAGATTTTTGATTTCGTTCATTTTTTTTTATCGCTTTTCAATTCTTGCAAAATAATTTGGCTAAAATAATCCTTCGAAACATGAAATGTTTTTTTTTTCAAACAATCATGCAGTATTTTCAAGTTCCTTGAATATTAAATATTTCTACGTGATAGGCGGCAATAGATGTTTTAGTTTCTTAAAGATTTAATATTTCGAATCTTTTAATTATGTGACAAGATGTAGTACAAACGTACATATTACTCTTTAGAAAACTCATTTGGAATTAAGTTCATGTTCTAAAACTTTTAAATTATTGATGTAATGGTGGGTCTGCAGTGAGTACCAATGCATTAATTGCAAAAGCGCTCTTAACAACATTTTTAGAAATCTACGTTCCGCGCTGGTGGCTGGGTGGCGCAGTTTGTTTGTCGTCGGCCTTCTGAGCCCAAGTCTGTAGGTTCGATCCCCGGCGCAGACACCGGATTTTCGGGATGCAGAAAATCCTCAGCGGCCATGTCGTATAATTATGTGGCATGTAAAAGATCCCTGGAGTGCCTTATTGGCTCTTGGCATTTCCGGCAAAATTAAATTCCTAGTGCACTTTAGCATCCAAATAGTCTCGGTGCAGCCATCTAGTGTGGCAGAAACTAGACGTCCAAATTAACATGCCCAACGGTATCTCACCCATTGTGGTGGTCAAGAAAGAGTGGATACCACTTCTGGAGAGCGCACTAGGTCTGCTCATTGGGAAGACAGATTGTGCAGCTCATAGGAAATAAAAAAACGTTCCACGCTTGCGCAGAAGACGCAATTGACATGGGCACTTAGTGTAAACCCACTCTAACCACAGTAGTGAGTTTGTTTATTGTGCTTGTTTGATGTAAGTCGTTGCTAGACATACATTATATACATGCTTGATCTTGTAACCAATGTCAAGTTGCTGGTGCTGCGTAATAAGCCTTGAAAGGGGGGGGGAATGTTTGATATTCCCTTGCTTAAAAAACTGCTTGAGATTAAAATATTTCCTTAAAACAATATGTGAGAAGTTTTTATCTCTCAATTGTAGCAAGAATAAGTTTTGTTATTGCAATAAATTAGTAAACATTTGTTTCTATTTCGATAGATACGTTTCAAAACCCCATTTAAAATATATAATTTAGTATTTTATTTTAAGCTTCATTATTCAGTAGAGTAAAATTAAACCATTTGATTTAAAAAAAATTTTTTACAAGGTATTTATTTAACCTATTTAATAATACGAAAATAGTTTTCTCTTCACAATAATAAAAGTACAAACTAAAAGCTGTTATCGTTTTCACTTATGCAAATTTGTTTGCAAATATTTTCTATGCATTTTTAGTAGACCCAATTTTTTTTCTTTCTAATATTTGTAATTTCTACTAGCTATTTCAAACAGTTTTTGCATTTGTTCTATTTTATTTTAAATATTACTTCTTATTGATCAAGTCTATTGACAAATCTCAATAGTGTTGCGAAATAAACAAAACTAAAAGCAATTTTAAAGAATAATTCTGGAAAACTAGGATTATTGCTTAATATTCTTTTTAAGAAAGGTTTGCTTCGGAGAAAGCAATAATAACGGAAATTAAATTTTATATCTTTATTTCATTTTAAAAGCAAACGATTTTTGTTTCATTTAAAAGTTAAAGTAATATTTTATAAAATGACATTTGAAATAAATCGGATTGTTTTTAGCTTTAGACAATGAAGTGCTAGTATCTCTACGAATTATTGTGTTTTATGTTTTTTTAATTAGCTTGATATTTTAACTTTTTAAAAGAAAATCATGAATAATCTTTTCTTCTGTAATACGGTTTGTTATCGCTTTTCCTCCAATTTTTCAAGTTTCTACTAAACAATAGTTTGCAGATTTTACAAATAGTGGAATAACAAATTTGATAAAAGGAGATGCATTAATGTTGTGAAAAGTTATATCTAGTTTAAAATAGATAAAACATCTTAAACGCAATTCAAGAAAACTAGAGAGAAACCAACATATGAGTTGTAATATAATTCAACAGCAAACAAAAACTGTCTCCGTAAGTACATTATTTTAAATTAAATAATTGAGAATAATTTTTAACCATCATAGTTATGACATTTTATAATCTCTATTAACAAATAATTTTGAATTTACAGAATGAAAAAAATGTAATTTAAAAATTATATTGAATTAGATAAAAAAAAAAAAAAAATTAAGAAAGCCTTTGAAATTATTCTCTCTCATTTATTTCTGAACACTGTTTTTGTCTAAAATTTCATTAAAATAAAGTGTTAAAAAAAATGTAATAATTTAAAGTATTTCTCTGGAAGCAACTAATAAGGAATAGCTTGGTGTAAAAAGATTGGAAAAAATGAGATTTATTGCTGTATTCCACAATGGCTTTCAGTTATGTCCTGAAATATTTGCAGATTGCAAATTACTGCATGATTGATAAAATTTAGTTAACATTTTCTAAATTAAAATTGCAAAAAAGCTATTTTTGAGTAAAATAACAAATTGAAAGGAATTGAAATAAAAATCTACGTATTCATATGCACCGAATTGAAATAATAGTTAATGAAAAATTAATTGATACTTAATGAAAAATAAATTAATGTTCAATATTAATTTATTTTTAATTTAAAATATAATTTATGTTAACTTATATGGCTATTTTTACATTAACCGAATGTTATCATTGTTATTTTATTGTCAAAAGCAACCTTTTGCTGAGGTTGTTTTTGCAGCCTCGTGCTCCATTGTAAAAATGAGTGCTTAGGTATTCTAGTTTTGTTATATAAATGCAGATTCCCCAATACAAAGGTATAGTTTTCCACTTTCTTCTTTTTCCTGTTATATTTATACATTGTTATTTCTAAAATATAATGATGATCAATTTTAGCACAGCATACAGCACTTTTGGCTGTATTCACCAATCAATATATAGTAAAAATTTATTTCGGTGTTTATTAAGTTCATCATTCTATCTAAAGATAATTTTTTTTCTGGCATCTGTACAGTAAGAACAAATTCTTTCGGTTCTCAATCAATCAACCAATAAGTTTGTTTCTCTACTCATTAAATTAATCAATGAATCAATGATAAAAATTTATTTTGGTACCCTACACTTGAACTTAAGTTTTGTAATCGCATTAAAGGGAAGCCTACAGCCACTTATAAATTTGGAAAGCGTTTAAAAGTATTCAAATTCAAGAGAAGAAAAAAAGAAGGTAAAAATCTATAAGAAAAGGGAGTATAAATTATGATTCGTCTGATAGACAAAAGTTCTTTTTCGCTCTATAATTTATGAAGCTAAATTTATTTTATGCTTCCGAAATACATAATTCATTTAATTATGAAGCATAAATTCATTAAATCCCATTTTAAGGTAGGAATATCAAAAATAAAAAAATAACATATCGAAGTGTTACATCTTCTATAACCTTGGTTTTGTTCAATTCCATTACGATATGTACTGAAGAATTACCTATGCATACTCAAATCGGCAAAAGCTTAATTTATGACCGCAAGTCAGAGGGAAAAATTTGGAACTGGAAATTGATAGTATGAACGTTAAATCGAAGGTTATTCCAATTATAATTAGGTGATTCATGAAATAGTTTTTTTACTAGAGTTATATAATTCGAATATTTTCTTTTATGATGCCTGACACATAGTTGTTTTCTTGATTTATTATATAAAACATTCCTCATACCTTTTAAAACTTTGAAATTCCGTATCTGAAATTTTGAAATTAGCTACAAAATAATTTAATCTGTTATGGGGATTAAAAAAGTATAGAATGATGCATTTTTAATGCCAATCTGTGAAAACTATTTGGAACTAAATAATTACAGGATGCAAATAACTGAATATAAAACGTAAGCAAAAACAACTGAATAAAAATTAAATATAAGCGAGGAGAAGCCTTCAGTTTTGAAACAATTTCAATTTCCTTTTCGAATTTAAAATTTCTAGTTTTGAAAGTCTTATAAATTTACATTTTCTTGAGTTATTCCAAGAAAAAAAATTTAGTTTTGATAAAAGTTTTTGATGTATTTAAATATATCTTTTTTAATGTTAAAATATTTTAAAAATTGAAAAACAATTTAAGAGTAATTAAAATACATTTTGTAATAATTATATTTTTTATTTAAATGTATTAAATTGAACTGAGCTTTCTGGAATTACGGAAAGTTTAATTTTTTTTTTACAGAAGTAAGGCAATTTTTTTTTCTATACATATTATAATTTATCAATCCATTTGCTAAATCGATTAACTTCATAAAAATTGAAAATATTCCTAAAATAAATTGTTCATTATTTAACTGCTAAAAATATTTCGTTATTTGTGTTGTGTTAATACTTATTATAAGATATTTGTTTTGAATAAGTTTACAATTAGTTGTAATTTAAAAGAGCTTCGATGTTAAAATTTTATTTCATTGATTTGACAAATTAAATATAAATATATTTCATATTTTATTGAAAGTAATATTGTTGATTAATATTTTAAATTTGTCAAGAATAGTTTTTATAATCAGTTAACGTCAGTCAATTGAACAATGACGTCAGTAACAGGTTTTTGATCAAAAGTAAAGTAAAAATAATTTATGTGTGCTACTACTTAAAGAAGTTCTAAAAAAGGTATAAAAATAGTCACTTTTGGAAATTAGAATTAAAAAAATCTATCATTTCACTTATTTTTTTTAACGTTGAAAAATAACAAAAATGCCGGATGTACAGAAAACTCAAACTTGTGTTTAACTATGTATGTTATTTTAATTTTATTTTGTATGATAGCTGTTAATTGCCTTTTATGCTTTGCTAATTAAAGGCTCATAAGATTTGAAATTCAGAATATATTGGCAAACAACTGTTTTAATTCTTTAGTTTAATTACTAATTACTTTGTCGGTAATTATAATTTAACTTTATCTACAATTAACTACGTTAATGGTTCTTAATAATAATAATCGGTTAATTTCAAGTCATATAGTATTTATAATACGTTTAGCGAAGAGTTATGAGATGAAAACAAGCAGTGAAAATGTAAGAATGAATCGTAAGTAGAACATACAAGTAATTTACTGCTTCATTAAATTTATTTATGAATAATTAAAGTTTATGCACACTTATGATGATATGGGAAATTAAACAATGTATAAGATGTAATTACCGTTTTCCTGTGAAGGAAATAACTCTAAGTTTAATTAAAAAAATTAAATGATCATTACAGATTTTTTTAATTTTATAGCTCTTAAATATATTTACAAAACAGGTTTTTTTTTAACGAAATTCTTAGCACGTAATATTTAACTAAAAAAATAAAGAAATTCTGAGAAGATTTTAAGGCATTTATATTTTTTCAATAAATGAACTAATGCATCTTTTAGATTAAACTATTTTTCGAAATCACATTTGTATTTTGGTGTAAGTAACATACATTGCACGAAGTCGTATTCAAAAGATAATTTTGTGAATTTTATCTTCATTAAATAAGCAGAAAATACAACTTATTTTAAATTGAGTAGAAATTTTTAAATAAGCTGGCTGTTAAAATTTCCCTGGATCATACTTTTTTAAATTAAGTATTAAATTGCATGAAACTGGAATAGTTTAAAAACGTTTATTTCGAATTATTTATTAAAAATTTATCATAAAACTTATCCCTAATCCATTATCCTAATCCATCCCACCCATTTCAGCCCATTGTTTCCAAACATTGAGAACGAAATAAATCGTTTCCAGCCATTCGCTACAGGTAGCCTGAATTTTTTAAATCCATGGCTTCTCTGGTGACTGGCATGTGGTGGGTTTAGAATTTGCCTACTATGGATTGGTCCGAGGTGACAAAGACTAGGTGTCTGATTGGACCGCACTTTGTTTAGTCGTGTGATAGTAGTGGTTTGGATTTCACACTAAAGTAATGTATTCGGCGGCTTCAGAGCCAGAAAAGTTTATGCCTGGTACGGAAGACAGTTGATTATTACCATCATATGCTCTTGGATCTACACCAGATCCATATTGTGGTAGTGTAGTACACGCATGTACCAGCATTGTGTTTGGATCAACATAATGGGTGAAGTTCACATCCTCTCCAAATCTAAAGTGAGATTAACAAGCAAATCTAACAGTGGTTTCTCGAACCGAGTTGTTCTGGTGTATCTACTTCATATCTTGTACTTACTTTCTGTCTTCCAATCCGTCTAGCTATATCAATTCACTATACGTTTTTTTGTTAAACGTAATGTTTTGAATAGTTTTTGATATTTTGAGCAGGTACTATCTTGAGCTTAAAGCATCATAGCCGTTTTCGAATCTTTGGATTGTGCGCCATTTGACATTCAATCCAATTGCGGATTTTTCCATTTTAAACTTTTTTCTGGAATTTTTCGTGTTCGGAAGATTTTGCTTATAAATTAGTCACACATTTGCACGAGTACGACTCATTAATCAGAGTTAATTACGAATTAGGTAATACGAATTAGGTAATAAAATTCTTTGTCAAATAACTACAATAGAAAAAAAATAGATTTACATACTCCTGAAAGATCTACATACTACTTGACAGGCTAGTCGATAAAAAAATATGCTATAATATTTAACCACTTTGCTTTCTTCTTTCAAAAGTATTCCATGAAGCATTTTCTTTCAAAAATTAATAATTTATTTTTATTTAATTTATTTAAAGAGCCACCAGTATTTCCTACCATTACTTAATATTGGTTCCTGTTAAGCTTGTATATATATAGATTTTGATTAGGAAAAAATATTAAAAGCGTTAATAATCTATTTCCTTATATTACTATTTAGAGTGAGTAAGAGGGTTGAAAAATCGTGCTATACTTTTGTGCTGATTATGGGTATATTGAGTTTGAAGAAAATGGTCCATGCATTGATAAGTGTTTAATCGTTTATTTCTTTTTAAGTACGCGTAGTCCATATATGTAGCATCAGTTACCATATGTGTAGTCCATACGTGTAGAGTCCATATGTGTCATCAGTCCGTTAATGTTTCTTCATACTAGACTCAAAAAGCTCTCTTGTTTTCTGTATTAGGCTAAAAACTGCAATGATTCGAAAATGACCATAATTGCCTCAAATCTACAATTCCTTAAGGCTCTTCATTGATAGCCTTAAAGTAAATTAAATAATTAAAAAACAAATTCTAAAAATGGGTGCCTTTAAGAATTATTGAAAATAGGCAAAAACAATTGTTAAAAATTGTTTTTTTGTTAGGTGGAAATTTTCCACTCTTCATTATTATATATATATTTCATTTCAACTTTATTTCTGAGATTATAATGGATAATTCTCTTCTTTTTCTGTTTAAATCCAGTTCTTTTTATCTGGTCAAGGTAGGGTCTTCGAACTCTCAGGTCCAGCTTTCGCAACCACGGATTACCCGATGCCACAACGAGCGAAACAGCTATTTAATCAATTGAAGAACCAAATGGCCTTCTTCATCAAAATTGTCCATTGCAAACTACCTGAAATCGCGATGAAGAGTTTAACTAAGGGTTCGACAAGGCTAGACTGTCGTCAGGGGTCATTTAACGCCGAGTATAGGCTTCTGGAGCCCTTGACCCTATTTCCCTAATACTGCTCACGCACGCCTATTCGGAAGTGGGCCACTGCCGACCACGTGATTTCGAATCTTGCATTCCCCCTTTTTTCAATTTTTTCTTTTTGTTTTCTTTTCAATTTCTTGACTTCACTTTCACCTGTTGACGTTTCTTGTAGCAGACCACTTTCCATGCCCCGGTGAGCACAGTTTGGTTGTTGAGTCTCTCGCTAAGAGAAGTGTTTAATAGATCTTTGCACGCCGCTTGAAGTTTGGGGGATTCCCTTAAAAGATATTATCCATCTCTTATCATCTAGGATTTTTTTTTTTAAAAAAAGGTATGTGCAATTTTTTTTTAAAATTTGGTTATTTAAGATTTATTTTTATTGAGAGAATTGTCAACTTTTCTATTTTGTGAAATTTAAAACTGTTGAATTTTATAGTTTCTATTTTTTTATCGATTAATATCTTAAAAGTTATTAATTCTATAAATTAATAGTTTAATAATTTTTTTCTCATATTTTCATGAACGTATCACCTGTAATATTGCAGTACTTCGATTTCCGGTTTAAAATTTGATTTTTATCAAAGTTATACAATTGTAAAATATAATTTTTTTAAAAATTAATCTGTTTCTGCACAATTTTTTCGCCTATAGGTTGGCAAGTGATGCTTAAATGCTTCTATAATTATATCCACAAGTGAAATAAACTAGTAACGTATTCTTTTTTTTAATTCTTAATAAATAATTTGCTTAATTCTCTAAAATAATAGTTTAATATTTTTTTAAATATTTTAGTGAACGAAACACCTATAATATTGCAGTATTAGAATTTCAGGTTTTAAATTTGAGTTTTTGTATCAAAGTTAATCAAATATAAAATATTCTTTTTAACTCATCAATTATACACAAGTTTTTCAAGAATCAGCAAATGATGTTTCTATAATAGCTTCTGAAAATAGGCTTTTATATAAGAAGTTAGGTTTTTGTCTAGAGATTTATAAGCTGGAAAAAGAAGCTTAGTTAAAAAACAGTTTCGTCACCCTTTCTGGTTGTATATTCTACATCTCTAAGAGATATATAATCTATAATGTACATATACACTCTATAAGAGAGATATAATCTATATGTATATAATTCAATTTAAAATTAAAAAATTTAAACATTTTAAAACGTGGTAAATTTGAGTGAACCATCGAAAAGTTGTCAATCATAAATATTTTCAGTTATTTTTCAATCATTTGCACATGTTTTGCTGCCGATAAAAAGGATTTTATAGTTCGTGTTTTAATCCTCTAAGCAAAACAATAATGGCAACACATTACATTTTTTTTCGTATCATCCTATTGATTATACGTTTAAAATATTAAAGAAAAATATGAACTATGTTTTCTGTACCGTAAATGTAAATTTTTGCTGCCCGAAAACAACTGACTAAGGAATCTGCTAACATAAATTATGGGTGATTTTTTTTATAAAATATAATTGAAATATTATTAATATCCCAAGACTATTTTAGGAATTATGTTTTAAGTTTAGTTTCTTAGTTAAGTTTTTTAATTTATTTTTCTTCTGCATTTTCTTTTTTATCTTGAACTATAAATTGAGTACCATCATCAAGGGATGTGTTTTTACCAATTTTTTTTAAAATGGCTTATATAAGCAAAACAAACTTTTGGTTCAAACATATTTCAAAAAATCTAAAAAAATTTTATTATTAAATATTTCCTATGTTTAATTCTTTTATTTTATAATTCTTCATTCTTTACTTTAAAATTAAACTTACAAATACTACACAGTTAAACAAAAGTAACTAACGTAAAAGTAATGTATTTTTAATAAGATAGGGTAAAACAATTTTTAGATTAGAGTTGTTAAAAATTCATAAATCTTGAGCTTTCAGTAGCTATTTCTGTTTATAAAGATAAACAGGAACAAAGTGTTTTTCATCTAAGATGACCGAACTTTCTAACAATAGCCTTCATTGTAACCATGTTACTAAACATGTACTGTAACGTTTTAAAGTATTAAAGAATTGTAAACTGTGCTCAAACTGTTTAAGTTAATAGTCTGCCCATAATAGTTAGAAATCTAAGTAAAAATAAGTAAGCAGTTTGTTTCTTGATGGTAGAATTAAACTTTAAAAATACCTCTTTTCAATAAAAGTTCGAATAGAACAAGAACTTCAAGTATTCTAACTACAAATTTAGCTTAAAAATTACATTTTTACTAATAAGAACAAAGAACAATGGAACTCTCAGACTGTCATTACTAGTTACAAAAATACGATAAATGTAATTAATAGATGAAATGCAGAAAAGAGAGCCATAAATTTTGAAAATTGCAAATTGCATTTTTTCTCGCACACCTGAAAATTTCTTATTAACCTCCAGTAATTACTGTCTGCTTTGTGAAATCTGCTTCACTAATCATATTCACCAAAAAACTTTTTTTTCTTTCCGCGGCTTTTATCCAGTTTCACGAGATATGATTGATAAAAATCAATTCAAGGACAAAGCTTTCACGACATTTGTTTTTCAAATCAGATATGCCGTTATGTGGAAGAAACCTATCAATTATTCTAATGAAAGACAGTTTTGTTTAAAGAACAAATAACCTGTGATTTAAAACTCTGATTTCTATCTTACCTGACCAAAAATATCTGTTATTATAAGTGAAAAATAATTTTTCATTTTCAGTAGTTAATAATTCTCAGAAAAAGGTTAATTAAAGGTTAAAGGTAAAAGGTTAAAGGTAAGGTCCTACGCGAAAATATACAGCGTGAAAAGTACCTTATGAATCATATATTTTCGCATTCGTTTTAACATTACAAATTTGACTAATGTTTTTATTTTTTTATTTTCTGCAAAGTAAAAAAATTCTTAATTTTTTTTGAGAAAAAAAAAGAATCATTGTGCTTAGTGATTATTTAATTGTTTGATGCCCTTTTGTACACTCTAACTTAATTTTAATTCCCACAAGAGGCAACGCAATTCCGAGTAAAGGACCAAACTTTGCCCGGACATGCTATTTGAAGAGTAAAGTGAGGAAGCAGAACCAGTGATTATAATCATATTTATGAAATGTTTATGTTACGCAATGGAAATTTGACGCGATCTTATTAAATTGTTTAATCCTTTTTAGGCTTAGAAATTTTATAAAATGCGGCATTATTTTCTTTGAAATATGTTTAAATTACAATCATTAAGACATAAAAAATGTTTTGCACCTGAAAAATATTTTATTTACGAAAAAATGATGCTTACTGCAATGGTGCAGCATTGGACAAATCAATGTACAAACCATTTAGTTGAACACTATCTTTTTTAAGAAATTTGTTTTATTTTGATTACACGAGTTGCAACTTTAATCCGCCATAAAAACATATGACTAATCTCAGATGGAATAATTATACATTTTCAACAATTCCAAATTGTCAATAACCGTTTCTAGTTAAGACACTAGAGTAGTTTCAAAATTTCTCAAAAGAAAGTGTTAACTCTAATTGCGTTATTAATATTTTATGGATGTCCTTAGATTCCTCGACAGAAACCGAAAAATAAAATTAGTAAAAAATATACTCCACAGTGTTAGGAAAAAAATGTTAGAAAAGAACAAAAATGGCGCGTTTATGGACTTGAGGCCACACATGGGTTAATAAAATAATAGGATGTATTAAAATTTTATTGTTTCTTCAGTTGTATAGTTCCGCAGTGGACTGATCGTAAATGCACGGTTCGGTGTAGAACACCGAAGTCAAGCATCACTGGCTGCAGTCAGTAAGCGGGTGGGTGAGCACTTTGATCAACATGCATAGGGACCGAGCGGGCGCGGTAACTGTTCTACCGTAAAGTACTTGTGCGAGAACTGCGACTTCATGCGTAGGTCGTCTGGTTACCTAAGCAGGGGAGCCATCCCCTCTGCAGAAGATCAAAATCGCGATGGCATGTCTTCGAAGCATCCTCAGGGATATTTCCTAGACCGTCGCCAATAGCCCATTGTGCAGCTCGGTGTGACGTAAATAAATTACCTACCTACCGACTCTCAGTGGTATGAGTTGCTATGAACCGGTATTTCAGAAATTCTTGACCAGTTTTTTGGTCTCAGTTTGGATCTGGAGGCAAATTCTTGACTTAGCAAACAGCAACACTGTCGCATAATATGTAAGTTGATCATTGTCTTTATAAAACTAAAAGACTGGTAGGACAATTTTTATACGAATATTTTCGAAACTAACTATTCTGAGAACAGAAATTCTGTGACTGATTTTTTTAAAAATTAGTGTAAAGGTGAAGAGGTTTGTTTTTGAATGTTCTTTTAGAAATTTTGATAACAGTTTTGTAGTCTGCTGAGGACCCTAATCAGCTTAATATATGGCGGAATAAGATACTTTGTTATTGTAAAACACCAATTTGTTCTTATCCGTATCGATTTGTTATTTCCGAAATAAAAATAGAAAAATTAGAATGTTAGCACATCTTTTGTTTACTATAATACTGCAATAGAAGAAAATTTGCAAACCGTATGTCTGATTTTAAGAAAAGCTACTCTTAATTTTGTAAAAATCATTTTTCGAGTTAAATAACAAACAAATTACTATAGTGTATTGAAAAGGTAGTTTTACTTAAATTGTTTATTTTGTGTAATGAAAGTTTCAAGTGAGAAAAGAATGGAATAAAGGTTTCCCTTTATTTTTTGTAAATTATCTATTTGAGATTCATGTGAGATGCATTTATTTGTTACATTTGCAAGTTTCGAGTATTCTTTCATTTGATTTCTTTTATGGAACTTTAAAAATTGAATTTACTTAATTATTTTTAAAATCCCAATTTTAAATTTGAACTGAACTAACAAAACTTTTAAACTAAAGACATGTTCTGTGTATTTTTTATATGAAAGAAATTCTTAAAATATGTAAGAATGAGAAATATTAAGTTTTATATTTAAATTAATTTTTAAAATGAGTAAAAAAAACTTTTGTGAATGAAATACTATCGTAACTAAAAAAAATTTAAACTTCCTATAATATCTAAATAAGTGAAAATGAAAATATTCTATTTTTATTTTCCAGCGAATAATTAATTCAACAATTCTATCTTTAGTGTAAAAAAAAAACTAGGTTTATTTATATCAAAAATGATTTTATTTAATTAAGGAGTTTAATTTTGTTGTATGACTAACTACTAATAGATTTTTATTATTAAATTTGTAATAAAAATGATTAATAATTTGTTTTTTTCATATCTATAAATTTAAATGTCGAAGATTTTCAATATTTTTATAAAAAATCACTTAAATTCAATTATAAGCACGCTAAATTTTTTATTCAATTTGCAGCAATCATAATAAAAAATTAAGATAAGGAACAGAAATGATTGGTAATTATAAGCATTTACCATAAAAAAATAAACACTCTAAGAAGCCATCACAATGAGCACAGGTGATTGGTTTTAGCTCGTTGTTGTCCCGAGTCTTTAGGAGATATGCGATTCTGTGTGAATGGGAAGATAACTGACGAGTACTTAGATTACTGAGTGTGCAGTACTTAAGATTTAACTGACTGGAACATAAACATTAAAACGCATAGAAATTATGGATGGCTGTAAAAACTAAAAAGAAATATGTTTGTGGAGTGTCTCAAAAGTGTGGTGACAAGTTTTTAGGCTACGTGCATAAGGACTGAGGGTTGCAATAGCAACTCTCAGTCCTTATGCACGTTGCAATAGCAACCCATGATTGGAAGTATCACAGTACAATGCCAGGTTTTTTCACGCAGTGCATACTGCTACAGCACACCTAATAGTGAAACGGGGAATGGACATCAAGGTGGTTCTCACGTTCACCAGATTTATTCGCCTTGATTTTTCTCTGCTTGAAGCTCTCAAAGCTATCGCGTACTATGAAACTCGTAGTAAGACTAGTCTGAGTTGCTTCTAAGATGCAAACTCCCGGTCTGTTTAACCGTGGGTGGTAATCAATGCTCCGTCTGTCTCTCCTGTATGCATAATATTTGATGATAGATGCTTCGAGCATGTGTTGTAACATTATGAATTGTACTGACCTAGTACGCCATTTGCACTAATGATATGAAATGCTTCCCTTAAAACGCTCTCGTGTGTGTTCTTTCAGATGTTCGTTTCGTGCAACCACTTTTTTCTAACGGCTCCGTTTAGAAATTGCTGTGCAATTCGTATTCTTTTGCATGTCCTACACCCTTCAAAATAATTTGCAGAGACTTTTTTGAGACATCCAGTATTCTGTTGTACTTTCTCTTAAAGTAACCCAGTGATGCTGTTAAGCTTTATTTTGAAATTAGAATTGTTGAGGACGTAAAATAATGAATTAAAAACCTACATGAAATAAGATTGAGACAAATAAAGTATGATATAGTTTCAATTCCACGTGACACTATATCAGCATATACACAAATTACCCACGCCTTATTAAGGCATTTAAACTAAATTTTTTTTAAAATACAGAAATTGTCGACTTCTTATGTTTTGACACGGTTGTGGAAAGACATTTTTGATAAGTTTTTTTTTCTTTTGATAAATGCCTGCACAGCAGTTATGCTAGTCGAGTTCAACAAATTAAAGTAAAACTAGCAGACGTTTAAGTAAAATTCAACGCTGATCGGAATTTTAATAATATAGATCAGTTAAAGACAACGGACAAAGAGAATGATGAAACTAGATGTTTACAAAACAAAGTATTTAAGAAGTGAGAAAACGTGTCATAAGATGTAATTAAACCTTTTTATGAGTACAATAGTGATTGCAGTATTCTTCTTAAACTATTTTAAATAATTTTAATCATGACTTGATTTAATAAGAGGGTTTTGAGATAACAAATGAAGCAAGTTGTAAATAAAAAAAATAATAAACTTTAAATTATATTAAAAGCTTAATAAGTAAAAGTTATAGATTGTCATAATAAGATGCTTGAAAAGTTTCATAAAAAAAATTACTAGTTATCATTACGCAGCAATTTACAATGATTTTTAATTAAATATAAGTACTATACCTCAATACGGTGAACAATTTAATTAATTTAAAGTGTTTTAAAATGTTTTTACAGCAGTTACATTTTTTTAAAAGTATCAATAAGAAATTACAAAAGTCAGTATTTTGGATATATAGGTTTAAAAAATATTGTACGCTAAGATGTAAGCAAATTGAACCGAATTTAATTTTTCTTTTTTGTTTGTAAGAAATAAAAAAAACTTATTTAATCATTTATTCTTTTAATATTCAAATATTCAGATATAAATAGAGATTTTGTTTTCCCCTCAGTTGAAAGATTTTTCTTTAATTTGAAATATTAGCGAAACATGTGCTAAGAGCTAAGAATTGTAAAAGTTTAAACTTTGAGACACCCTTATTCTAGATAAAAATATTTTAATTTAATTTTTGTTATTTATTTTTAAACGAATGCGTTCTTAATTCTATTAGATATTCATTTTTGTATTAGTTATTCTTAACACTAAAAAGACTGAAATTTATTATATACCTATATTGCCCAAACGCAGTCAAAATGACTGGATTGTAAAATAATAAATGTGTAAAGAAATTTTTTTAAATTAATTTTTAATATTTTTTATATTATTTACAGTTATATAACAAGTTATTAGTAAATATTAACAATAAAAAAATTATATGTTGTACAAAATTCTAAGAAATTGTGTCATTATATACATCATTGTTTTTCTAATTGAAATTAAAAGCAGTCAAAATGACTTCCTTAGGCAATCTAGTGTTAATAAGGTACGAACAATTAGAATAATGTAATATTAATATAATAAATTAAGTGCATAATGTAAGAAATATATTATGTATTCTTATAAATAATGTATCATTTAATTTTATTATTTCTTATTTATACATTATAATTTGTTCTTTTTTCTTTATCATTTTTCAATTTTATCTTTTCCCAATTTTGTCTTTTGATTTTTATTGGTTCATTGCAAATCTACCAAAATTTTTATTTAAAAATAGGAATAATAGGAAAGGAAAACAAGTTTCTAAAAATATTTAAAAAATTGCTTTTTATTTATAAAATTTTATACCTAAGTTTTGATTTCTTATAAAAATGTTTTTCATCATGCAACAAAATTCATATTAAAATATTTTTAAATGATTAATAGATATTTTTGTATTTAGTGAAAATTTGTGACATTTATAATAGATTTTGTGTCAAAAAAACAACTAAAAGTTGCATTTCATTGATGAATCATTCATAGAAAGTATTTTATAAACTGCTGTTTTTGGACCACTGTTTATCGTAAATTGTTTTTGGAATCGATTTGAATAATTTAAAATAAACTTAAAATTACTTTTGAAATTTTTCTACAGTTCACAAACTAGTTCCTTATATTTGTCATGTCACTTACAAATAAAAACGCTAATGTTTCAAAATGTAATTGATTATCACTGCCATTATCACGTGGAGACAAAAAATAATGTAATATCAACTAGCAAATCATAGAAAATAGATTTTGCTGTTACATAACATTTAAAATATCCATTGCGATATTCAATTTCGGAGGAGTTCGGCATTAAAAATTTTTTTTACAACTTCAAAAAGAAACTTATGAACGATGATATGGAAATGATAAGAAGAAAATAAAAATAATGTACCCATTTGTCTTGTATTATTTTATTTCATACAAAGATTTCTGTTATTTAGATGTTTCCTTAAATAGAAATCTTACGTTATAATTTTACTTAATTGTAAGTATGTTGAAATTCCTTTTTGATAAAAACTGTCATCTATATTCATACTATCTTCATAAAATATTCTCTTTTGACCTATTAAATCTAATTTCAGTTAATGATGTATTTAGTAAACATACATCAAAACAAGACACACTTTTCAGCTTTCGGTCAAAGATAATGTCGTCAGACACTCAACTAAAAGTTGCATTTCTATTAATGAATCATTAATCGAAACTATTTTATAAATCATTGTTTTATAGATTTTGTTTGTGCAATCTATTCGACTAATTTAAAATAAACTGATTATTAAAATTATTTTTCGTAATCTACTACAATTTGCAAACTAGTCATCTCATTCACAGATAAAATATTAATGTTGTAAAATTTACCTGACTATCTTTGCCATTATCTCGAGGGGACGAGAAATAAAGCAATATCAATTAACAGATCTTAGAAACTAGAATTGTTTGTTACCTAACATTTAAAATATCCATTGCGATATTCAATTTGGGAAGAGTTCGGCATTAAAATGATTTTTTTTACGACTTTGAAAGGAAAGTTATGAACGCTGATATAGAAATGGTAAAAAAAAAAAATATATAAAAAAATGTACCTATTTATCTTGTATTATTTTATTTCATACAAAGTTTTCTGTTATTTAGATGTTCTCTTAAATAGCAATCTTACCTTATAATTTTACTTAATTATATCCATGTTGAAATTCTTTCATGATAAAAACTATCATCTATATTCATACTATCTTCATAAAATATTCCCGTTTGACCTATTAAATCTGCTCTCAGTTAATGATGTATTTAGTAAACATACATCAAAACAAGACATACCCTTCAGCATTTGGTCAAAGATAATGAAATACTTCTCCAGATACTCATTGATTGAATTATTTAATGTCACAATACTTCTAATAATGGCTTATATTCACCTTCTTTTGACACCGTATTTTACTTTCACTTTTAGGAGGATGACCCCATATGTTTGGTACTGAAATCGGTCCTTCAAGAAAGTGCCGAACAAGGAAGTTGTTTTGTGTAAAGACTCACTCACCTTTGAGAAAGTGAGGCTGATAATCAATCAGCATGCTCAAAGGTTGGTTTGACGCCTTCAGGGTGGACGGTGGTCCTACTTTGTATTCCAACCCGAACAGAACTCCTGTCGTCGAAGATATACGGAATATTCTCATCTATGTCACGTTTTCGACGCTCTTCATTGCTTTTCTGCTCATCTTTCCCGGTATACGGAAAGAGGTGGGTCTACTTTTCCTTTTTATTTTTGTTAAATTTTGTAAAGTTTTTTTTTATCTCAATAGTGCCTGGAAAAAAAATTGCGAAAGTTTAAGTTTACGTCAGCTTAAATTTACGTCATTCAAGCAAACAAAAATTAAATAAATATGATTTGTTGAGCCTTACTTCTATGTCTCAAATCTGATCATAGCTATATTTTACTTCTGTCACTACCAATACAATATTTGAACAAAAAGGTCTGTTTTAACCATTTAACATCTTTGGCTAGATTGGATCTCGACACTATATTCGGAAATTTGCATTTCTCTTATAGAATTGTCATTTTTAATGAAAGGCAAAATGAACGATAAACTGTCCTTTCAATAGTAAAAAGGATTGTGAAAGAAATTTTACCCAAAGAAACATTCAAAATACCTAAATTTTGACTACTCATGGATATAGAAAAATTTATACATATTCAGAGAGAAATTATGTATGGCATACAAAGATATTCTTAACATTTTACAGAAAAATGTATATGAGTATGGAGTAATAGTCTTAATAACAAAGGTAAAAACAATGATTTGAAAAGGAATGTAGTTTTAAAATTTGAGAGGAACAGATTTCGAAAAAATGACTGATTCGAAAGGTGGTAAAATGCAGTCTTAAAGTTTTAATTTCAGTAAGTTGCTGAGAGAAGTGTTCAGAATAATTTAATAAAAGTCCTAATTCATAGGAAGTAATAGCTTTGAAAAGCGAGTGTTTAAATATCTTTTATTTTTAATAAATATTAAAAATATGATTCCCAGCGAAATGTTAGAAATAAAACACGTAAAGGACTTAAAAAAACATAGCATTCGTTTTTTCTGTTAGATTAACAGTTAAGGAAATAAAGAACGACGAAAAGGAGACGAAGATGATGCTCAAAAGTTTCTTTTTACAGTTCCCTTTTTTTTTTTCAATTACCAAAAGCTCCTTTTTTAATTACCAAAAAAACTACGGATTTTAGTGAAAAAGTTTGGTAGAGAAAATACATAATTTCCTTTTTAGAACTAAACTAATAGTTTAGTCGTTAACAAATAAGGAACATCCTTTTCCATTCAGCAATATAACCACTTTTACATCATATTTCCTTAAAACGAAATTAACTACTTAACAAAGTGGGAAAAATGTAATTGATTAGTTACAAATTACTTTGTAATCAAAATTTTCGATAGACATTTTTGAAAGTAATTCTTTTAATTTATAATTGAAATAAGAAGCAATCATTATTACTTTACATTAGAAACCCTTGTTATTGATCTAAAAATAAAATCAGTAATAATAACTTTCAATTTTAGATAATAATTACTTATATTCAGTTTACGTACAGAGACTGAGCATCCAGTCAAAGGGCGACTCCAATTTACGATTTAGCACATTTAAACATAAAATTTGTTATTACTCGTTGATTATTAGTATTACCTATATTAAGAGTTTAAATGTTTCATTAGGTAAACACTCTGTTTAGTTTCAATATTTTATGAAGAATAAAAAGTGATTTTGAATTTAGGAAGATTTAAGTTATTAAAACTTCAATATTTTTACATTTAAGAATATTTTAATATTTACACAAAAATCATGTATTTATGATGAAAATCATATATTTATAATGAAAATCATATATTTATAATGAAAATCATATATTTATATAAAAATAATGTAAGATTTTTTAATACAAATATCATTTCAATGCTTTTATCTTAGAATTTAATAAGATTTATTTTTTCCCCCTCCAGATATTGTAACTCTCTTTTCACCTAATCAGTTTTGCCCCAGGTAACCACACCCTTCAGCATTCCACAGCTTGCATTTATAGTACATTTGATTGCAGTTATAATCTTAAATTACAATTGCTTATAAACATACTTAAATTTGTAATAAGAATTATCATCAATTATAATCAATTATTTGCAATTATGATTATTGCATCTAAGTAATTAACTTTAGCATATTTCTGTTATTTAATTTTAATTACGGTAAATAAGTAGTAAACTGTTTTACAAAGGATTAATCTTCAGTCCCATAACTTTATATTTTGTTTACTAAATTGAGACTAAATTTATAAAAAAAATATTTAATGTACTTTTTAAAATTTACAATTATTACAGTCAATAAGCGTTATAAACTGTATTTTAAAAAATAATCACAATTAATGGATAATATATGTTGTAAAATGTTATATTTGATCTAATACACTTAAATTTCGATCAATCCATTTAAATTGAGTTGCGTTGACGTTCATAATTTAATGATTTGAACCCTTTAGTTCCCAACTGCCAACATTAATCATTAGAAACTGTCTCATTAAAGAACAGAGAGGTGTAATTCTCGAAGATGACTTGTGTAATTTCGCCAGTAGCACGCATATACAAAATCGAATCACCCTAAATGCTTTTGATGAATAAAACATAACTATTATTTGTTTCATCATTGCAGGCAAATAAGGTCAATAGAAATGTTTATTAGGTCTCTCCCTATACTATAAAATAGGAGAATATTTTTGCAATGAATGATAGTAACTTAATTTTATTTTGAAAGAAAGAGACTACATTTAAATGCTTTACATTTTCATTAAATTCGTACTGCTAGATTACAATATAGTATTATACAATTTCGCAATGTACTATTTTTTTCTATTTAATTCCGTAGAATAAGTATATAGTATTTGATAATGTATTTTTTGTACATTGTTAAGGCAGAGGTAGTCAAATATTTTTAGCTTCCCACTCTTGTATCTTTGTTTTATTTTATAACAGACATTGTACAACACACCCAATTCTGAATTTACAACTATCAATGTTCAACTCCGTAGTCTTAATTTTAAATCCAACCTAAAAGACAATAGAATTGCGGGATTAAGCATAGAGACAAATTAGCCTACAGGGAAGACTTTTTGATAAAACTAACCCGCAGTTGTGTTACATTTAGAGGAAAATCACGAAAGCCTCCTACAGTTAGCCCAACGGCAGGGGGGATTCTAACCCACGATCCGTCTACCACTGTGGATATTTTAAGTTAGTACTGTTATCGGTGAGAACCGGGGGCAGAACACGTATTGACCAGCTACCGCTGGGACTCGAACCTGAGGCACCTCATCGGGAGAAGGATGTTCTATCCCCGGAGCCACAGCGGCTTTTCTCATCTCTGTTTTTATTATTATTATTTTTTTATTTTATTACCGTCATTGAACAGCTGACCCAATTTTCAGGTTTACTATTACTAACTTTCAACTCCATAGCTTTGTAATTTTGAACCCAATCCAGAAGACAAGGGAACTCCTGGATCCATTATTGGGAGAAATTTGCCTTTGTGGAGGACGTTTTGAGGGAACTAACCTGAATTTGCGTTACATGGAGAGGAAGAACACGAGAAACTCTCCCGGTTAGTCTGAAGGCAAAGAGACTCTAGCCCATGATCAGTCTATCACTGAGGATATTTCACGTCCGCTCTGTGTTTGGTGCAAGCCGGATGCGGATTCGTATTGAAAAGCCATCGATGGGATTCGAACCCGGTTCACCTCATTGGAAGGCGAATGCTCCATCCCCTGAGCCATCGTGACTCTTGCATCTGTGTTGTAGTTGTGTGCGCTTTACAAAACCAAAACATAAATGCGTTAAATCTTTTAATCAAATTTTTAAGAAAATGTTTTATTTTATCATTAGCCAGAATTTAGAAAATATGCTATCATAATTATTTTCAGATTTAGTGATTGATAATCGAAAACTAAACCAGTTACTTTTGCCCTTGTTAAATCATATTAGAGGTGTTTTATACAGTTTTTCACCATTTTATATAAAATTTATTTGTTATAACCTTTTGAAAATATGCGTAATTTGTAGTTTATGATACTATGCAATAAAAAAATGGCAGTTTATGATACTGCAATCTTATATGAGAATCTTGTGAGACGTGACATCTCGATACAGTCAGTATACATCAATTAAGTTTAACACATTATAGTCAATTCTAGCTCCTGCTACACTAATTTGTATTCTCCATCCATCCAACTCATGTCTTTGTGCCTCTATATTCAAATGCTTTTTTTTTTTAACAAATAAAACAAATTCTATAAAGAAATATGTCCATATTTGGAAATAGATCTTAATTTTGATTCTTACCTGGCCTTTTATTGAGTGACACAGCAACAAATAACCTATCGTTAATGAGATTTTTTTTTCAAAAATAAGAATTCCAAAATTCCCATTAATATACTTCATAAATATATACATCAAAGAGTTCAAACTGCATAATTTTCTCTGCCGATCATTTCAACCCTTTGGGCGAAACTTTTTCATCATCCATAAAGAAAGAAATCCTTGGCAAATTCACGCTCCAGTGAACACTAATAACCCTTCGACCACCGTTATCTGGGCTGTTTTAAAAAAAAAAAACAAAATTGCAATACAAAATGCGATGGGCATTAAATTGAGAGCACTCGACAGTTACGAAAGAACCCACAATACGTTATGATATAATTGTTCTGATTTTTGCTTATTCAATATCAATTGGCTTTAAATAAATGAAATGTCAAAGTTTGCCATGTTATTGAAATCATAGATTTTTTATTGTTTTTTTAATTTTTTTAATTTCATTTTTGTAGCAACTGATATAAAGATTCATTTATGTGTTTCTTATGTGGTTTATCAAGGATAAAAAAATATTACATTTCAAGAATTTAGTATCATTGATATTATTAGGTTTTTTTTTTTTTTTTTTTCCCGATGAAATGAAATGATTTTTTTATATAATGAATTATTAATTGTAGTTGTTTGGGTAATAGGTATATTTGTTTGGGTAATAAAGTTTCATTTATGTGTTTCTTTTGTGGCTTATCAAGGATCAAAAAATCTTACATTTAAAGAAGTTAGTATCATTGATCTTATTCGATTTTTGTTCTTTTTCGATTAAATGAAATGATTTTTTTTATGTGATAAAATATTAATTGTAGTTGTTTGGGAGACGCAATTAATGATATATTCAATAAAGGAATTTGGTTATAAGTCTGGAGGGTAGAATCATTGTTTTTTCCATCTTTAAACCAGCTCTACAGCCCTTGGTGGGCCTTCGCTTTCTTTACGAAAGTGTTTCACTCACAATCTCACCGACTCTTTTTCCAGTTTTTCTTAAGATTCTCCTCTAATTGGTCCATATATCTCAATTTTATACCATTTTTTTTTGTTAATATCTTTCAAAATTTCATTTATTTTCCTTTCATGATTTTATGGGTCGTCTGGAGGATAAAACCATACTTTTAATAATTATTTCAGGAAGGTAGAAAACAGATTGTTTTCCGGCATATTGATAACTCTTTCTAGTTGTTTGGAGAAATAGCTTGGAAAATACTATAAAAATGTTTTTCTTAAATTCAATGACGGAATTTGATATAAATTTAAAAGGAAGTTTCATAGCTTTTATTTATACCACCCTCTCACCGACTGTCTTTGCTCCGGTTCTTTGCTTTCATAACCCTAAGATTCTCCTCAAATTACTCCATACATCTCAGTTTCATACGATATTTTTTCTGTTATCTCTCCAGATTTTATTTGTTTTCTTTTCCTGATTTTATTGGTTTCTATTACAGAATCATAATTTCTAATTTTTATTTTATGAAGGTGTAAGTTTCTAATAATTATTCTAATAATTATTAGTTAGTTTCTAATATATATTTTCCGGAAGAAAAGCAGATTAAAATTCTGAAAAATGTTTACAATTTTCAGAATTTAAATTTTTAAGCTTTAATATAAAAATATATTTAAACATATACAAATTCATAATAAAATGCAATAAAACACCAGTTCCACCCTCCTACAGTTATTTATATTATTTGATTGTGATCTTTTTCAACGACCAGATATTATGTAATCTTTTCCCATCAATTTTTGAGGTAAAATTATTTTTGAAAAAAATAACTATAAAATAGCCTTCTCCATTTTTTATTTGGGGAAAAAAGATTAAATTAAAAAAAAATATATTTAACATGTTTATTTGAGAACTAAGTCTAATAACCAGAATATAAAATTTATATTAAAGAAGAGGTGCATCTCTTATTTTGCGTAGACGAAAAGCAATGTTTTCAAAAATGTGAGTTCAATAATTTCTATTTTCAATTTATTTGTTTAAAAATTTATCGGTGAGTATATTACTCATGCGTTACGTTACAAATAGGATTTTTATTTAATTTTTGAAGATTGTCATGTGAAAAATCAACAAAATATCTGACTTGAACCAACCTAAAAGGGCGTGAATTGTCTCGTGAAAATGTCCCCCTGATTGGTAATTGATATAAAGGGATGGCATGCTGTTTTGGTTGCTTGATTGTTGAATTACCAGTTTTGGTCACTAGTAATTTCTCTAAAATTGTATACATTACATATTCTTTGTATTGTAAAGATTGTAAATTTCATACAAATTCTCTTTATTCTTTTTTTTTTTTAAAAAAAAAGAAAATCTAATAATTACTTCCAAACTAAAGAAAAAATGAAAATATGAACAAACTAGATGCGTCTTGAGTTACTCTGATCTTTTGGGACAATGACTTAATTTCTACTTCTGTATTATACTAGGTATACTTCTTATTCTGCATAATTTGACATATCTGAAGTATATATTTTTTTCTTTTCACACGTTCGTAGATTTTTCTTTTTTTTTCTTTTTTGCTGTGGAAGACGAAATACTAACAAGTTATTTTCACTTTCGCTGCGTCTGGGGCGCTTCCCGAAATTAAATAAATCTATGAATATTCGACGAGGTTGAAATTGTCACGAAGCACCAAAGGAGTTCACGATAACTACAAATATCGTTCCAAGATCTTATTTTCCTCTTCACGAAATCTCCAATTGTTTGAAGATTTATTGCAAAAGTTCTAGAACACATTACATAAAAGTGATGTTCTCCCTCCCCTCTGAAGCTTCTTCGCTATTCCTAATAAATAAAAAAAAAATACATTTCTTAGAAATAAGCATCACAACGTAGAATCATTTTAGAAGCTGTTAAACTTTATACCTCGTTTTGCATTTTATTAATCTGTTATAAACTAGCGTAAAAAATCTTTTTTGTTTAAGAAATAAGCAATGTAAGAACAAATGTATTTTGCTATAAACTTTATTATTGCTAGGAATCTAAAAACTTCCTTTTAGCATGTATTTCTTTCTCACGGAAATAGTTATATTTTCACAGTATTTGTAAGCCTAAAACTAGTCGTCTGACTGTCGATCGAGTGTAAATCAAGTTCTAGTGTAAATCAAGTTGTCGTAAAGTATAGTTTCATGATTTTTAATAAAAAGTTTTTAAATTTCACAGCAAATAAAGGATGCACATTACGCAAAAAGATTTAACATTTTTTATTAATTTTTGATCTAAGGTGGTGGTCACATTAATGTGATTGGACCGAGTTATAGTATTAGCTGGGTTCATCGGCATTACAACCTTTTATGTATTCCATCTCTTCTAAGAATGCTAGTTTTAAATCACATTAACCTCAAATCAAAAGGATTCCGCGTTATTATTTTAATAAATATTTATTATGATAAATGAATAAAAATTAAAAACTTTTATTTGCAAAACTTTTCAAAAAGAACAAATTTGGCAACCCAGTTTACCCGATAAAAAATATGTATTATTAAATATAATATATCTCAGACCTAAGTGCTTCATACAGATATGTAGAATGCGGAAAAAATGAATCACCTTGAATAACTTTTGATCTAATGATCAGATTTTCACGTACTAGGACTCAATCTTTTTGTTTCGAGCGCCTAACTTTAAATTTGCAAGTTAATTTGTACATAAAATATTTCTAATTTCATAATCAGACACAAAAATGTACTTTCACTTATTAAACGCAACTTTTTTTTTTCTACAATAATTCGGATATAGTATTTTAAAAATATGAAGGTTAGCCACAATCTGAAAAGCATGGTTCTCATAGTTAACGCAGGTAAGCAACTGAAATTTCGGGTGCCTTAATGTCAATTTTACTTTTTGTGTCTTTCGCAATATTTATCGAACTAATAAAGGAATTTAAAAATATGTTTAAACTTCTTAAATTTTTATCCAATCGTATAAAATATATTTTTTTATAGTTATTTAGTAATTTTCATTCTTAAATTTACTAACGATTGAAAACGTTTTATATGTAGTTTATACAGTTTTTCAAATCAATTAAATCGTCTTTACACTGCAGAAACTATGATGTAACAGTTCTTCGAATTCGGTGTTGGACAACACAAAACAGTTGTGTAAAATAACACTAGTTAGCATCACATCGAACATTAATATTATTTTTAAAAGGTGTAGTTAAATCTCAATATCTATAATTGAGATGCTTACACCGAATTGGCACGCATTCATAAATCATTTTTGCTTTCTGAAAGTGCCCATTTCAGCGAATTTGGTCATCTTCAGTAGATTGTTAATTGTCAGTAGTTTTCAGTAGAATATTACTTATTAGTAGTTTGTTAATTGTCAGTAGTTGTCAGTAGAATATTTATTATTAGTAGATTGTTAATTGTCAGTAGTTGTCAGTAGAATATTAATTGTTAGTAGATTGTTAGTTGTCAGTAAATTGTAAATTTCCAGTAGATTATTAATTGTAAGTAGATTGTTAATCTCCAGTAGATTATTGTCAATCGATTGTTAATTGTCAGCAGATTGTTAATCTAGTAACGAAACGGCATAGTCACCCATTACCGTTCTAAATACATTAGTTCTTAATTAGTAATGGGTGCTGTAGATACTTATTGCAGTTTTTCAAACTGATAGTTGAAAAGAGCACAGCTGATAGTTGTAGCGTTTTGTCGCGTTTTTGGTATTTGAGTTTTATGAAGAATCGTAACTTCAGTAATTTATGGAAAGTGTTTTAAAACATGATGTAACACTATACAAAGAAATTGTTTAGCTTCCAACTTTTGCGACTTTTGTTAAATATTTCCCATGGTGGTAGCTGAAAAACAGAGTAAGGGCATCAAAGTTATTAGCATTTTTAAAAACTTTTCTGAACTTTTACACACAAGAGTCATAATTTTCAGTGCTTTTCATAAATCCATTTTTGATGTGGTAATAAAATAATTGTAAATTAAACTTTTAAACCCTAAATCTATTAAAGTATAAAGTTGGCTACCATTACGCAGTAAAACCTTTTCGTGTATAGTTACCACTATTTTTCGTGGTGAGGTTAACTAAATACTTTAGTATTTGGTTTACCATACACTGTAGTTAATACACTGTAGTTAATACACTGTAGTTAATACACTGTAGTTATCGTGATAAAATTACATAAAATTGACAAAATAATAATTGTTTGAAAGAATTAGAGTGATTGTATAATTAAAAACGTGCTTATTTTTTAAACAAAATGTTTTGGCAATGAAGTCATTAAATGGATACTAATGCGCATGAAAATAGTGTTGTCAGTAAACATATGAACAAACAGAAAGGAATAAATAAAGCTGTTACAGTGAAAAGTAAATAAACATGCTCTGTAAAAATTTTAGTTTATCTCAACACCAAAAACGGCTACAACAATATTTTGCTTAGAAAATATCGTTCGTAAAAATCGCAAAATTTGGCAGGAATGAAATCTTATATCGTAAGATCTAGGAAACTTGATGGCCATTAAGAGTAAACCACTTTGTATCACACTCACTTTCTATAAAACTACAAAACTTAAAACTGAAGTTACAAATTGGGGAATGAACTTGATTATAGATTAGATGTTTGTCATGTAAAAAAAGATTCACGCATCGAACAGTTATACATGGAAAAAATGGCATGTTCTTTTATTTTTTGTAATAATAGTACTGAACAGTAATAGTATTTAGTAATAGTATCGTATAGCTACTGTTTCGTATAGTAGTATTTCGATTAAAGTTGCAATGCGTGCAACACTATTAAAAATACCAATTTCTAAAATTCTTTTATTTATTGTGTTAACCCTATATTGTAGGACTTTCAGGAGAACTAAACCACCATACTTCTTATTTTTATCTCAAGCAACTATTAAGCGTTTTTCTCCAAACTCATCTCTTGAGCAATTTAAGAAAATTGAAAAAAAAAAAAAAATGATTTTGCTAATGAACTTTTAATGTGTTAAACCTTGAAACCGGCTTAACGCCTCGAATTTAATTTGATTTTACTCTTTTAGATTATAGTTTCAACAGACGTTCGTCTCGAAATATAAATTAATCCGTCCGTTTCTAAATAAAGCTTCGAAAAAATTATTCAAAGTCAGCAGACCACTCAATCTCTTTGTAATGATTGCGTCGATCTCCAATAGGGTATCCCTTTCACTTTAAAAGGGAGACCGTTAAGGTTCGTCAATGAAGCGCTGGATGTTCTTACGTGCTGTTAGCTCGCTTTGGCCTTCAATTTCTATTCCATTACCAAACGATCATTTTCTCGTTGAAACACTTTCACTAGTTTACGAAAATCGTCCTTCATAAGAATTTGTAGAATAGATTGATAAGCGACTCGTTTTAAACAGGAGCAATTGGGTCAGTTACAGTTAATGTTATGTTTGGGAAGTGAAACAAAAATAGGTGATAATTTTCAAATTATTTAACACTTGCAAAAGATAAATAGAACGATCATTGTATTCAAGGGTGAGAACAGAAAAAAATGAAATGTTTGTTAATTGGAGTTAGGAATTCTAAAAGAAATTCTTTTTGGGAAGTAAAAGTAGCTAACCTTGACATTTTTGATGTTTAAAGTTTTCTTTAATCAGTAAAAAACTAAGTTTATCAGTTTCGCAGTATTCATTCTAAATTTTTTAATAACTTATTAATGATTTACAATTACTCTTTATGCAATTTTTTTGACTGAATATTGTGAAAATTTACATTACAGTATAAATTTAGTTGCATTTATCAGTAATATACTTTTCAAAGTACTATTCATTTGCTTATTCGAAGTCAGATGTTTGCGTACATCAAAATATGTTGGCTTCTCCCTTTTTTAATTCTTTTGTTTTAAAGATTTAAAGTCAAGTTAACTTAATGGAAGAAGACAGTCTTTTGTTCAATCAAGTCAACTGATCAATACACATGGATGCCAAATTCTATAAAAAATAGTTCACAATTAATTTTAATTGTTTTAAAATTATGTTTTTTTCTTCTCGAACAAAATAAAATATAATTCAAATCAATGTTGTCGATATAAAAAATTTGCTAAGAAATTTGGTAAGGGATACATTATTCTTAAATTTTAGTTTCAATTTATTTATAAAAATTGCATGATGAACCTAAAACAGCAATTATTTTTTAGGTGAATTCAATAGTTTTTAATAAAGTAAGGCATTAGTTAAAAAAATAATTTATAAATATTGATACTGAATAGAATATTGAAATTTGAATATTTAAAATTGAAATTGAATATTGAAATTTTTAGTAAATTTGAAAATTCAAACTGTTTTAGCTCACCCGTCCACATAAATATTCTATATTCCATTTCTATTTCCGCTTAACTAAATTTCCATTTTTCGAAATCGATGTTCTAGGAAAATGGTGTTCGCTAAATGTAATAGTCTGAACTTGAATAAATTGTAGAAAACCAAATTTCTTTGTATAAAACGCTTTGAAACTCCTTCACGACAAACAGAAGAAGGAAGCACTGCACCAGGGCCAAATTTTACGAGTTTTTGAGTATTAAATACTATGTTTACTTACTAACATAAGATGTTACATGAAAGCATCACATTGAGATGACGTCCGTTTGATCTTGAGCCGCTAGAGTTAGAAAGGCTCGTTTGTATATGATACCATGGATCGTGAAGAAGGAAGAATCACGTGATTACGTTTATGCAATCACGGCTCTGAAGGGATTAACATGTCTAATTTGCGATCTTTTTTTTATTCGTTCATTCAAATTTAATCTTAAGCACTGTTCAATATTTTGTACAAGTCTATAAAACTAATGTAAAATATAAAAGTTTCAGTACCGACTTTTAATGTGGTCACCGATTTCTTAGTGTAGTTTAAGGTATTGTAAATTAAGCGAGAAAGTATTTAAATTAAGGATGTAATCTATTAATTCATTCCGAATGATATTTGAACATGAAGCAACTAATTTAGATTTTACTCCTATTCAATAGAACAGTGATTTTAAAAGCTATTTTTCTACAATTCTTCGAATATTATTTTCAATGGCTCATAAAAAGAACTAAAACAAAATATAAATTGTATCTATTAGATTTTTAACTAGCTGTATGACCCAAAAGATGTAATATTTTGGGAATTTATGTGAACTAAAAGAGTTTGCACTTAAAATTTTTCAAGTAAATTTTATTGCGCAAATACTGATATGAAATATCAAAGTGAGAATGCCGAAAAAAAGTATTTTTCTATTATTTATTTCTTGTTGCTCCATTGGTTTAAAAAATAAAATAAATTTTAAATTGTAAAAAGAAAAGGGAAGGAAAAAATAATTTAAAAGCTATTTTATAAAGTAATTTAAAGTAGCTTGCTTAGTTGAGGAAAAACCTATCTGAATTTGAATTTAATTGAATAAGATGTTTGAGTGCAATTCATTATTATTATTATTATTTATCTTCTCAGTATTAAAATATTAATACCTTAAAACTATGCAATTCACAAAACAATTAAAAATTATATTGGGGCATTATATCATAATTTGTAACTAGAGGGGATAATTGGATTTTTGAAACACTCCGGTACACTCGAAAATTTTATTTCCTTTATTTTTCTTATAATATTAAAAAAATGAAAGAAATTTTCTGTTTTGGTCGAGTACTTACGATTGACACTTTATAACTTGTAGAATCAACGATGAGGAATTCACAAACTTGATCTTCACAAATTTAAGAGGTCCTGAAGAGGTACTTTTTATTGTAAATTAAAAATAACTATTAATATAAATGTATTCAAATAAACTAAATGCTATATCAAATTTTCAATTAGCTTGAAATATTTTAAATTTAGTCACTAAATTGAGGAAATTTTAAGAATTGATTAGTGGAACTCTAAGGAAATTAAGAATCGGTACGTGCGTACCGGCTGAATCCCTTCAATAGTCACGTTTGGTTCTTCACAAATATCCCTTAGATTCACTGCTGAATTATATTATCAGATCAGATTTACCGCAAATACAGCCAAGTAACTGTTAGGTAATGTACTTTTCGAACTTTTCTTTTTTGTCTGAGTTAAAAAGAGTCACGTTGAATTGATTTGCTAGAGTGATTACTGATTTACCGGAAACATGCAAGAAAGCTTGAATCATAACCAATTTAAGAAGTTGCGCAGACGATGACCTTCACAAACATTACTAATTTGCAATTTCCATGTAAGAAAAAGTTATTTTTATACGTAATTGGTAAATTACTCACTATTTTAAGACGCAATTTGCATTTAGTCACTATTTTAACGTTTTTAAAAAATTAAATAATTTAAAAGCTCACATTAGTTGTAAAACGATGTTTGAAAGGTTTTAAAATCTCGTTTTTCTAAAGACAGGAATATTTATATCAATTCATAGTTTTTTTTTAATGGAAAATAATACTTTTTATATTAAAAATATGATAATAAATATAACAGTTTCTTTGAGTTTGCTTTGTGTGGTTATGTTATTAAATGAAACTAATTTTTAATGACCGCGCATTATCAGACCGAAGGATAACGTCTCAATATGTAAGAGTTATTCGAATATTAATATTAATATATTTAACATTTATATAACATGATATAACATTATATTAACATATATAACATTATATATGTATAGCGTATTAATATAACATTATATTATGAGTATAACATTAAGCATATTTTGTAAACATGATAGGTAAGATGAAATTATTATTGTTTGGCCCAGTGTAACCACCATGCATTGTGGGAATTATTGAAGTAAAGAGATATTGTCAATCTAATTATAACACTTGAGGAAAAAATGATTATAAGAAAGATGTCTTTGTTTTTATTCCAACAGATATTTCAAATGTAATATTTTATGTTAAAGTGAGATTTTAAATCTAGCCATTCTGATTAATTACTATAAATTATAAACAATATTAATGTTTCATATCTGGAATATTAAACAAGATGAAGGTATATAGAGAGTGCTAAATACGATGATCTCGGGGTTTTAAAGCCTTCAGTAAAGTATATTTAATAAACAAAATCAAGGAATGATATTCATGGTACAGTACCATAGAGGAAACTATTGTTGACGTATGCCATTAAGGCAGAGGAGTTGCGATTGTTCTTGTTTTCCAGTGGCGCCATCTATGAATAGAGGAAACTGAATACTATTATTCCTTTTACATTATTGCGCAGAGCGCAATCTGTTGAGTTTTAGAAATTATTATTATTAACATTGAGAAATATTATTAACAGAGAGAGTGAAATGATTTCTGCGTAAGCAATACCGGAGTAGACACTCGAATGGGGAAGGGTAAGAGCTTCATAGTTAGAGAATAGTTACACCATATATTTTAAGTAAGAAATAAAATTTATGGTTCGTTTTGTGCATAGAACAAAAAATGTAAGACAAATAAAAAATTTTATAGGGGAAAGTGGGGTAAGACCGGGTAGCTAATATTTGAAGGCCATTGTAGTTAAACAGTTCTATCTAGAAACTGTAAGATTTAATAATGTAGTCATTTTTTAGTTGTATCATTCCTTGAAAGTCATAGATGTGTACTTTTTTACATAAATCATTTTTTTTTTTAGAAAAATAAAGTCACCTGGTCTTATCCCATTAGTGGAGTAATACCGGGCACACATGTTAACTGCTAGGGGAATTTAGAAGTACTAGAATTTTAACGGAAAAGTATCAGCCATTTCTATTTTATGTGACTATATTACATTTAAATTACTTAATAAATGAAACTTTAGTTCAGCAAACTTTAGTTAGCAGTTGGATTTGATTTCTTCCTCCGTTGCATTGCAGCTTTCGTGAGCTCAGCATAGACACACAAACAGAATGGGGGGAGTAAGACTGGGTAATGCTCAGTCCTACCCTCTCCTCGAATGTTATTATTAAAGAATACTAGAGAGTTTACATAGTAAAACAAACTTATCTACACAGACGCCGTTGATTAATCAACAACACACCTCTAAAGTAGGTCTTATTTTTTCACCTATAAATTGCAATTCTGCTTTTGTCAGCCGTAAAGAAAAAATAATTTCGACACAATCGAGTTGCAGGGTCTCAACCTACTACCCAGTCTCACCCAACCATCCGGCCTCACTCCTCTGTCCGGTTTCACCCCACCAAGTTCTTCGTGATTAAGCCAAATAATCTAGAAAGGAAACGAAGTCTAGATTTCCGAATACGTAACTAACGCGAGGAACTGCTCGGTGTAATATGATATACCAATAAAAAAATAAAAAATAAATAAAAAACTGAGCAACATACTAAGATCTAGCGCCAGCGCATAAGAAGCAAAGTAATAGTCGAGAGGTACGTCATCTGTGAACTGGCTGTTGGACAACTCAATATGTATGGTTGGGTACGCTGCCTCCCGCCATTTTATTCTTTCTTTTTATGCAAAAATGTGTTAGCTGATTTAATAAACTTGGATGATATAAATAGATTCCCAAAGAAATAACTTGGTTAATAGAATGGTACTGTTTATCAATAATGTAAAAATGCAGAACAAACCATTAATAAATGAAAAAGAGAAACTTTTCTCTTCTCTCCACTCCAGAATTTGCTCTGAAGAGAGGAAACTGTAAACCCGTCGGAAAAACCTCTGCTGCTGTGCCCCTAATATTTTTTCCTTCATACACAAGGATCGCACCAAACATAGGCGGCCTGGTTTACATCTATGTCTATGGAAGTTAGCCTTTTTCTCTTATGCAAGAGTTATCTTAATTTTCAATTAAACTCAATTTCTTTACTCTTTACAGACAAAAATTCTTGAATTATAAAAAGCATTCCATTCTGAGAAATTTAAATTACCGAATTTCTGCAGACAATAATTTTCGAAAATGTAAAAATAAGGAAAAATCTTAAAGCATTACTTCCCATGAAATAAAAATTGCCAAATTTGGCACACATATTTGGACTTCTTGAAAACATAAAAGTGAAAACTTCATGAAAAAATAAAAACATAAAATAATATATATCTTCTCTAACACTTCTTATTAATAATATATTATTATACGTAGTATAAGCAATAGTTATAATACCCCTATTGTGTTAATTATAGAACTTGATTTAAAGAGAATATGACATAAAACTGATCATATAAATCTGAAAAATTCGATACTTTTAAGTTCTTTTTTGTATAAAATTTCTTGCTAATGATTATAATAAACATATTCACATTAACTAACAACAATATAAAATTTTGTTATTTGCATTTGACTTAAAAGAATATAAAATATATCTTTGAGTTCATTTAGTGAAAATTCAGCGAAAAGAAGACTTAGAGTTATTTATTTTGAATAAAAGTGTTTTCTGTTTCATGTATTTAAAACGCATCAAACTTTAGAAAATGTGAAACGAAATAAAATTTTCAAATTTTAATTGAATCTCATTATTACTTGTTGTTAGAAATGTATATTTCTGGTAATATGTAATAGAAAGTATTAAAATGTGTCAAGTTGTGAACAGTCTGTAGAAGTTTGAAATTTAAAAAATGATTAAAATTTCCAATTTTAATAAATTCTCATAATTATTTTTATTAAATGTTGTTTCATATGTAGAAAAAAATTATAAAAACAAATAATGAAGAAAATTAGTAAAATTTACAATGATTTGGACGTTTTGTTAGTATTTCCGTCTTTCAAGGTTGAAGTAAAATTTAACTCATTTTTTAAAAATTCTAGAATAAAAAAAATCATATAACTATGTCGCGAAAATTTCAAAAAAGAAAAAATAAGATTCATTTTTTCTTAAACATGTCTGCATTTTTGTGCTATTGAAATATAAAACTAACTCTGAAAACTAAATCTAATATATTTTAGAAACATTAAAAAAAATGTAACATTTTTAAACAAAAAATTCTTTAATTTGAAAAAAATTCTTAAACAAATATTATACTTCTTAAAAATTTATGGCATGCTTGTGATATTTTAAAATTATTCCAATACTAATTTCTATTTTTTTTACAGAGATGTTCAACATTAATAACAGTAACAACCAGTCTGTTCGTGGGAGCCACTATTTTACGTGAGTGCAACCATTTAGTTTTTTTTCTTCATTTTTTTTTTGTTTTTGAACACATCATATTTTTAAAAAAACATAAATTTTATGGAGGTATACTATATTAAATTACTATTATTATACAACTTATAAATACTATATTAAATTATAATTATTATACAGCTTATAAATACTATATTAAATTATTATACAACTTATAAATACTATATTAAATTATTACACAACTTATGAATACTATATTAAATTATTATATAACTTATTTTCTGGAAAGAATTTTTGGTTTTGAGATTTATAAACTTATAAACTTTATAATAGCATCTAAACTTTAATAGTTAGATGCTATTATAAATCTTATAAGTTGGTAAAAATCTCGAATACTTTGCCGTGTAAATTTGAATATTTTGAACTATATTTCACATTATAATTTTAATTCTTCGCTATAGGATTCAAAAAATCTCCATGATTCGAATACTCTACATTATAAATCCATTTGCTTTATATTTTAAATGCCTTGTAGTATAAATTAGAACACCTTGGAATATAAATTCGATACATTGCGTAATGATTAGAATTTTTCGCAGCATTCATTCTGAATTCAAATATCTTGCAGTATAAGTTCGAATATCTTGCAGTATAAGTTCGAATATGTGTACAGTGTAAATGCGGATTCTTTGCATGGTAATTTAAAAAATTTTGCAGTATTAAATCTAAATTCGAAAGTATGTTTTTTGAACATTGACGATAAGTGAAAACAACAGTATGTGTTATGTTTTAGCATTCAAAAAGTGTCGAATATTATTTTACAAATATAAAAAGTATTTCTATTTATAGTGAAAAGCATATGTTTTACAGGGAAAAAACCTTTTATTATTTAAGAGGCATTTTTTCTTGCTTCATGTACTATTTTTTAAGGATCTTTTTTTGTGTAAAAACGTTAAATATTTATTTTCGAGTGTTGATTTAATTTGTGTTTTGTTCTACAATCATTCCATTAGTTTCATCCCGTGATCTTGCAATGTGTGATATAGCTGACATTTTACACGAGAGTTAAATGTAAGAGTACATAACAAAAGAAATAAAAAAATTTGCTTAATTTTAAGCAAATTTTAGATTACTTTTACATGCTGAAAAAAATATTTATGAAAATGAAAAATAATATTAAAAAATTTCCTGTTTCTCACTTTATTCGGAATAGTTTAAATGATTGCTATTAGAATGATAACTCCATTTTATTTTTTTTTTAATTTTATAACCGTCGTTGAACAGCCGACCCAACTTAATGGGTTTACGGCTACTAATGTTCAACTCCGTAGCCTTGTAATTTTGAACCCAATCCAGAAGACAAGGGAACTTCTGGATCGAGTATTGGGAGAAATTTGCCTTCGTGGAGGACTTTTTGATGGAGCTAACCCGCATTTGCGTTACATGGAGAGGAAGACCACGAGAACCTCCCACGGTTAGCCTGACGGCAGAGGGACTCTAACCCATGATCCGTCTACCACTGAGGATATTTCACGTCAGCACTGTGGTCAGTGCAAGCCGGATGCGGAATTCGTATCGACTGGGATTCGAACCCGGTTCGCCTCATTGGAAGGCGAACGCTCTATCCCCTGAGCCATCGCGGCTCGATAACTCCATTTATCATCTTTGCAGATAATTATTGTAATGTTTTACAATCAGTAAAAATGTTAAATCTCAAAACTTGGAAAATTCGACTGTTTGACCGCTGAGCTATATTTTCCTAAATTTTTTGAAAATATTTCGTTTTAATTTTTCTATTAAAGGTGTGAATAAGAACAATTTGATTAACTCTTGAAATTCTGCGTATTTCAAACTCAGCAAATCTAGCGCAACCTAAGAAATTTAATTATATTCGTCTGTTATTTGAAGGTCAAACAATAAAATTTTTTTTAAAACTTTTCTTTTAACTTATTTAAAACTTTTTTACTTATTTTATGTTTTAATTACCTTTTTTATTATTGCCAATGGCTTTTTATTAATAAGATATTGTTTATTGTATAAAAAAAATCAGTCAGTGCAGGTCGATATTGTTTATAACTTACTTCAATCATTGCATAAGCCACAAACGTAACTAAGTTGTTTATTAAATGCCTCCAAACGATGATCAAATTCGCGCCAACGCCCCTCCATCTCGATCTAAATTATTATTCTCGATTGCATTACTAACGAGTAAAAAAAAAAAAAAACACTTCGTCGCCAAAGCCCGTAAGGAATGCAATCTAGAGAATTCAAATCATCAATTAGCGACAAAATTACAATAAACTGCCCATATTCAATCAAATCAGACCTATTACTAGCCTGGGGTGTTTGCCCTCATTGAAATCGTTTGGACTTCCGGCTTCATCCTCCTTGGCCAAAGTCACCCATCGGTGAGTGGCGTCTGGTCAGTTGATGACACCTTTACCTAGTTCTGGGTGCCCTACCCAAAGTGTATCAACGTTTATTTTGACTGTCAAAGTGAACTTAGTTAATTTCGTTTGATGCTATTTGTAATGAGTGAACCTTTTTAAAGAAATCGATGAAAAAGTTTTGTGTAAAAATGTTATTGGATGGAAATATCTGAACAAATTTTCTTTTCTGTTGGAACCGGATATTGAAATTTAGTTCTGTTTTCTCACAAAACAGCTACTGGTCGTATAACCTGTTGTGCTGATGATCTTTTGATCTTTGTATACCAGTGTATTTGAAAACATAGCATTGAAGGAAGTGCTTTCCACCCGTCTATGTCTTATAGTTGAATGCATTTATTTTCCAGGTTAAATGCAAATGCATTTCTTGTGGGTATTCAAATTACATTTCCACAATATTTGCATTTTATTTCATATGTCCTCAAGTGATTAATATAACATGGGTCCTTAAAAATAAAGGTTTTATTTTAACTGTCATGAAAATTTTGAGTAAATTTCAAACCATTTTTCAGTTTCATTTTTAAATTTACGTACTTAAAAAGATTTCAATAGATAAAACTTTAAAATTTTTACATAATTAAGTAAAAAAGGTAGCAAAGCTCATCCTTCTCCTCTCAAATAACAACAGAATATTTTCAATATTTATCTGCAGGCGCATAATATGAATGTAAATTTACACAAGAATAAAATTTTGATTGACTTCAGCAGTGTTCATGAAATATAAATAAAAAAAAAAAACCCGTCCAGGGAATTTTTTCCCTTATACCTTTCGAAGAATTTAAGCCACATTAAATGTAGTTGTAATAATTATTTCAATCAAACAATACTAAGCAATCTTTCAAATCATTACTTTAAGATTTTTTAAGCTTTTAAACAACAACAAAAAAAACTTCAGTATAAATAGTATTAAAATGACAAAAACATTTCTTATGTTTTAGACGAAGCAAAAATCACTTTATAGTAGCCATTTTTGAATACATATTCTTGCAACGCAAAAATGAAAATTGTTAGTCATGTAACAAAACCTTATTTTTGAAAATAATTAAATATTTAAACACATTTTACAAAAGAGGTACTATTAATACAGCGACTAGTATATAAAGTACAGTAATAAAGTATAAACAAATAAAACATAGTGACAAAAACTATGAGAAA
This sequence comes from Parasteatoda lunata, assembly GCA_949128135.1. Taxonomy (NCBI): domain Eukaryota; kingdom Metazoa; phylum Arthropoda; class Arachnida; order Araneae; family Theridiidae; genus Parasteatoda; species Parasteatoda lunata. The sequence continues at coordinate 87,271,954 of OX421971.1, read as the reverse complement.
TGCGAACATAATTCAACCTGCAGATGGGCACTGCGCATTTCGTATTTCAATAAAACTTTTTTTTATTTAAGAGAAAAAATTAGTTTAATTTATGAACACTGTTTCCAGCCAAAAAATTAGCAACTTAAATATTGTATACAAAATAGGCTTAAATCAATAAGTTTATTAACTCTTTCACGCAGATTTTTTATTAAATATATTTTTCATAGTTTTTTCATTATTTAGTATAAGTTATAGATCGAAATAAGATAAAAATATTATATTTAGCATTTTAATAGTTTATGGTTATGAATACAGCATAAAACACCGGTGTCTTTTTCTGCCGTTAAGGTAAAATCTTCCAAACACGGCTCACTTCCTAACAATAATTTTTCAAATTTGCAGTTATTTAGATTTGAGTGAAACAGTAATTAGTCATCGAATTGTCTCTACTTTACAAAATCAATTATTGATATATTTTTGAATATGAATGAACAAACAATTTTCAAACTACATTTTCGGATTTTATATTTTAGTACAGATATAATTCTTTTAGTATAAAAGTTTTTTAAAAATACCGAAATATATTTTTACTTGTTTTGAGCTTTAGGAAAAAAAAATATTTAAGAGACACCGGTGACTTATCTGAGTCAAAGGGTTAATGTTTCAGAATTCTAAAATTTCTAGCATTTAAAATGTTTTTTGAAACGCTTGTAATCTATTTGTAATAAACGCGAAAGTCATTTTATATTCAATTATAGGATGAGTTTTCACGCTCTTTAGTAAGACCCCCATTATAGCAATCTTTCAATTATAGCGACCTATGCATCAAGTTCTTTTTACTATTCCATAGACACAATGTTATTTTAATGTCCATTAGAACGTTCACACTGAATCGTTATTCCGATATAGTCACCAAATTTTAGTAATTTTATATATGAATAGTTTCAAAGAAATTACTTAAGCCATTTTTTTACGTTATTGCGCAAAAAATGTAAAAAATCCCCTTTGAATGAACCAAGAAAAATTTTTACCTCCAAAATTCTTATCGTAAGTTCGATGTGGTCGTAATTTATGGTCATTCATAGTCCGTGTAAGTTTCTTTTCAAGTAATAAAATCATACATTTTCCATACATTTATATATTTTTACAATATTATTTTTCCATACAATCATACATTTTTACATTTATCAATCATACATTTTTTCTTGAAAATTGCACTTACTCTTTCTATGAAATATTAGTCTCCTTGCATGGCATATTTTCGAGTTAAAATAAACCAGCGCAGCAGTTATCTTTACGTTTGTTATTTATCAAAAAATCGCAGCCTCCAAACAGAATACTACAGCTTCGTTAATGCATTTTACATCTATGAATATTGATTTAATTTTTTTTAATATTAATGCAGAGAAGTCGCGTTATTGCCATTTTTTTTGTTGTTATTTACAAAATTCTTATTAAAGTAAAGCATCGCTTTGTTAAAATTGTTCCAGTATTTTTTTATTTTTTATCTATGAGTTAATATTTGCGGTATTTTTATGCACTCATGCTATAACGACTTCTCGTTACAGCGTCCGTTTTCACTCGGACCATGTGGGTCGTTATGTCGAGCGTCGTCTGCATTTTAATTTATGCATCACCAAACTATAAAATAATTATATGAAGTTCTTTTCATAGCTAACGAAATATAGGAAGGTCTTAAAAACTAGTGTGAAATAATGAAAGATTTAACAATTTTAAAATGATTTTACATAAGGGAATTTCAAAACTTGTTTAAATTTTAGTATTATGAACATGATTAATGAATATAATTATAAACATGAATTGAATCAGTGTATGAAACAATGTATTGAATCAATACCTATTTTTAAAATTTTAAAAAAAAATATTCATTTATGAAATTATGCAAATTTATATTATCAATTTAATACAATAAGTAAGGCCCATTTTGTTTAAGAGTGATTAGTTTTCATCTACTATCCTATCGTAGCAGATCGTTATAATGTAAAATATTTCATATATCAAATTTTAAATCTTAAAACAATACAGTAATCGAAAATAATTACTAATATTAAATCAAATGGTATAATTAATAATAATTAAAAATATTAATAACTTTAACAATTGCGGCACATAGAAAAAGAATTGATCCACTTTGTAATTTGTAAAAAAAAGTTATTAAATGATAAGCATTAACTGTTTTATTTCTAAAGTAAATACACAATTTCTCTTAGTATGCAGGTCACGGATAATGTTATTTGCTTTTATTTATTTGCGGCGTTTTGAAAGCATGCTAAACATTAGTGTTTATTTTAAGCTAATACAGTTTAGAAACTTATTATCCTTGATTATTTCAGTTTTGAATACCACTTCGTTTCGCTCAATCACCCATTTTCGAATTCTTTAACCGAAATTAAGCTTTTCAAAAGCGAGAATCACGTCCTTGACTCAAATTTTGTGAATACTCTTGTTTTTTGAAACAAACAAATCGTGGAACATTGAATTACCATAATTTCTCACAAAAAGTATATTTCGTTTGCCGCCTGTGTGAAAAACCTCGCTATAATTTCACTTTGATCTGATTTTTTTTTTGGTCTTAATTTGGAAGAATTTCCAAGATGCAATTGTCATTTTTGTTCGGCTTAATATAATGTATCGTCCTTTTTCATAAATTATGCTTAGAAAGTGGTATACAGCGGTACTATTTAACAAAAATGTGAGCTTTTGTTGACCAATGTCAGAAAAAAATGGAACCAATTTCTAGGTCATTTATGATTTTGAACAAAAAGAAATGAATGATATTTTCAAGTTATTACTTTTAGTAATTTACGATTTTTTGGAAATAAAATTATTCTCCATTGGCTGAATACCCGTTCTTTATATAGGTTAGAAAAGATAAATTTTGAAGAGTTTTGAAACATATGATATTGTGTGTTTTTGCACCTCAAACACATATTTATAAACTTCTTTCTGATTTTCAACGAAACTGAATGAAATATTAAAAAAGAAATTAGTTATTTTCTCATGATAGAAATTAGTTACCATTTTTTTAAAATATTTTAATAACCGACGTTGAACAGCAGATCTAAATTTGGGTTCACGACTACTAATGTTCAACTCCATGGCCTTGTAATTTTAAAACCGATCCTGAAGACAAGAGAACTCCTGGATCAAGTATTGGGGGAAATTTGCCTTCGTGGAGGACTTTCTGATGAAACATTACTTGGGAAAGAAAGCCACTAAAACCACCAAACCTCTCACGGTTAGCCTAACGGCAGGGGGACTCTAACCCATAATCCGTCTACCACTGAGGATATTTTACGTCAGCACTGTGGTCGTATTAACCGGCCATCGCTGGGATTCAAACCCGGCTCACCTTATTGGAACGCTCTCTCCCCTGAAACATCGCGGCTCTAATTACCGTTTTTGTCATATTATGAAAATCAAATAATCAAACTAAAATAATAAAAAAAACCGAAATAACTAAAATAAAATGAACGGTCTTACAACAATACACAAGCTTTTTAAAATTATTGTACATTCCATATTATATATGACATATATAATATCATATATAATATGGAATGTATAATTTTATATGACATTTCATAAGGTAGTGCCATAAAATATTGAATTAGTTGAAGTTAGGCATTTTATTAACATTTTGCATCAATTTTTTGTAGACTAAAATAAAATAAATAGATTCCCTGTCTAACCACGGTGCGTTTAGTGGTAAAACGTAAACGTTTTGAAATCATATTAATTGGTGGTAAATAATGTGCAGACTAAGAAAAACTAACTAAATATTACTTTAATTAAAACATTAGACTGCTTTTTAATACCCTATTAGAAATGAATAAGAGAAAATTGGGTAATTTTAAGCTTTTTTAAATACTGTAGACTTAGAAAAAGACTAACAGAAGAATAGCAGAAATTTTTTTAAATTTTTTTTTATTTTAGACATTTTTTTAGAAATTTTTTTAATAACTGTTTTCTTTTTTTTTATTATCTGCAATAACAACACAACTGACGGATTTGAAATTGATAAAAAAAGCAATCTTGGTATTTTTAATTGCGCTATAACCATAAAACAACTTACAATATATGGTCCGATAGGTCTGTCCGCTTTTCAGAAAATGCTACTTGAGGGAATGTGCTCTAAGTTTACAGTCAGCAAATTTCTAAATTTTCAAATTGTATGACTCATTCCATTTCATCAAAACTTAATCCTCGCAGTAAAAGCGTAAAACGGAATTCAAATATTTTTTGCATGTAAATTGTGGGGCATGAATGACGGTGCTAGGCAGAGATGAAGAGGGCAAAATGTTTTCTTCTTCATTTCAGTTGTGGGTTTAATAGTTATTTTAATAGTCATCTTAATATTTTAATAAAGATCAATCATTGACACGTTGAAAAAACTCTATATCCATCTCTGCCTAGTACCACCACTTATCATGATAAAAATATAATTTCAACTCTCTTTTTATGTTCTTTTACTGTGAGGTTCACGTTTTAAAAATAAAATGGGTGTTAACCTTTAAAAATTTCGAAATTTGTTAATTGCAACAGCAAGAATGGTAGTATTCATCGTCAATGGCATACCTTTTAAATAACACTATTTTGGAATTTCATTTCGATTGGTAAAGCGGATAGGTCTTTAGGGGCTTAAATAGCTTATAAATTACACATAAAATACAAACAAAATATTGAGAAAAAAAACATTAAATAAGGATTCTCAAAAATAACTCTTTTTACTCGTGTGTATTCAGCATAAATCGAATTTAAAATTTATTTGAATGGAATGGTTCATGGTTAAATTGCATTAGTATAAAATTAGTACTAAATAATACTTAAAAAGATTTTAAATATAAATATATTTCTGTAGGAATGACCATGAATAAACAAAGAGAAATATAATTCTTTAAAAAAAAGTGTTCTTTCTAAGAAAAGACAGAAAAAAAAACAGATACTAAGCTGAATAATTTTCGTTCGAATTAGATGCAGATCTTAATGGTTCAAAGAAGTGACTTCAAATATATTAATTAATTGTTACATACATTTTAAGTTAAGAAATAAACCTTTTCTATGAACAAACCTTTTTTCAATGGCTTTAGATTTTTAACCACGCAAATAGGAAATTTGGAAAATATGGTTTAAATTCTTTAGTTAGGAGAATGGTCTAAAATTTGAGATACTCAAATTTACAAGACAAACAAAAAAAATTTAAACATGTTATTGTAAAATTTGTTTTTCCAGAGATCTAAAATTTTTTTTTTTTTTTTTACAATTTATTGCTTTTATTATTTTATTTAATAGTATAAAATATTTTGGATTGTAAGTTATGCAAATTTTTAAATTATTTTAAACACCATAATTTTAAATGGCAAAATAAAAATTTGAATGGAATCAGCACAAAAGTTCTTGAGAAATAAAATTTCAAAAACACATTTTTAAAATTTTCTTATTTCTAATCTATTGGTTTAAGCCGCGATGGCTCAGGAGAGCGTTCGCCTTCCAATGTGGTGAACCGGGGTTCGATCCCGACGATGGCTTACGAATTCCGCATCCGGCTTGCACCGACCACAGTGTTGACGTGAAATATCCTCAGTGGTAGACGGATCATGGGTTAGTCCCCTTGCCGTCAGGCTAACCATGGGAGGTTCTCGTGGTCTTCCTCTCCATGTAACGCAAATGCGGGTTAGTTCCATCAAAAAGTCCTCCACGAAGGCAAATTTCTCCCAATACTTGATCCAGGAGTTCCCTTGTCTGCTGGATTGGGTTCAAAATTACAAGGCTACGGAGTTGGACATCAGTAATCGTAAACCCAAAATTGGGTCGACAGTTCAATGACGGATATAAAATCTATTGTTTTGATTTTGTCCAAATTTTTTGTTTTGTCATTTGAACCTGCGTATTTAAAAATCATGTAAAATTTTCTATTGTACCCCACAAATAAAATTTTTTTAAAGATTATTAAATAAGACAAAAAATTAAAAATAAAATAAAAAATAATAAATAAAATAAAAAATAATAAATAAAATAAAAAATAATAAATAAAATAAAAAATAATAAATAAAATAAATAATAATAAATAAAATAAATAATATTAAATGAAACAAAAAATATTAAATGAAACAAAAAATAATAAATGAAACAAAAAATAGTAAATAAAACAAAAAATAATAAATAAAACAAAAAAATAATAAAAACAAAAAATTGTTTCCTTTTTTTTTTACTTTGAATTATCTTTAGGCAAATGATTTAAAAATTGTGTGTAAAAAGTGCTGTAAAATTTCCAAGAAGTCTTATTTTAAAATTTTTAAATCTCCAGAATGGTTCGAGCGATTCAGTTAAAATTTCTTGCTTTAAAATTAAATAAAAAAATCAATTCCTTAGAACTAAAAAATAATCTATTAAATATAATATAATTCTAAAAATATTAGTTAAAAGATAAGTATTATTAAAAATTTTTTTACATGGAATTATCTTTATCTAAACAAAATTTTTTCAAGGAATTATCTTTATCTAAAAAAATTTTTTACTCACCCAGAAAGTTGATTTATATTTAGAAATTATTTCTGCAAATTTTTTTTTTAGATATTTTGTGATATAAATTTTTATGACTGTGAATTGAATATTTTACTTTAATTATAACCAATTTGGATGTGCCAAAAAGGCAAACCATTTAAAAAAACAATAAATAAAAAATAAGAAAAAACGGGAGAAGATGAGCTCTTTTTTTTTTAATTTATTTATTTATTTATTTTAAATTTTTTTTAAATTTTTTTTTATTTACGTCCTTTAATTGGCTGACATTTTCGGGGCACAAAAATTGGAAATAATTTAAGTAAAATACTCAATTCAAAGTTTTAAAAATTTTATATCACGAGTTATCAACAAAAACTTTTTGCCTTTGTTTTGTTATGCTGTAAAAATTGTCGTATAATATCTCTCCGAATTTGACGTTGAGCAAGCCAAAAAATTGCGCGAAGGAACACTTTATCCCTGATTGTCGAGAATTTTAGCATTCATATACCATTTAAAAGAAGTAATTTAAATCTAAACACTTAAAATTAAATAAGCTTACATCAATATTTCGAACTTTCATATCATAAGGAGAATTATTTTCACTTCCGAAAACACCTATGTTGGCTCGCTTTGTCAGTAGTTCGTTTGCTATCTAGAATAGGCAGGAGCAATACCTCCTAGAAAAGATAAGGCCTCAGCAGCGGTTACCATAAACAAGAAATTTGATCCTTTAGTAGTCCAAAAGTAATGACATTTTTGTATTTACTAACACTGCGCAGTTTAGTAGTCCGTCTTTGGTTTATGTTCGTTACGTCGGACTACTAAATTGATCCGTGCAGAGGCCTTCTTTCTTCTATGAGTAGTTTGTTGGAGAGGGTTTGTTGTTCTCTTCTACACTGATATTCATCAACAGAAACAAAAATTCAAAATTAAAATATGTATGCATGTTAGTTGAGCCATAAAGATAATAATATTTTAATTTTTAAGTCTCTGAAGACTGTATTGAGATAATGATGAAATGATTTTTTAGCCTGTAATTTCTATCCCCTTTCGTTCAATTAAGCCTTGTTCAAATTCATTTTAATATTCACTCTGTACTACGCATGCGTTTGATTTACAAACTTACTTTTATTTTACGAATTAGTGTATCTGTTACCGGCAAAGTATGAAATCCGGTATAAATCCGGTATGAAATCCAAAGTATAGAATGCCTAAAATTAGCCGGCAAAGTATGAAATGATTTATATTTCACACATTGCCTAGGCATTCTATAGAATGCCAAATGAGAAACCAGCAAAGTATGAAATAAACGTCTTGATGAGGTTATTATGTAAATGATGTGCATGTTACTGTGAAGACGGAAATCGGTGGTTGTTGACTTTCACCGGTGAATGTTGACAATCACATAGTCGCTTTGGTGAATGTCCGAAATATTTATTACATCTGATTTAATATTAATTTATTCGGGGATGATATAATTACATCTATTCGATATTTTAATACTTACTGACGATAGATTAGAAGAAACATCAGTGTTTGGAGTATCGGGTAAATGTATACCGGGCAATGGCACTTGACCTTAAAAAAACATCAGTGTAGGGTATACCGGGCAAATGTACTTACCGGGCAGTGGCACTTAACTAGTATATATTTCGGACATTAACCAAAGGCCTAGTCATACTAGGTCTAGTTAAGTGCCACTGCCCGGTATACATTTGCCCGATACTCCAACCACTGATGTTTCTTCTAATCTATCGTCAGTAAGTATTAAAATATCGAATAATTGTAATTATATCCACGAATAAATTAATATCAAATCGGATGTAATAAATATTTCGGACATTCACCAAAGCGACTATGTGATTGTCAACATTCACCGGTGAAGATTTCGGTCATTCACAGTTACATGCACATCATTTACATAATAATCTCATCAGGACGTTTATTTCATACTTTGCCTAAATAGCATTTGCCTAAATAGCATACAATGCCTAGGCAAAGTATGTAATAATTCTCACATTTCATACTTTGCCTACAAACAGCCGGCATTCTATACAATGCCTAGGCATTCTATACAATGCCTAGGCATTCTATACAAAGCCGGCGTTTCATACTTTGCCGGTAACATATCGATGATATTCTCACTTTATATTGGATTGTAAAAATAATTTAACTGACTCTTATGTGTATCTTATAATACTACAATTTTAAGTTTTAGTGTTATTGAATAACAAAAAAGTTGCTGCTACTTTACACCAAGTAGTGTAAACAATGGTGTTGTGAAATACAACGCCGCAAACAATTTTGTTTATAGTTACCACCATTTTCGGTGTTGATATAAACTAAATACATTTTCAAATATAGAACTGCAAGAAATTACATATAATCGACAAAATAACAATTGTTTGAAAGAATTAGTGCAAAAACCATTACCAACAATGTTTATTTCTTAAACGAAATGTTTTTGCGATAAAACCATAAATTGATTCGAGTGCGCTTTAAAACATGGGTTGTCAATAAAAATAAATAAAAAATGAGTAACTAAATAAACAAAATTATAATAGTTAAAAAGGAAATTAAATATCTGTGACTATATTCACTGTAAAAGAGTTATGTGGGGCATTTCACTACTCCAATTTAGTGTAAAGTAGTTGCCGTCATTTTTGGTACTGAGATAAACTAAAATTCTTTACAGTGTAATGAAACCATGACTATTTTTAGCAATTAGTTATATTCTTGAAATTAGTTACAAATTAGTATTTTTTAAAGAAGTGAGAGACGCTTCTGCCGCTGACGTTCCGTACCAATAATGGATCAATAAGTACTTTGCTCAATTTTTCAATATTTAGCCGACAATTTGAAAGTCCGACAGTTTTGGAAATCATTTGCATTGAAACGCTAAGATGTCAAATTACACATTTAGCTCGAAATATACACACAATCACTGTAGTAATGGTGTTAAATTTTTTCGATTTACATAGATAAGAATTCAGTGAAATAAAATAGCGCTATCTATATAAAAAGAATTATTGAAGGTTAATGTAATATTCTCAGCATTTTTCTGTATTTTGCCATACACAGTTGACATTTAATGATTCAGTGGTCTTAGTAGCTCAGTTAAGGTTAAGGTTGAAGTATTTGACCTTGAATGTGGTTGTAAAGACGATTGTCAATGACAGTAAAAAAATTTTATGTGCCATGTTCGCTCCAATGCTGAAAGTGGGATTTAGAGTTCCGGTCTACTGTTTCTTAAGTCGTAAAAAGTTTAATTTTCTCTTTGATTGACATCTATGTCCTTGTTAACAGATAGTTTTGAAGTAATTGAAATGTCCAGACACATTAACGACAAATTTTAATGTGGGATTAACCTTCAGTACAGTATTTCAGATTTTATATTCGAAGGGATTAAAGTTTTTCCGTTCTTTTTATTTATCATCCATTTACACAAATTTTAATTGGGTAAAGCTTTTGAAGAATTTGGCAAATATGTATGTACAATTCATGTAGCCTCTTATTAAAAATTATTCTGAATTTTTAAATTTTTCTTGATACAATGTGCAGTAAATTGAATTAATAATAACTCCTTCAAAAATTGCAAAGCGTTCTCTGTTTTAAAAAAAAAGTACAAATTAAGCTAAAGTTTCAAAATTTTGAGAGTTTAACAGTAGTCAATTGAAATAATTAATATTTTAAGCAGAGAAAGAAATTAATCTATTTGTTTGCAATTTTTTATCATCCCTTAATTTATTTTGACAGTCAAAAAGAAAATTTAATACGTGTAAGAATTAAAAAAATATTTTTGCATTAAAAATTAAATTTATAAGTTTATCCGCCTACACATACTCGCCACCTCATGGCTCCATATTCACTTCTACATTCATAAACTCACCGCTTCATAGTTCCATATTCGCTTTTACATTCATGAACTCACCGCTTCATGGTTCTATATTCACTTTTACCTTCATAAACTCACTACTTCACTTTTTAGTATTCACTTCTACCTTCATGAACTCAATTTCATGGTTACATATTCACTTCTACCTTTATGATCTCACCGCTTCATGGTTCCATATTCACTTCTACATTCATGAACTCACCTTTTCGTGGTCCGAATTTGACATCTTCTGCCGTTGGTAGCGTTGTTCTGAATCTATGACATAACTATTTCAAGAAGAAATCTGAGTAGAAAAAATCAATCCTGAATAAAAAAGTTTTTTCTCCTTTGTGAAAAAGTATTACATAAGTCAACGATAGAGAAAAGGTAACCGTGCTTTCCTGCAGCGCTATTAATAAATAGTATTCAATTATACTTAATAAATTCAATAAATTACTCATATCAATGACTTTTAGTAATTTTGTCAATTCTATTTAAATTAAATATTACTTTTTGAATATGAACTAGTTTAATTTCTTTAAAATTTATAATGTGGGTGGAAATTGTAATTTAAAGAAAAAGAAGGCTTTAAACTAAGAGATTAAATTTTTGATAAATGCAATTTTAAATAATGTCATAAATAAATAATAAACTCATTTTGATAAATGCAATGCATTTTAAATAGAAAAAGAAATAAGATGATAAAGATAGCCTCATACATTGCATTTTGATAAATAATTTAAATTTAAAGAAAAAAAAAACAAATTCTAAGCAATTTGCTGAACAGATTGAATGAAGCATTTTAAAGTAACCCCATAATTCTTCTTTCTTATTCATTTTATACAAATTAATTTCTGAGTTACCAAAAGTGAAATTCAAGTTTTAGGTTGGTTTTAGTAACATTAGAAATAAATTTAAAGATTAGAACTGTCAAAAGCTAACTCCAGGAAAAAGTTTGAGCTTCTGGATTTTATCAGTTTCTGTTACAAAATTATGGAACAATAAAAATAATACATTTGCTTTCAAAGTGTCTCTTGGGCACTTAAAATAATCATTTTGAAAATTTGACTTATTTCTGTCAGATTTTTTCTTAGTCATGTTTTGTTCCGTTTTCAAAATAAATTCCGTGTTAAAAGCTTTGGTCAGTTTCTGTGATGAGTTACGTTCTTCAGTAACGTAAATAATGCGGAAACTAAAAACTGTTATATGATCTTCTTGACAGATTGGGCACATGAAAGAATATTTTCTAAAAGTTTTTTTGGAACATGCTTCTAATTACTCATTGTCCTTGATCCTTTTTGTTCCATTTTACAATCCCTTATAAACTCGCAACACTCTCAAATAAAGACAAAGTAATAAAAGCCAGTGAAATGAGTTATAACCCTTTCAGTTCGTGGAATTAAATTGTTAAGCAGTGAAAAAACTAATTCCTCTTTTAACTTTGTTAAGGTTAAACTATTCAAATCAATACCGCTAGCATTGTTTACTAATGGCAATTATTTGAAATTTATGATTTCTTATTCAACTACTAACTAGTTTAATGCAACTCTTTTAAATTGACGAGGAATAAAAACAATTGTGTGCAAATAATGTATTGAAATTTTTATGTTAACATGTCACATAAATAATCAAAACTGCAATTTAAAAAACTCAATGTTATTTTTTCCCCCAACGTACGACACTATTTTAATGTGCCATTCATATAATTGATTTATATATATATATATATATATATATATATATATATATATATATATATATATATTAAAAAAAGCACCAAGCTTCTTCTATGCTAATAAGCTATGCTTAGGCAAAGTTAATGAGAACTCATTTGATTTTGTATTTTTTTAAGTGTTAGCTCTTATATACTGTAAATCATATTTCAAATTAATAGCGTCTTGATTAACACTAGATTGCCTATGGAAGTCATTTTGATTTCTTTTAATTTCAATTAGAAAATCAATGATGTATATAATGACACAATTTCTTAGAATTTTGTACAACATATAATTTTTTTATTGTTAATATTTATTAGTAACTTGTTATATAACTGTAAATAATATTAAAAAAAATATAAAAAATTAATCTTAAACAAATTTCTTTACACATTATTTATTCTTTTGCAATCCAGTCATTTTGACTGCTTTTGGGCGATATAGGTATAAATTAAATTTTCGTCTTTCTAGTGTTAAAAAGTCTTGTTGCCTTAGATAGCATCATTCAGTGCTTTGCAGCAGTATGTTTTTCAGGTATATCTATTTTTATATGTAGATACATTTTTATATGAATGAATTTATGTTTGTTGCTGTCAATGTATTGCAACGTGTATTGCTGTAAACATGAATTGAATGTGTGTTGCTGTAAGCATGAATTGGATGCGTGTTGCTGTGAACATGAATTGGATGCGTGTTTTTGTGAACATGAATAAGATGCGTGCTGCTGCTACCTTGATATAAATGTGTGTTGCTGTAAACATGAAATGTGTTTCTCTGAACATGAATGTTTGTTTCTCTGAACATGAATGTTTGTTTCTCTGAACATGAATGTTTGTTTTTCTGAACATGAATGTTTGTTTCTCTGAACATGAATGTTTGTTTCTCTGAACATGAATGTTTGTTACTCTGAACATGAGTGTCTGTTTCTCTGAACGTGAATGTTTGTTTCTCTGAACGTGAGTGTTTGTTTCTCTGAACGTGAATGTTTGTTTCTCTGAACGTGAGTGTTTGTTTCTCTGAACGTGAGTCTTTGTTTCTCTGAACGTGAGTGTTTGTTTCTCTGAACGTGAGTGTTTGTTTCTCTGAACGTGAGTGTTTGTTTCTCTGAACGTGAGTGCTTGTTTCTCTGAACGTGACTGTGTTGCTCTGAATATGAATGTGAGTTGCAGTGAACATGAATGTTTGTTACTCTGAACATTAGTGTTTCTTACTCTGAACATGAGTGTTTGTTACTCTGAACATGAGTGTTTGTTTCTCTGAACATGAGTGTTTGTTTCTCTGAACGTGAGTGTTTGTTTCTCTGAACGTGAGTGTTTGTTTCTCTGAACGTGAGTGTTTGTTTCTCTGAACGTGAGTGTTTGTTTCTCTGAACGTGAGTGTTTGTTTCTCTGAACGTGAATGTGTGTTGCTCTGAACATGAATGTGAGTTGCAGTGAACATGAATAAGATGCGTGGTGCTGCGACCTTGATATAAATGTGTGTTGCTGTAAACATGAAATGTGTTTCTCTGAACATGAATGTTTGTTTCTCTGAACATGAAGGCTTGTTTCTCTGAACATGGATGTTTGTTTCTCTGAACATGAAGGCTTGTTTCTCTGAACATGCATGTTTGTTTCTCTAAACATGAATGTTTGTTATTCTGAACATGAGTGTTTGTTTCTCTGAACGTGAGTATTTGTTTCTCTGAACGTGAGTGTTTGTTTCTCTGAACGTGAGTGTTTGTTTCTCTGAACGTGAGTGTTTGTTTCTCTGAACGTGAATGTTTGTTTCCCTGAACGTGAATGTTTTTCTCTGAACGTGACTGTGTTTGTTTCTCTGAAAGTGAATGTGAGTTGCAGTGAACATGAATGTGAGTTGCAGTGAACATGAATGTGAGTTGCAGTGAACATGAATGTGAGTTGCAGTGAACATGAATGTGAGTTGCAGTGAACATGAATGTGAGTTGCAGTGACCATGAATGAGTTGCGTGAGTTGAATTGAATATGTGTTGCTGTGTGCATGAATTGTATATGTGATGTGGTGAACATAAATTGAATGTATACTGCTGTGAACATGAATGTGTGTTGCTCTTAACATGAATTGCATGTCTGTTTCTCTGAGCATGAATGTACGTTGCTCTGAGCATGAATGTGCGTTGTTCTGAGCATGAATGTGAGTTGCAGTGAATATGAATTGAAAGCTACTTCTACACATTAATTGAATTTGCGCTGCTTGTAACATGAAAGTGTATAGCTGGGAAAGTGAATGTGGGCTGCTGTGAACATGAATTGGATGTGTGTTGCAGTGAACATGAATGTGCGTTGCTCTGAGCATGAATGTGTGTTGCTCTGAGCATGAATGTGTGTTGCTCTGAGCATGAATGTGTGTTGCAGTGAGCATGAATGTGTGTTGCAGAGAGCATGAATGTGAGTTGCAGTGAATATGAATTGAAAGCTACTTCTACACATTAATTGAATTTGCGCTGCTTGTAACATGAAAGTGTATAGCTGGGAAAGTGAATGTGGGCTGCTGTGAACATGAATTGGATGTGTGTTGCAGTGAACATGAATTGAATGTATGTTACTGTGAGCATGAATTGAATGTATGTTGCTCTGAACATGAATTCAATGTCTATTGCTCTGAACATGAATTGAATGTATGTTGCTCTGAACATGAATTGAATGTATGTTGCTCTGAACATGAATTGAATGTATGTTGCTCTAAACATGAATTGAATGTATGTTGCTCTGAACATGATTTTGCAATGTGTTACAGTGTACATGATAGAATGTGAGTTGCTGTAAAAATAAAGGTGTGTGGATGTGAAAATGAATTGAATGTATGTTGCGGGGATAAAAATTGAATGTGTGCTACTGATAATATAAATTGCGGGTTTCTGTGTATTAAATGCGTGTTTTGGATGAACTGAATGCGTGTTTCTATGTACTGAATGCGTGTTGCTCTGTGTTGAATGCGTGTTGCTCTGTGTTGAATGCGTGTTGCTGTGTATTGAATGCGTGTTGCTGTGAGTTTAATTTGGGTTTCTGTGTATTATATGCTGCTTTTTGTATGTTGAATGCGTGCTTCTAGGAAATAAATTGGTGTATACTGTTACAAGAAAAAATTGGTATATGCTGATGTGAGTTTGAATTGGTGTATCCTGATGCGGGAATGAATGGGTGCATGCAGATACGAGAATGAATGAATTGGTGTTTGATGATGCGAATTGGCATATGATAATGGGGAATGAATTGATGAATGCTGTTGTCAGAACGAATTATCCTAGTCAAAAGTCAAGGCACAACCGTGTTTTTTAAGAGATTTCCAACAGAAGATAAAATATTGTTTCAGGCTTGCGTTAGGATTACGATAAAAGAACAATTCATTTGAGCTGCATACAATGAAAATATTGCATATGGGGGGAAAAAAGTATAAAAACGGGACCAAAGCATAAAGATAGAGGATTATCTGGACAGACGAATCTAAGTTTCAAATTTTTGGTTCCTATCGGAGTAGCCACCACAATCTCCTTGTCTAATCAAAATCTTGTGGGGTGAATTAAACAATGATGTCTGTAAGCAGATGGCAATAAATAGAAAAAAACCTCGGAAATCCTTTTCAAAAATGCTGAATCCTCATACATAGACAAACTTGGATTAATTTGATCAAACAAATGCCTCAAATAGAGCCCTTAGGGTAAGGGTGGGCTCCATAATGAATTCAAACTACCACAATTATTAATTAAACAATTTATTGGTAGTTGATATGAGAGTAAATTTATCTATGTTACTGTAAGAACAATAATGATTGTCTAGTAGTCCTGATTTCCGACTTGTTAAGTTTTTGAATGACAAACGCTTGATTCTTAAAATATTTCTTACAATATTACACAGTAAACAATAATTGTTAAATCAATTGTTGGTCATTTCAGCAATTTTTAAACAGCTTTAAATTTTTCCTATTTTTTTCACAAAACAGAAACTTTTATATTCATTGCAGTTTTTGTTAAGCGGAATATCGTAAAAGTTTTTTTGGAGTTATTTACTTGCTAATGCGACTTAATTTAATGAATTACATAATTTATTCAAATAGATTAGCTGAATAATTGACTGAATATATGAAATAAAGTTTAGAATTGTATAAATTACAAATTCGAATTAATTTTATGAATTGAGTGAAACATAGATTAAATAGTTACTAAATTGTATTAGTTAGTGAAATGAATGAAATAAGAAATTAAATAGTTAAAATAATCAATTTAATGAATGAATTAATGAAGTTAAGGAATGAAATAATGAAGTGGCCGAATGAAATAATGAAGTGGCCGAATGAAATAATGAAGTGGCCGAATGAAATAATGAAGTGGCCGAATGAAATAATGAAGTGGCCGAATGAAATAATAAAGTGGCCGAATGAAATAATAAAGTGGCCGAATGAAATAATAAAGTGGCCGAATGAAATAATAAAGTGGCCGAATGAAATAATAAAGTGGCCGAATGAAATAATAAAGTGGCCGAATGAAATAATAAAGTGGCCGAATGAAATAATAAAGTGGCCGAATGAAATAATAAAGTGGCCGAATGAAATAATAAAGTGGCCGAATGAAATAATAAAGTGGCCGAATGAAATAATAAAGTGGCCGAATGAAATAATAAAGTGGCCGAATGAAATAATAAAGTGGCCGAATGAAATAATAAAGTGGCCGAATGAAATAATAAAGTGGCCGAATGAAATAATAAAGTGGCCGAATGAAATAATAAAGTGGCCGAATGAAATAATAAAGTGGCCGAATGAAATAATAAAGTGGCCGAATGAAATAATAAAGTGGCCGAATGAAATAATAAAGTGGCCGAATGAAATAATAAAGTGGCCGAATGAAATAATAAAGTGGCCGAATGAAATAATAAAGTGGCCGAATGAAATAATAAAGTGGCCGAATGAAATAATAAAGTGGCCGAATAAAATAATGATGCGGATGGATGAAGTAATGATGCGGATGGATGAAGTAATGATGCGGACGGATGAAGTAATGATGTGGACGGATGAAGTAATGATGCGGACGGATGAAGTAATGATGCGGATGGATGAAATAATGATGCAGACGGATGAAATGATATGGACGGATAAAATAATAAAATGAATAAATGAATAAATGAAATAATAAAATGAATAAATGAAATAATAAAATGAATAAATGAAATAATAAAATGAATAAATGAAATAATAAAATGAATAAATGAAATAATAAAATGAATGAATGAAAAAATGAATGAATGAAATTGTAAAATGGATTAATTAAATTATGAAATAGATCAATTAAGTTATAAAATGGATTAATTGAATGAGAAAATGAATAAACAAAATAATATATTGAAAGAGTTAAAAAATAATAGAATTTAATGTTTTTAATAAACTAACGATTTGTAAGAATTACTGTTCTAAATAATTTGAATAAATTATTAAATTGTCTGAATGAGTTGAATAAAGGATTCCAAATTTGAGGTGATACTTTTATTTTTTTCCATTAAGTTGGTAAATGTTTTATGCAGATGATTTTATGTTTTTGAACATTGCCTGTCTCGTAAAAATTGAAATTTTTTTAAAAGTGATTCCTGAAAGTGTGTGCCTGTTCGGATGAATGAATGGATGTTGCTTTTCAGTTTGAGATAGATTCCTTAGAGACGTTCAATAGTACAGTGCGAATGAGTTGTTGCCTGTTTTATGTAAAAATTAATTTATGTGTATTTTTCTTGGAATTAGTTCTTATTTCTTAATAGAAATGACAGAGCTTAAATGTAAATGAATTGATGCTTGTTTCGATGTGACTATGCGTGTTTTGGTTTAAACTTAGTGGAGCGTGTTTCGGTTTGAATGAAGCGATACGTGTTTCGGTAGGACTGAATAAAAATATTTGGTTTCATTATAAATATGATACGTGTTTCAAAGTGAATGTGGGATGCATGTTTGAGTGAGTCAATTGAAGCGCGCTTCAGTATGAAGAAAGTCATAATACGTTATTCGGTGTTGACATTCATACGTTCTCCAATGCTGCTGCATTGTTACATATTTAAAAACTTTTGAACTTTATCTGAGAACTTTTCTCTGAAAATTAGTCTTACTAAAACTATAAATTAATTTAGGTAAGAGTGATTTTTTATTTGTTGAAATATTGTAAATGTAGTACAAAAGTTTATTTTTTTTTTTTTTACAAAATTAGTACGAGCGAACAGCAGTACGATTCAATGTAAATTAATCGATGTATGTTTCAGTGTCAATAAATGAGCGTCTGATTTTGTTAGTTTAGTTAGTAATCTGTTCTGCTTAAACAGAAAAGTAACCAGGAAGCATTATATATTTACTAAAAAAAGATATCGTTATTTTTTAAAAAAAAAAAAAAAACTGCAGGTCACTTTAAAAAATATGTAACGTAAGTATACTTCATAATGTTTGCGTAATTGTATATTTTAACGAAATTTGTAATTCTTTAAGAAATCGACAATATTTAAAAACTTTTTCTCAGTTGTGTTTGATTTTGGCACTTGTACGTTAAAGCTGTTCATAAAGCTGTACGAGAATTAATTGCTTGTTTCTTTGAAATGGATTTTTGTGACCCATAACGCGCATGAACTAATGTGTATGAGTTAATGTTCATTTCAGTGTGAATGAATTGATTCGTGTCTTAGGAATGCAGTCTTGCCAATTTTCAGACTCTTCTAGAAATGTGTTTCGTGTTTGCATAACATCAATTTACTTAACAATTATACGCAAAATTTTTTTAAATGTTCCGAGAGTTTTTAAACAAAATTTTCCACTGGTGTAAAAAATGAGAATTTTTAAATTGGTCGATTATATCAAGAACTACTTAACAGATTTTAATAAAATTTAGTTTGAACATAAGTTGTTGATATATTACAAAAATAACTATTCAAGAGTTAAAATGCACGCGCATGATTGTGCGATAAATCACCAGAATTTATTAAAAAGTGGTGCTTTAATAGAAGGTAATGGCTCCCTCTTACGGAAATAAGCCTTACATACTGATTTCATACTAGAAATAAGACAGCTTACGAGTTCCTGTAGTACTTTTTCATCTTCTCGTTCAGTAATATGAGTTTTCGGAGAGAGTTACGTCATACAATCGCCCTCCCCAAAGCATCCCAGCTATGCTCTATAGGGTTTAGATCTAGAGATCTGTCTGGCCAATCCATCCGGCGAATATCTCTATTTCCAGAAAATGGTCGACCGAAAGTGCTCTATGTGGTGTCGCATTGACATCCATTCATACATTGCGTGTTTTAGTGTGAATGAAGTGATGCTTGTTTTAGTGTGAATGAAGTGATGCTTGTTTTAGTGTGAATGAAGTGATGCTTGTTTTAGTGTGAATGAAGTGATGCTTGTTTTAGTGTGAATGAAGTGATGCTTGTTTTAGTGTGAATGAAGTGATGCTTGTTTTAGTGTGAATGAAGTGATGCTTGTTTTAGTGTGAATGAAGTGATGCTTGTTTTAGTGTGAATGAAGTGATGCTTGTTTTAGTGTGAATGAAGTGATGCTTGTTTTAGTGTGAATGAAGTGATGCGTGTTTTAGTGGGAATGAAGGGATGCGTGTTTTAGTGGGAATGAAGGGATGCGTGTTTTAGTGGGAATGAAGGGATGCGTGTTTTAGTGGGAATGAAGGGATGCGTGTTTTAGTGGGAATGAAGGGATGCGTGTTTTAGTGTGAATGAAGTGATGCGTGTTTTAGTGTGAATGAAGTGATGCTTGTTTTAGTGTGAATGAAGTGATGCTTGTTTTAGTGTGAATGAAGTGATGCTTGTTTTAGTGTGAATGAAGTGATGCGTGTTTTAGTGTGAATGAAGTGATGCTTGTTTTAGTGTGAATGAAGTGATGCTTGTTTTAGTGTGAATGAAGTGATGCTTGTTTTAGTGTGAATGAAGTGATGCTTGTTTTAGTGTGAATGAAGTGATGCTTGTTTTAGTGTGAATGAAGTGATGCTTGTTTTAGTGTGAATGAAGTGATGCTTGTTTTAGTGTGAATGAAGTGATGCTTGTTTTAGTGTGAATGAAGTGATGCTTGTTTTAGTGTGAATGAAGTGATGCTTGTTTTAGTGTGAATGAAGTGATGCTTGTTTTAGTGTGAATGAAGTGATGCTTGTTTTAGTGTGAATGAAGTGATGCTTGTTTTAGTGTGAATGAAGTGATGCTTGTTTTAGTGTGAATGAAGTGATGCTTGTTTTAGTGTGAATGAAGTGATGTGTGTTTCAGTGTGAATGAATTGCTGCATGCGCAGTGCGAATAAATTCCAGCTTATTTCAATATGAATGAATTGTTGCATGTTTCAGTATGAGTGAATGTATGTGTGCTTCAGAATAAATGTAATGAGTGTTTAGAGAAATAATTCACGTTTCATAAACCCACGATTGTTTTTTTTACTTGAAAGAAATCAATGTCTGCTTTGACTTGACAATGTCTGCTGTAATAGACATGTCTAGAATCAATTACTATTCTCTGTGAACAGGAGTTAAAGGCTATTTCAAATATAATTTATTCGAGATTTTGCGTGAATTAATTGATCACTGTGAACCTTTAATGCGCTAGCTAAATTGAAACTGAATTTAATTTTTTTCTCTTTTGTGTGAATGACTCCCTACGTGCTTTTATATGAATGACTCTATGGTTTTAGAAGTAATGAATTGAGGACTTTTTTTTTCAGATCATTTATTATTTTTTTAATGAGTTTTTGTTAGATTAAATTGATGCATGGTTTTATAAGAAGGAATTGAAGTATGCTTCCATACGAATGAAATTTTACATTTTTCTGAGTATTTGTAAAGTGAGCAAAATAAGAAAAATGGACCACCCTGAAAAACTTTTGAACTAATGATCAGATCTTCATGTTTTAGGACTCAATCTTAATGGTTCGAGTAAGTGATTTCAAATATGTTTATTAATTAGTGCAGACTACATTTTGAGTTACGAAATCAGACTCAAAAACGTATTTAATACGAATAACCATGCCTTTTTTCCGACTGATTTCACTTTCTCCCCTCCAAAATATAGGATGTAGCCGTAATCTGAAAAATATGGTCCCAATCGTTTAATCAGGAAAGCGATCCAAAGTTAGGACCCCTAAATGTTAGTTTTATTTTTTGAGTATTTCACCATAACTCGACGACTTTTTCAGTTAATTAAAGAACAATTGCACAATATTATAAAATTCGTTTATTCAAAGATAATTCCATGCAAAAAATCATTTTTAGTAAGTATTATATATTTTTTATTATTTCATTAAAAAAAAATTTGAATTGTAAGGTACACAATTTTTTACATAATTTTAAAGAATGTAAATTTAAGTAACAAAATACAAAAATTTAATTTAAAAAATACGATTTTTTTAAATATTAGATTTATCAGGAACTATTCAACTTATTTCGTTCAGACCTTGTATTTTGCCATGCAAAATTACGTTCTTTAAAATGATGTAAAAAGATGTATACCTTATAATTTAACAGTTTTTGATTTAATAAATTAAATAATAAAAAATACTAAAACTTTCTTTTAAAATTTATATTTTGCATGGAATTATCTTTGGATTTTATAATCGTGTGCAAAAGTTCTCAATTTTTTTAAAAAGTTCTGAACATAGGGAGAAATGCACAACAAGTAAAACTAACAAGGTTTGGTCCAAACTTTAAACAGCTCTCCTTTCTAAACAATTGGAACCATATTTCTCAGATTGCTTCTATTCTCTATATTTTGGATTGAGAAATCCGAATCGGTCGAGAAAAAAAAAATTTCTTCTGAGAAAGTACGTTTTTGTGTCTGATTTCGTAACTTATAATACCGTCTGCACTAATTATATAGTATAATTGAGATCACCCCCTTGAGTCATTAAGATCGAGTCCTAGAAAGTGAAGATAAGATCATTAGATTAAAGGTAATTTAAGGTAGACAGTTAAGTTTTTTGTGCATTGTTGGAATGAATTGATACATGCTTCTGTAGGTAAGAAATTTTGCATACTTCTGTGGCTGAATGATGATGCGTGAATGAATAGATGCATGATCCTGCATGATTAAATATATGCATGTTTTTGCGTGCATAAATAATGCATACTTTTGGGTGCACAAATAGATGCATTCTGTGTGCATGAACTGTTGCATTCTTCGTGAAGAATTTATGGATACTTCTGTGCAAATGAACTGATGGATGCTTTTGTGCGTATGAATTGATGGAATCTTTTGCGCATATGAACTGTGTTTGCTTTTGTGTGAATGAAATATACTTTTATGTGAACGAAATGAGCAAACTTTTGTGTAAATGAACAAGTTCATACTTTTGTGAACGTACTGATGTAAAATTTTAGAGAATGAGTTAATATCGGCCTCTATGTGAACGAATTAATGGCACTGATTCTAAAATTAAAGTATAGAAAAATCTTTTATCGTATTTCGTACAAAAATTAAAGTAAGATACATTTGTAACTAAGAACAATTTGATGTTGTAGACTTATTTAATATCATTAGAGTTTTAGTATGTATTAATCACTAAAATAAAAATTTTTAATTTATACTTAATATCTAAAAATACATTATCCTTTTATAATCTGTGAAATCCTTTTCTTAAATTACTTTTTTTTTCTTTTTTTTAAGTTGAGGTATTTTTGATTGAATTAGAAGGCACAAAGACAATTTAAATTTTTATTTTTATTTAATCTCAATAGATTGTAAATTTTGGGAATAAATTATTTGTTAGTAAATTAGTTGGTATTTATATGTATCAGAATAAGTTTATACATATCTTTTGAGAAATCTGAATGCGTGTTTGATGGCAGATGTAACGGAGTTGGACTTTTATGTTTGTTTTATGTGAGAATGAATTCCTGAGCAATTCCACGGCAATAGACAATTTCCACTATCAAAATTTTTTTATAAATTTAAATTTATTTCTATCTATTCTCATCCGATACAAGGTGCATTTACAAAATGTTTTTCAAAACATCATAATTATGAAATAACTATTCATTATGAAATAAAGTTATTTTTATATATTATTGTTAGAGTTATTAATTATTTTCTTGTTTCACTAAACCATTGCATGAATATATACGAAAAAATTAATCTTAAAATTCTTAGGTATACCCTTCCTATGTTATTTCTATTGGCAAAATATAAAAGTAAACAAAATTGTAACTCATTTGTCGATGTTTTAATCCCAACTCAACACGATTTGCTAATCTAGTCTATAAGCCATACAGTTTTCATACGCTCTAAGACAGGACAAGATTATTTTTTAATCAAAAAGAGTTTTTCATATAACACTTTTATAAATTACAGCGACAACAAACTACAGCTTAACAGCGACAGCTGTACAGCGAAGACTAACTACAAATTATTGAGTAGAAATTAACAAGTGGGGTGCTAGGTCAGATAGTAGTTACTAACTAAAAGAAATTTTATCGCAATAATTTTGAACTTAATTCATTTCTTCTTCCAAACATTTTTTTTTTTTTTTTTTTTTTTTTTTTTTTTTTTTTGTGATGAGAATCGATCACTTGCAAGAAAAATCGTCTTTGCCTTTTATGATATACAAAGTTGGGAAGTCATCTCTAGTTGAGCAGCCTTGAATTAGCTTCACAGTAATTTTCGACACATCATTCATTACTTTGACAACGTCAAACATATGTCTCAGCTACTTGATATTTGGAATCATTATACGATTCACTTACTTGTTTTAAGAGCCAGTTGGCGTTAATTTTCATGCCGTGAAACAACCAGTATTTAGCCTAATAAATAATGACATATTGTGTTGTATTGAGTTACGTAATATTACAGAAATAAGCTTCAAAAAATGTGGTATCAGATAAATTTTTAGTAATACTAATCTTTGCACTTGCCATCCAAATTGATTATTAAGTTTATCTTATGAAACGAATTAAAAATATTACACGCTAAACAACGAGGAATAAACTCCTTTTTGATTAAATAAAGCTTGAAGCTAGTAAACCTTACTAATATTGTCTTTTAAGCGTTTGAAAAAGCAGAATCTTCTATAGATTAATTACAAACAAAGGCTATTGCTAAACCAGAAAGAAAATTCGTTTTCAAACCTCTTCACTGAATTTAAGTGAATTATGATTTTTAGAATCGGGGCTTAAAATTGCCCTCTGGTACACTAAAAGTAAAATTAATCTAAAAATGTTTCGGTATTTTTTTTTTCGAAAGGAAAATAAAAAAATGAATTTTTTTTAATGTGTATACTTTTATCTTAATCTGATGGGTATCAAGATTAGTCATTTAAAACTGTACCCTATTTAAATTTTCTAGTTTCCATTTGTGAAGCAAAATGCCTACAACTCAAATAGGGTTACTTTTTTCCTGGAGAATCTGAATCTACAATAAAAAAGGATTTATTTTTAAAATTTTAAACTTACCTTCGCCCTACCCCCAGGAGGAGGGGTAAACAATCGACTTTAGTATCATTAAATAAATTTAAAAAATTTTGAATGGGGCTGTATTCACTTTTTGAGTATTCGACTCGCTTCTCACTTTATTTCACTTCCCTTTTCTTCAGTTTTATTTGTTATTCTCGAGATATTTGACCATTCCCAAACTGTTTTACACTCTGCATAGAGGGTTCTATAATTTCAGCCCTTAATATATGTCTTTTAAATTCTTATAAAATTAATTCAAAAAACTACACGCATTTGAATGTCAAAAATTGATATTTAATCGAATTTTCGCACTTAAGTATTAAATGTGACTCTTCATTTCTTGCTTATTTTTTTCACAAAGATTTCAAAAAAAAATTATTTATTAAAGGTGATCATTACAGAATACGTCGTATATTATAATAACAATAATGATAGTAGTAATAATAATAATAATGAAAGCATTTATGTGCTTTCAATCGTCAATAATTTAGAAGAAGTTATGTTCCTACCGATTCAATCTCGTAAATTAGTTTGATTGTTTATTTAAACATATTAGAAATAAATTATATTCAACATTATAAAAAAACATCCAGCTGTAATTTATATAATTATCAAAAACAAAAAACATAAAGCTCTACGTTTGAAAATTTGCTTTTATTTGAAATGTTGAGCATATATTCCGTAGAAAATATGTGTTTCCTGTTTTTTCTGAAACCCACAGATATAGAATTTAATTCCCAAAAAATATTCGATCCTTAAATAAAATAACTCGATTTATTTAATAAAACAATAGTCCTTTTATAAACCGGTCATTTTAATAAATCAGAAATATAACAATATTCATTGAAAACATTTACGGAGGGAAAAAAAAAACTTTTTACTATTTATGTCCATATTTTATAAACATAGCTTCAAACTGTGGGTTAAATAAGTTTCCAATGACGAAATTGGTTACCTAAATGCAAGAATAATTGAACACCTCATATTGAGATATTCTGAGAATTCTTTCGTATTCTATAAATATTTCACTTAAAATATTCTCCTAAGATGTTTGTTCACTTACAACAGCTTAATTCAAGTGATTCTCTGTATGAATATTTCATGAATAAAAAGCCTGAGAACCTAACCTTTCTGGGTCTTTCAAAAAAGACTGACAGTTACTTAGGGTTTGTGTTAAGTGAGATGCAAATTGGACGGATATTAATGGAACATTTCCTCCCTTAGACTAACAAAATAAAAAGTGAATAAAAAACGTATACAACGCATATGCGTATGTGTTGGAACTTTGCTTGTCGGCCTAAAAAATACACATAGCAGTTTAAAATAACTAAGAAATAACGAAATGCTTGCCTTTAAAATAAAAACATATTTCATTTTAAAATGTTTTTATTATATTAAGATATTTTTATAGGTCAAACGCATTTCATTTAAATTGTTTCTTCTAAAAATGTAATGAAATAAACAATTTTTTTTTAAAAAAAGGTTCGCAAATGCAATTTTTATTCCATTTTATTCCAGTCTATAGAATTTTTCTTTCTTTTTATCAAATCTAAAATGAAAAACACAGAACCTACCACCTTTGAACTATCACAGATAAAATCCCCTTTACGTCTTTCAAAAGGGATGAAGGGATGTGTTTTACATTTTTCTCTTCAGATTTACGATATATATATATATATATATATATATATATATATATATATATATATATATATAATAACAGAGCTTCATCTCTGTTATCAGTGGTGTATTTAGCTTTAATAATGCAGTCGTAAGCCATGTTACACTCAAAAAATCTTTATTAATGGTAGTAGGCTGGTATCGATAACACTTCACATCCACACTTGGTATCGATAACACTTCACATTCACACTCCGCAAGGGAGGGGGTGGACAAAACTTTGGACAATTCCGGAACAATTTATCAGGAACAGAACATGATGAAAAAGCCATGCGAAAAGCATTGCTCTCGCTTTTATACTAACACATTTTGTTGTAAAAAGGCACAATCTTTGAAATACTTGTATCCTTACGCATTAAGGAAAATCATTTCATGCTTCCTTATATGGAAGTCAAAGGGGGAGAGATTCTAAAAATAACTCAGTCGTATGTTATTAGCCTTGACTTCCCAAAATAGAATCTCTCTACGCTTATTCTTTAACAAAGACATTTTATGAAAACGAAAGAGATTTAATTCTTTTATTAATACAAAAGTATTATAATTTTTGTATCACATATATATATATATATATATATATATATATATATATATATATATATATATATATATATATATATATATATATATATATATATATATATATATATATATATATATATATATATATATATATATATATATATATATATATATATATATATTATCCATTGTCCAATATCATCTGAAAGCGAGAAACAGAATGTGAAATCGTTGAAAGTAGTGCATGCTGGGAAATTCTAGGCGCACGGATTGCTATTTTGTCTTTCAGTGTTGTGGCAGATATGAGCGGCTTTATGGTAGATTATTTTATTTTATAACCGTCGTTGAACAGCCGACCCAATTTCATGGGTTTACGACTACTAATATTAAACTCCGTAGCCTTGTAATTTTGAAGCAATCCAGAGGTCAAGGAAACTCCTGGATCAGTACCCCCAGAGGTATTGATTTGTTATGGGAACATGGAGGACTTTGAGACTCGACAGATTTAACGTGCATCACTCACCATTTACTACACGGGGAGTCTTCGGCCAGCGAGGATCGAACCCACGACCTCTTGGACATGGGCCCAGCGCCCTACAGACCAGGTTATCCCGGCCTATGGTAGATTATTTTATTTTATAACCGTCGTTGAACAGCCGACCCAACTTAATGGGTTTACGGCTACTAATGTTCAACTCCGTAGCCTTGTAATTTTGAACCCAATCCAGAAGACAAGGGAACTCCTGGATCGAGTATTGGGAGAAATTTGCCTTCGTGGAGGACTTTTTGATGGAGCTAACCCGCATTTGCGTTACATGGAGAGGAAGACCACGAGAACCTCCCACGGTTAGCCTGACGGCAAGGGGACTCTAACCCATGATCCGTCTACCACTGAGGATATTTCACGTCAGCACTGTGGTCAGTGCAAGCCGGATGCGGAATTCGTATCGACTGGGATTCGAACCCGGTTCGCCTCATTGGAAGGCGAACTCTCTATCCCCTGAGCCATCGCGGCTCTATGGTAGATTATTATCAAAACCGTATGTCGCGAGAATACAAGTCTGGTTTCAGGGAGGTTAAGCTGTAAGGGATGACAGATGGTGATTGCCATCGAGTGCTGATTGTTAAGATAAATTTTGCTTCATAAAATATTTTTTATCATGCCACTTTGAAATTTTTATAAGTTTTCGCATAGTTTTTGAAACATACTTCTCGCAAAAATAAATGTTTTGTTCGTCGGCACACTATTCTCATCCTGATCATGTTATCAACTTTGAAATTAATTCTTAAACAATTATTATATTTGTCGCAATTTGTAACTCTTACTTTCAACTATTAGCAATCATAATTTCAACTTATCATAATTATGACTTTGTAACCATGTTTACGAGTAATCACTGATACAAATAATCAAATAATTATTATAGCCAGTTATCATAATTTGCGATTTCAATGTTATTGATTACTTGTTTTCGCGATATCTATGTTGCATTTTTAATAAAATTTTAGTTTCATTTCTTTCACATAATATATATAGCCCCAGAAAAAATATTTCCCTTTCTAAATCTTGATATTTTATTTTGAAATGACTCATAAACAATGAAGTTGTAATCGTGGCTTAAGAGTACGTAATATTTTTAATCAGATTTAGTAGCAGTAATGAAAATAATGTGCAATTTTAATTAACTTGTAATTGTATATTATACGATTATTTGAAATAACATTTCTTGTAAAAATTGAGTATCATTATTTAAAGCAATCCTTCTTTTTAAAAAGTGACTATGATTACTTGAATTTATAATTAAAAAAAATTAATCATAAATTATAATTTATTGCATTCATTAAAATCAATCATTATTTTAAAAAAGTGACTGATTACTTGACCTTATAATTAAAGTAAAAATCGTAAATGATAACTTATTGTAATTAAAATAGTATTTGTAATTTATGATTTCCACTAACCACGATTTCAAGTAAAAAATTGCTACCTAATCATTGTGATCAATGAAAATTTTAAATGACATGTGACCAACCATGTCAGAAAAGTGCAAATATTGATGAACATACAGGAAAGGAAATCAGAGCTGGGTGTTCCATAATCCAAGTCTTTTGTATATATTTTCAGATAAAGTCGAAAAAGTTTGTACAATGGGGTTGATTAAATAAAAAGCTACACAAATACTATCAAAATCATTTCGAATCATCAGGGATGAAGTTAGGGGGGGAAATTCTAAAACATTTTGATTACGTGAGGAAAATGTGTTTTAGAATTGCGTTTCAGCACCTTTGTTTCCTTCGGCAATTAAACTGAATCGGATATTTTCAGTCACGTGTTCTTCACAAGCAATTCGTTAAATTTCTATAATGTTTTATTTTTAAATTATTAACCACTCTTAACTAGTGTGTATTTTTCACAAGCATTAT
Organism: Parasteatoda lunata; assembly: GCA_949128135.1. Classification (NCBI taxonomy): domain Eukaryota; kingdom Metazoa; phylum Arthropoda; class Arachnida; order Araneae; family Theridiidae; genus Parasteatoda; species Parasteatoda lunata. Next base: position 87,242,829 of record OX421971.1, on the reverse strand, counting down.
AAAAATATATATAATAGAGGCTCATTATTAGGAACACCCTATATTTCTCACATAAATGATAATCTATATATTTTCATGAATAAAGTCTAAATCAACATTTTTAAATAAAATCAATGTCTTTAAATAAAGTCAAACATGTATAATATTTATAAGTAGAATAATTTTCTTTTTTAAAAGAAAATTAATTTGTGTTTCAATTTCAACTGATAATTAATGTTTAATTTGTTTATGTAATTTTAAATAAGTTGTACAACATACATGCAAATACATCAAACATACATGTAAATTTTTCAGTTATGTTCTGTTGAAAGTTTGTAAATTAAGAAATGGTCTGCTTCTCCGAAAATATAGAGAAATATTTTTACTGAAAATATACTTCCCATTTCGACAAAACATTACACTTTCGGCAAAAAAAAAAAAAAATATATATATATATATATATATATATTTATTTCATATTTTCTAATAAGAAACTTTCAAACCTGATTTTAGATTACATTCAATTGTAAGTCATTGGTTAGATTTTTTAATTAAATCATTTATTATTTTTTCTGTGTGACAGTTATTTCATTTAAGCTTTTTTTTTTTCAAAAAAATTCTGGGAAATGTCAGATTTATAAGCATAGCAAATAACTACATTCAAAATAAGGACATTTAACGTACGGCTCTACTTTTTCAACCACTGCTTTTTTTAGCAGTTGTTATTTATATGTAATTAAAAAGAATGCTTACGTTAGTCTTTTTTTGTGTTAGTTTTTTTTTTAAAGTAAATTATTAGCCACGAAAGAAATATTTAAAAACTAGAGTTTTATAGTACATAAATATGTTTTAAAAGAAATTTTACTCGCGCAGTGTAACTTATTCGTACCTATAATGAGTATAATGGGTGATTTCTGAATTTGTTTCGTTTGATATCAATCCAGAATATTGACTTTCTTTTAAAAGTTATTTTACGCATGAATCAACAAACAATAAATATTATAAATTGTTGATGTTGCAACAGAAAGTGTGTGCGATTATTGTTTGAAGATAATAAAAAAGAATTATCTATAACAATAAAATGAGGAGTTTGTGTGTGTGTCTGTTTTGTAAGTCTGGAACAGGGGGTTCTGAAATTCGGACAACGTTTGCTTGGTAAAGATGTCTGACAAATAAATTATTTAATTGGTTAAATTTTAGTCATTTTTATAAATTGGACTGTAAATGATTCTGTTTTTAATTTTTAAAGGGAAAAATTAGTGAAATTTGCTCGTTGACTGCTGTGTTATATTAAAAGCGAAGTTCATTGTACGCTCTATCTTAAATAATTTCAAATTTTAATCATTATTTAATGCCCTTACCGTTGATTTAGCATATTAGCAAAATACAAGTTAAGGAGTTCAATTTTCTCTTGGAGCTATAAAAACCTAAATTCACTGTACCTGCTTTAAATAATATATTTGGTGTTTATTAAAACAGTTCCAATTACCACAATGTGCTCAAGTTACTAAATTTAGAGTCATTGACGTCAATAAACAGTATGGCGATTATTTACGGTCCCTTTAAGTGAATAAGTACCTTTTAACCCATAATTTTACTTTTCAGTGCATAATTTTTTTTAAAATTAAAATTATCGTTGATTTTATGTTATTTAACATTAAAAAAAAACGATTCAAAAGCATAATTATAAAAAAAATAATTGCATAGTTTCAGGTAACTTAAGTTTTCGTTGATATGGCTCACACATTCCATACGCCTTAACCCCCGATCTTACCTAACATAACGAATAAAAAAAAAATATCATACGTGCAATTATCTTTATTTCATTAAATAGAGCTGTGAACTAGCAAGCATCACTGATATTATATCTTAAGAGCGATAGAATATAAAAATCTTCAAAATTTTAATTTATAGCAATGCCTAATGCTAAACCTATACGAAAATTTCCTTTTTTAAATACATCTCACGAATAAACTAATTAAATATTTTAATTATTTCTATAGTCGTCTTTCGGAGGCGATGCACGAATGATTCTGGGGTTATGAAATTATTACACAGACAAAATCTTTTTTTTATTTTTTATTATAGACTTTTTACCCCGTGTGAAGAGTGGTTATTCAGCTAGTTAATAAAATAAAAATAATTACAGCTTCGTTTTTCAATTGGATTAAAAATAATTCTGTTTTTGTTATACCTAAAACAGAAGACATTGCTTTATTGAGAGATGAGGGGGAACTTTTTATAAAAGTAAAAAAAAAGATAGAAATCATTAAGCAAGTGATAAAAGTAGGAAATGAGAAAATAATCTTATTTTTTAATACTAAATAAAAAAAAACATACTCTTTTGACAGTTGAGGGGGTAATTCATCATGTAAATAATAAAAATAGAATTCTTTCTTTCTTTTATTTTTCATTTAAAAAATAAAGATTTTGAAATTTTTATGATTTTTAAGTTCTGTGTCTGCTTTTTTGCTTATGATGGAAATTGTTTTGGGGAAGAAATGGGAATAAGTTTGCATACAACAATTAAAAAGCAATTATATCTTCTATTTCTCATCCATTTGAGTTCGAGAACTCTAGCTAGTCGGAAAGTGGTCAAAATGTTAACTATAATTACCCTTTGGTCAAAAATTCGTTTCAGTGATAAATTCTGCTGGGAGCGATCCGGAAACGAAAATATTTAAACTTCAGTTGTATTCAAACACAGAGCTATAATTGAGATTTGACCTCTCTAACTAGTCGAAATGTGATCATAATTTTAACTAATGGTGATAATTCCCTTTTGGTAATACTATTGTGATATATTTTGCCTGTAGTGGTTAAAAAAGTTTTGAACTCTGTATTTTTTTAATCAGCAAAAGAGTTCCAGTTAAAGTTTAAGTGCACTAGCGAGTCGGAAAGAAGTCAAAATTTCAATTGTAAGATTTTACGTTTATACTCATGGAAACGAGTTAATACATATCTAGTAAAATAGATGACAATTTTCAAGAATATCAAGCATCTTTTTGTCATTGTAATAACAGGTATAGCAAATATATAACAGTTCATAAGCATTGCTATAATGCTCATTGTAATTAAACCTGCTGATTAAACCTACTGTTTTGTGATACTGAATAATTGTATTTTTTCTCAATTATTGAATAAGTGTATTTTTTCACAATACAAATGCACTGATTTTGGAAATTATTTTGAAGGAAATTATTTTCGGATTTATTTCTTAATTTCAAAGATCTATCAAAAATACATTATTTTATTTTAGCTATGGTATTTTACCTCTATTTTAAACACTTTGTCACTGCGTTTTGTATTCCTTTTCCACCTTTTCTCTTTGCATTTTATTACTTAAAGAGTTATTTTTAGATTAAAGGGGTTAAAGCTGTTGTCTCCAACCACTAAAATGTTAGAGAAATATAGAAGTTATTTATTTTAAATGAAATTTTCCGATGGCATTGGAATTAAAGCAAAACGTAAAAACGTAAATTAAATGTAATATTTATAAATCCAATTTTTCACAGCATATATATATGTTGAATATTTTTAATACTTCTTTTTAAAAACAGTACCAGCGTATGTACTAAATAAGACTAAAATGCATGCGTATGTAACATCCAAGAAGCGAGCGAAACAATCCAAAAGGAACTGTGAAAGCTCATTGGTGGGTTTGGTAAACTCAGCAAGAAATTTTTGCAATTTCTATTAACTAATTAGTTTTAAATTTGTGAGCACAATGTATATATTATAGGATTTGACTAAAATACATGCCTAATAAAAAACCCTAGAGTAGAGTTTTGTAATTAATATCTAAAGTAAAATACTTTAACAACGTCTCATACATATGCACTAATTCTTCAAATAAATTTTTTGTTAATCAATTATACACAGAGCACAGATAGAATATTAATGTGTATTTGAACTAGGCTTAAATAAACCGATAAAATATTAATGTGTATTCGAACTAGGCTAAATGAAACCGATAGAATATTAATGTGTATTCGAACTAGGCTTAATGAAATCGACAAAATATTAATGTGTATTTGGACTAGGCTGAATGAAAGCGATAGATTATTAATGTGTATTCGAACTAGGCTTAATTAAACCGAAGCGGATAGCTTAAAAATTATGAAATTATTCTATATAATTGACAGATTTATGTAAATCTTCTTAAGATAATATAATTATAAAACTAAAAATATGCAAAAGTTGTTTACATTGGTTTCTGCTTCATGTTCAGCTTTGTGCATGGTAAAAAGAAACTTCACATTCACATTCTAGTGCTCAAAATGTGAAAAAACTATCGATGTCTTCTGACGGTTTCCCAACGTACGACAAAATTGACGAAAATGATTCTAGAGTAAATGCATTTGACCACGATCAACTTTCTCATTTATTAGAGTTTCGATTTAACTACGCCTTTTAAAGTTTGCATGAAAGCTTGATTCGGTAATGATTGCAAATAACACACAGTTTTTCGAATCTTTAAAATTCCAAATTCAGATAGGTATTACATCAGTTTTTGCAGCTCATAGTTATGAAACCCGAGGTATTTAAATCCCTCAATGAATTGCTAAATTTTTTATTCTTCAGATTATGTGATTTTATAATTTTGTTTGATGGTTCTTTTTAGAATTTTTGATATCTTAGGATTAGTCTTTTAGAAGGAACAATATTAAATAAAATTGCAATGTCTATTAAGAAACGAATGTTTATTACGATAGTTTATTATAAAATGTTTATTAAAAGTAAGTTATTTATGTTTATTATGAATTTTTCCAATAAACATAAATAACTAATACAATAAACAAGCCTAAATTATTCAATAATATTTTTTATATTATATTTACATACATGAACTATGCAAATTTAATGATAACAATCCTGCAAGAAAACTTTTTACTTCATTTAAAATTTTTATAATACGAAATTTTATAAATTTTAATAAATGCTTTAGATGCTATTGAATTCGAATTAATTATTAGTAGTACTTACAAGTTAAAAAAAAAGAAACCTTTAAAATTCTGGGAAATTTAATGATTAAAAGTGATAATGAAATCATATTTGTTTAAATATTTATTTAATAAAAAGAAATTGTTTAACAGTTAAAGCCTAATACGTTTCTCTGAATTAATCGGAAAACTACTATTTAGTCGGATTCAAATATTTTTTTGAAAAAAACAAATAAATAAATCATACTGCTAAATGCCTGCGGAAATTTTTAAAATTTAAAAGAAAACAATGTGTGTCATACTAATAAACTTATTTCGTTTTCAAAAAGTTTTTTTTTTTTACTTTGTTTTGTAAAACATTTTGAAACAAAGAATAAAAATATAAAAAAACTGACATTCAGTAATGAACTGTGAACACCATCTTAGCCTAAAGCATTTTTAAAGAAATGGTCACTCATTTGCATCCTTTTCTGCATCAACTACAGAAATTTGTATGAAATGCTCTACATTTCGACAATTATGTAAATAGATTCGTTATACTCAAAAAATTTAGTTCGAATTTAGAAGAAAGAAATATCAGCGCAACACAATTTTTGAATAGTCGCTATTTCACAACTTAGGAATAACAAAATATTTTTAAATAAACCGAAGAGTTACTTTAAAACATTTTAATTGAAAGCTTTTGGTTTTATTTGAAAAAACTTTTAAAAAAAAATGTAAACTTATGAGATGCAATTTAAAATGACGCAATACTGCCAAACCATGTGACAATAGATGTATTCTTTTTGTTGAATTTATTGTCATATAGTCTTTCAATACAAAAAATATATTCTTTCAGTTGTAGTAACTTGACTTTCTGCGGATATCAGTTAATTAATAAGTAATTAAACACACTTTTCGCGAACCTGTTTTTGAGTCTAAAGCTTAAAAAAAGCTTATTTTTTAACATACATTTTTCCACCTGTGTTCTGAAAATGACAGACCCAGTTCGAATGTTAAATAATAATAATAAAATATTTGAAAATAAAGTATTCCATTTGCCGCATTCTTTTTAGAAAAACAAAATTATACTATTTTTTTTATGTATTTTGTTGTAATCATGATATATTTTTGTTTTGAGTACCTAGCAACTTCGATACGTAATTAGTATTTTTAGGTTCTACGTGGCTTCAAGCCTGTTTTTGTGTTAAGTAAGAAATATATAGGGAAAGAATTGAAATCTTTGTGTAAGAATAAAGAATGTCTCACTTAAGAGATTTGATACTTGACGAGCTTGCCTTACTTGAAATAGAATGGAAAAAACAGATACTAACGTAAACAAATGCCACATTTCAGCAACCAATCAGGATCGAGATACCCACACTAAGCCACTTTGCCTTAAAACAGTACTTTAATTTTATAAATAATTCGGAATGAATTCAGAATAAATTTATTTTAAAATCTGATTTCTTCTTCTTCGTCAGCACTACAGCCTAGTGCAGGCCAAGGCTTTCTCAATTAGCTGCCTCCAGACAAGGTGACTTTGAGCTAGATTTTTCCACCTGTTTATTCCCAACAATTTTAAGTCCTTCTCAACACTGTCCAACCATCTTGTAGCTGGTCTCCCTCTTCTTCTAGTTCCTTCAATTTTTGAAAAAGTAAGCTTTTTAACTGGGTCCAACTCATCACGCCGAAAAAAGTGCCTCAGCCATCTGATCCTGTAGGCCTTAATAACTCTCAAAATATATATCTCATATCAGGATATTATAAAATAAGAGCTGATAAAGGTTTTTCAAAATATATATATATATATATATGTGTGTTTGCATTATTGGATGCGTTATGCACTTTTATTCACGCAAAAATTTATTTGAAAGCAACATTTTAAATTCAGTTTTTTACATTAAATCTCCAGTCTTATTTGTTGTCTTTCGTCTATAATCTAATATACCTATAAGATATTTGCAGACAGAAAGCTTTATTATTTCTCTATAGATAATATCTAAAAACTCCTACTCTTCTTCCTTTTTTGAGGAAAATTAATATGATTTAAGGGGGAGAATCTAATTTTTTTAGACAAGTGAGGCATTATTTCAAATATAGGTTTTCACTCTGAATTGAATGAAATCAATGAAGTTATAAAGGTTTCATGAATGAAGTGTAAAATTCAGTAAGTGTCACTTTTTCACATCTGAAATTGATATCTAAACAGGTGAAAAATTGTTTCTTAAATATATTTTGTGTTTGAGTGAAGAAAACTGTACACGAATGAATAGAATAAATCGCTCCAAATTTGAAGATGCTTTTATGTATAAAAAGTACTTCCATTTGGCGTATACTTATTTTATTCTATTCGGGGTTTATTTGCACGCAAAATAAATTTTCCAATACAAATTTTTATACTGAATGTATAAAACCTAAGACAGCAGACAAAAAAAAAACTTGCTTTTTCTAAATAAGCATGCCGGAATAAACTTACCATATTCGGATTTCTGACCTAAAAAATACAGGGGGTCGTCGCAATCTGGGAAATATGGTTCCCATAGTCTGATCTGAAGAGCAATCCAAAGTTTGGACACCTTTAAGCTAGCTTTAATTTTTACATTTTCACCATATCCCGAGAAACTTTTTAACCGAATTGAAAATTTTTTGCACACATTTATGAAATTCATTCGTCCAAAATATGATTGAATTTTATAAATGCACTAATTTAAAATGCGTGCAATTTTTAAAAATACGAAAATTTCGTAAATTAGAAACTATTCGACCGATTTCACTCAACTTTTGTATTTTTTATGCAAAATTAAACTCTTTAGAATGATATAAAAATTACATACCTTTCAAGTCAAGACTTTTTCGACTATTTTTAATTAAAATATTGCAAAATAGTAAATATTTGCTCAAAGTAGTTTTTTGTATGGAATAATCTTTGAGCGAATAAATTTTAAGAATGTATGCAAAAATTCAATTCAAAAATTTTCTGATTCGCTTGAAAGGTACTCGAGGTAAGGTGAACTACGCAAAAAGTAAAATTACAATTAAGGGAAACAAGTTTTGGATCGCACTCCTGATCAAGCTATGGGAATCATATTTCCCAGATTGCGGCTCCTGTATTTTAGCATTCAGAAATCCGAATCCGTCAAAAAAAAATTATATGTTTGTTCAGAGAAAGTACGTTTTTGTGTCTGATTTCGTAACTTAATTAATAGTTAGCACTAACTAATTAGCATATTTGAGATTTTCCCCTCAAACCATTAAGATTGCGTCCCAGAACTTGAATATCCGATCAGTAGATCAAAAGTTATTCTGGATGGTCCGTTTGTTTCGCACTTTTGCGCACTGTACATGTCAAAGAAGTACATTTTCTTAATTAAAACCCTTGCAACTGTTTAACGATTCATTCTGTTCACTTGTGTATAGTCAGTCTCATTTGTGAAAAAATGCATGGAAAGCAATACGTCAATTGCTTGTATAGAAGAAATTTTCTCCCTTAAATCACCCCCATTTCCCTCAAAAAGGGGAGAAGCGTACCGAGGAAAGTTTTCAAGTATCATTTATATGAGCATAATAAAGATTTCTATAAAAAATAAAAAACACATTTAATAATAATTTTTCCGAAGAGAATCCTAAAGATCTGGAATTCTTAGACGACTACTATTCGAAAGATCAATTAAAACGTAAATATGAATTATCATTCCAACTTCTTTACTTTTCAAAGATTGCAGAAATCATGCGAGTTTCGAGGTATTTATGTATGAATTTTGAACGCAATATATTTTTCATTTAAATTGCTCAAGCATTCATGATAAATATTTCTATAAGCAAAGATTAAATTATTCTATTAACTATTCAATAACTAAACTTAACTACTACCTTTCACTTTAAAGTATACAATTAAATTCTAAAGTTAAACTTCCTCCGAATATATTTTTATTCGCAAAAACTTGATTTTTTTCCGGTTCGTTTAAAATTATATTTTTTCAGACTTTTTAGTTCCGTTATTAACTTTTTGGTGCAGAATTTTATTAAACATATTTTTTTTTCATTATTTTGTATTAATTCAGAGCAAAACAGGTGAAATAGGTTACAGTTAGCATTTTAATAGCTTATAATTATGAAAAACTGCATGAAACACCGCGGTCTTTCTCTGTGTTAAATTTAAAATCTTCCAAACGCGGCTCACTTCCAAACAATAATTTTTCAAATTTTCAGTAATTTGCTTATATTTAGATTTAAGAAAAACAGACATTCATCATTGAAATTTCCTTAATTTACAAAATCAATTATTGATAAATTTTTGAATCATCATCATTATAGTTGGTCAGACAACCCAATTTGGGCCAATGCCTTCCTCTGAAGATTTCTCCATAACGACTTCCGGTATCAATGGAACAATTTTTTTTCCAACATACTTTTTTGGATTTTATATTTATGTACAAATATAATGCCGTTAGTGTAACAGTTTTTTAGTGATTATTAGACTGTTTGTTAGACTATTTTTAGTAACTATTTGACTGTTAGAATTTCTAAGCTTTTAAGAAATATTTATTTAATTATATCTAGTTTTTTTCAACTATTTTTCAACTGTATTCGTTTTTTAATTTAAATAAAAAAATACGTAATATTTATCACGTTTATGGACAATTGATATGTAACATATACTATAATCATATAACAAAGCGTGAAGGATATAATTTGTCTGTAGACAATATGTAATGACATCCATCCTTTAATTGACGAATTTAAAAAAGTATCCATTACGCAATCTGTCAATTGCAAGGTGTTGTGATTGATTGATTGATTGAGTGGAACTTTAATAATTTGTCAATTAATAATAATTTATAATTTGTCAATTGTGTAATGTCCATCACATAATTGACAATTTGGAAAAATATGATTGTTTTTTTTAGTGAAACAAAAAACTTAAATAGAATCTGAAAGAAGAATTGAGTTAAAGTAAGAATATTTTGGTGAAAAAATCAATCAGAATGAAAATTATAATTGTGAAAACATCCTGTATAATAAAAAGGGGTTATTTTGGAATAAAGGTCTGATTTAAGCCTCATTTTTAACATTTTGGGAAGTGAAAGGATGTGTTATAAAATGATTTCCTCGTTTTTTTGTCACCTTTTAGTTAGAATTTAAATTTTTTCTCACCCGAATGAGTTAACATATAAAAATGATGGCGAAAAGGGGGTGTACTGATGGTAGTGTACACCAAGTACTAATGAACGGGGGTAGCCCGATTTCCATACTTTATAATCTGAAACAGGTGAGATTAAAAATTAACGATCTATCAGTGTAGTTATAGTTAGAAACAGAAAAACCTGCTCCGGAAAAATGTCACTTGCTTACAAAATGGCGGCAATTTGGATAAAAAAAAAAAAAATAGATTTTTATGTCATTTAAACGTACGTTAAAAAAATCATACAATTTTGAAAAAAGTTCAATTTTTGATTATTCCAACCATAGTCATATCAATTCTCCACAAATTTCTAATGCGACATCAAAATCGATTTAGTAATTTTTCTGTAATCCAAACGTCCAACGAAAAATAGATTTTTGGGAAATTGCGCTTAAAGTTTTTATAACGTTCTTTAGGTTTTTGAGACTTACCATAAATTAGCGGTGCCTGAACAATACTGCACGCCTTTCTCGAACTCACACATTTCGTTGGCGTGCGCTGTTGCAGATCTGGCGTATTTGCTGGGGGTAGACGTGCGGTACTCCGAGGGTACAAGGCGATCTGCGTAATGTTTTTTGCAAAACTCGAACGTCGTATTGCCAATGACATCCATTATGCTGGCAATCTCCATGAAACCGTCGTTGACGATCCACGTAGCCAAATAATTGGCAATTTCGAAAATTTCATCAGTAATAGATGCGTTTTGGGCAAAGCATACATATAAGCGAATTTAGTGATTAGTTATTGTTTTGTCTGACGACATAGCTCATCTTTTCAAGGAACTGTCTTCTGACAGGTCTTATATAAGCCTGATTGCCTTCAGCACTGTCCGTGAGCAATCTACGTTTTCAGCTATACCTAATCAGTTCCGGGTAAAACAGTTTCGCCCAGAAGTACCCCATAGTATAAAAGATATCGAGATATGCAATAAAAAAAAATTTCTTTTTTGAAATTTCAAAACCAGAAAACACTCTTTAATCTTTACTTGTAAGCTTTATTTTTCAAAATAATTTCATCAACCACAAATGGTTACAGTTTACTTCCTTTTTTTATTTTATCGAAGAAAAAGTTTGCAATATAATGTGATTTTTTGTCTCTAAGAAATATGGTACTAAAAGGAAATTTTTTCCCCCATTATTTTGGATGATTTTAATGTTAGCATGTAAAAAAATTTTTTTACAAAAGGTTTCTAAAACGAACGACTTCCATATATTAGTCAAATAGACAGACTTAATTTGACTAAAACTAAATAGTGTTTGCAGTGAGGCAAAATAACTTCTTATAAATACACTCTATAACAAAAAAAGCAAAAAAAAAAAAAAAAGAACGACGCACCAAGAAGGAGTTGTTCGATTGAAACGAAAATTGGTGGATAAAAAGACAATGTACAGAATAGTAAATGATTAAAATTTCAGAACAATTGAATAATTTATTGCAGAGTTACAGTAACAAGTTCCATAAGGTTTTGACCCGCCTCTAGCCTGGATACAGCTGCCACACGGCGTGGCATAGACCGATAAAGCTCCCGGATGGTCTCTTGCGGTATTTCCTGCCAAATTCGATCCAATTATCAAACGAGGTCATCAACATTCCGTGCCAGATGCAATCTCCTTCCCATCATATCCCAGACATGCTCGATGGGAGAGAGATCTGGTGATCTGGCAGGCCAAAGAAGAGTTTGACAAGCTTGCAGACAGTTCATAGCAACACGTGCCGTATGTGGTCTGGCATTGCTTGCTGAAAAACCAGCCCAGTGCGCTGTAAAAGGAACGGTAGCAAAACAAGTCTTAGGATGTCGTCGACGTACCGCTGTGCAGTAAGTGTACCTCTAATGACGACCAAAGGGGTCCGGCTGTCAAAGGAAATGGAACCCCAGGCCATAATGCCCTGTTGAGGGCCGGTGTGGCGTGCAATAGTGAAGGCAGGATCCCCCCTCTGCCCTGTGCGTCGCCAAACACGTCTTCGATGATCGTCAGAACACAAGTGGAAGCGGGATTCGTCGCTAAAGACTATACGTTCCCAGTCGGCATCATTCCAGCCTGACCGAGCCATGCACCACTGTAATCTGGCTCGGCAAAGCAATCGGATGACTGCTTCTTGGTGCGTCGATTTTTTTTTTTGTAATAGAGTGTATTTTAGGCGTTTTCAAAAATTCGTTCTGATATAGAACCATAATATTGTCTATCAACGTAGTACCAGGCAAATTTACCGCATTCTTAATAAGGAATTAAATCAAACCGTATTTAATTTTTATTTGAATCGTATTATCCTGCAATCATGTTTATGAAGATGAATAAATTTGCACGATTATATATAGGGTTAAACTTAGCAAATTATAAAGGCGGCAGAACGTTTGAACAATGGAAGAGTTTAACACGCTTCAAACTTTTTAAACAATGTGATGAGTTATACTTGAAGATCCGGAGGGAAAAACGGTTTGCGTCCATAATAGCTGATTCGGAGGAAAAATTATTTTCCGGAAAGGAAGGGTTCTTAAACAGTGCGGCCCATTTTCACCGTGTAAGAACTCTTTGGGAGAACCGATTTTTATTGTTATTGATTTGTCGAAACTTAATAATCCTCAAAATGCAAGTGATGGAGATTCAATCATTTCTGCAAAAAACGGAAATGAAATCCCCCTTGGTTTTCATTTATTATATATTTTTTTCTTCAGAATTTACCGATGAAATTATACTTCTAGATAACAAATAATTTCTTTTATAGTTTAATCAAATTGAGAAAGTCCCATGTAGAACTTAATTGGAAGAAAAAAAATGAGTTTATTTATACCAAATTCAATGAAATTACTAATTAAATTAGGAACAATAATTTATATTTCTTTTAATAGATCGCTACTTTTAATAAGATTGTTAATTTAAGACATTGTTTTTTTTTGGTTTTCATTTGCGATGACAAGAAATAAATGCGTTTTTTTATTTTTTTTATTTTTTTTATTTTTACAACTACAGTTGATTTAAGAGAAATTTTATATAAATTGTTGTCACCATGTCCGGAGCTGAATAAATTTTTTACTCCGAAAAAAAATTCGTTTAATCAAATTGAGAAAGTCCCATGTATATTTCCGCAATTCTACTTTTTACTGCAAAACTAAAAAAAATCGCAAAATAAATTTCAGAATTGAAACAAAATTAAATGAAGGCCTTAAATGGTAAATTTAAAGTTTTCACTTTCAGCTCTATTCTTATCGATTTCTAAAATAAATTTTTATTTAAGTGATAACATTCTATTTCATTAAATATTTGAATGAAGTTATTTAAGAATACTTGAATAATAAGAATGTTATGATAAGAATGGCTACTCAACGACTTAATTTATGAAGTTAAAATCATGTACGCATTCGGGGTACGTGATTACTAGATAAGTGAGGAAAAACAAAAACGTTATAAAAATCTAACAAATTACTATTTCCGAGCGCAAAACGCATAAAAATAAGACCAATTTGTTTTCTATATGTTTCTGATAATTGCTTTTTACTCAGATTTTAGCACAATGTATGTGTTTTTCCTTGTTTAGGTAAACTTTGGTAACCTGAACAAGAAAGAATAATTTTTTTTACAATTTTTCCATACTTCTTTTTTTGTATTATTTTTTAGTCCTATGACTTTTGACAAAGATTTAAAAAATATAAATTAAGCGTGATGATTGTTCAATACACTGTAATCAAAAAAGTAATTATTTCGTTTTAAGACAAAGATTTAGTAGAGAGTATGTAAAAAAAGTTTTTTTTAAAAAAAAACATAATATAAAATTGGGAAACAAATGATAAAAAAATATATACAAGAATTTCCGTAAAGATACATTTATAATTATTTTCAATATCTCCAAAACCACGAATTTATTTGAAAGCCCCTAATTTCATATAAATTTCAGATTTTATAAACCTTAATTTAAGTAAAACTTTCTACGAGTCCCATTAGACCCTTTCAAGGACATTTCTAAAGATGCAGAATAAATTCACAGAAATTATTCTTCTTATTTTGTTTATAAATTTGACATGATGTTTAAAACTTTACTCCTTTTAAAATTCATTTCTGGCATAAAGTAACATGCTTCCGATTGATATTGTTTTTGTTTTCTAATATGTTTTGATTTACCCGCTTTTGTAACTGTGTGGAAACAGAAACGTTGCTGTCAAAAATTCGACCACTTCCTGAGAATCTAGACCTCTCTATAAATCTAACTGGAAATTAACGCTGAAGACTGATGCAAGTGGAATTCGTCGTCACTTCACAGTTAAATGAAATTTATTGTCAGTCGGTATTCTGACTAGAATGCTTAAATCTCTCTTAAAGCTCTCAGTCTGAAGACAATTCAGGTTTTAACCGTTTTCTTGACACTGCGTGCAGAATTTGTCATTCTATCACCAATTTGAAATGTATTGATTATTTAAATTCAGATCACTTTCCAACGAATTAGAGTTCAAACCTTATTTAGAATTCTGTGTTTGTTGACGGTCGGAAGTTTTAATCATTTTTTGACCACTACTGGCAGCAAGGATCGGAGTCATTTATTTATTGCAGTCATTGGAGTAACTCATTCATTTCAGTGATTGTAGTTTAAACTTTTAGAACAACGGTTTGATAAAATTAAAAGTGGTAACAAAGATGCTTCATAATGCGTCTACTTCGGGAAAAATTCAGAAACCCTTGACTTTCACAACTAGTTAAAATTTAACGAACGTGAAAATTAAAAGAACAAAAATTCGACATGCATACACTGTAAAAACTGTGTTAAGGAGCACTTTATTCCTGTTTAAAGCCAAACCGAGCGTTCATATCTGATTTAAATGGTGTAATGTAAATCTAAACACTTAGAATTAGCTCATACAAAATTCTCATTTACACAAAACGATAATTATTTTCCCTTCTAAAAACACCAATGTGCTGGTGATTTTTTTTATCACCGGAAGTTAGCGATAGTAATCGAGAATTGTTATGAAGACTTTTTGTTATTTCTTGTGATTTGATTGAATGATTTGTTGTTCATCGTTAAAATAGTTATGTATGTTTTTAACTGCGTAATAAGAATAATTATATTTCAATTTTTATACATCTGTGAGCTGCATTAAGAGATTTTGACAAGCATTATCTCTATCAGCTGTTAAGCCTTGTTAGTGTTCATCTCTATAGTATCTCTGTTATGTTCGTACGTTTGATTTACAGCTAATTTTATTTCGAAAATAAATGTTTACATCATTTTAAATTAAAAATTCTTACTTTGTATTGTAGCGCAATAATACATTTACTGTCTCTTATAATTATAAATTTTAGTGCTACTATATGTAAAAAGAAAAAAAAAACAATTTGGCATTTACTTTACACCATGTAGTGTCATAGAATGTTCTTGGTGGTGTAGTAAAACACCACTTTGGTGCAAAGTTGTTACCACCATTTTCGGTGCTAACAACGACGAATACTTTTTTCAATTTAGTATCTTACATGAAAATATTAAAATCTCTTCAAATGCACTGACCATTTTTAAATCCAAACACATTTACCTAATTTAAACCTTTTAAACTGCCCTCGACAAGGGAAATTCACCATCAATCAAATTATTTGAAATATTGAGACCGGGCCATTGGTAAGTTAAATCTCTGAATAGATTTCCTAAAAAATTTATTTTCTGTGTTAAGATTTTAAAAACTTCTGTCATTAAAAATTTATATAATTTGAATCTTTTATTCAGAAACATGTGAAAGAAAACAAGTCATTTTAATAAAATGATGCTAATAAAGTGCAAAATCATTTATTCAGTAAAATAGGAATGGATTATATTTCATTGATTCTTTCAAAGCAGTTTTTGATAAAATCTAAAATTATTTAAACGATAAACGAGGTATGTTATATTAGGGCGAGGATATCCTGGCTGGTAGGGCGTTGGACCCATGTCTAAGAGGTCGTGAGTTCGATCTCCACCGGCCGAATACTCCGTGTCGTAAGTGTCGGGTCACAAAGTCCTCCATGTTCCCATAACAAATCCTACTTCTAGGATTACTGAATTGGAGATTGATCATTCTCTGATTTAGATCAAAATTACGATCTGTGGATGAATGAATTAATGCATGAATATGTCCGTTGTACAAACGGGTTGAGACGTGTGGGTGACTTAAGTCGTATTCTTGACCATAGATGGCACCACTGTAAAAAGAAATGCACTCTCTGCTTTAAATGCACTTGGTTACACTAAGTAGGCTTGCTAAGTAGGCAAGTAGCGTTCAAAACAACAGCAACAAATTATTTAAATTCCGAAGATCTTGGAACGATCTAAGATGCAGTTGTTGAGAGAATTTATGTTATAAGAAAGATCCTAGTGCTTTTGGAAACAAGTAGTCGATGAAAAACCTTATAAAATATTCTATTTAGCATTAATTTTAGATACGAAGAAGCTAATTACAAGAGACGAGCAGTTCATATGTATATGATAGAATTATATATTTAGCATTCTCAAAATGGTGATCAAAGTGTTAAAGCTGACTAAGAATAAAAAGTTTACTTAAGCGAGTAATTTACCGTAATAGAAATAAATATATAATTTATTTTTTTTTAATTTAGTTCTTAGCAAAAACTAAAAATTTTGTACTTATTAAAATAATTTTTTTGTATAAAATTATAATTTTTTACTTTTTTTAACAGATGTAAATTATTTTTTCTTAAAACTTATAAAAAATATATTTCATTCCTAATCGTAGCTTCATTTGAAAGGTTTCCTCTATAACAGTATTTCAAACTAAATTAAAAAAAAAAAAAATTAATTAATCAACTTAGATATTTATACCGGTTACTTCTGAACTAGAGTTGCGAGAAACCATTCAAAGACAATGGCACGCTTTTGAATGGTTTTCAGACAAACTTGGTTAACAAAACTTTTGCTCTACATTAAACTGCAACCATTTTTTCTACTTAGTTGGGATCACTTTAAAAAAAAATGTCTTTTTCTGAAAGTGTCTTTTTTAATACTTATGTTACCTTTTCTTTTTTGTTTCTTTTTAGTTTAGTGTTTTTTTCCACGCTGTAAAACATTTTGGTGTATAGTTGACACTATTTGTGGTGTTTAAGTAAACTAAATACATTTTTTAGAACCGAACTGTAAGTGTGCCAAAAGTTATGTGAAACTGTCGTAATAGTTATTGTTTTAAAGAATTAATGCAAATATATTATTAAAAAAGTGCTTGTTCGTTAGGCAAAATGCTTTTACAATGAAACCATTAATTGATTCTAATGTGCATAAAATATGCGTTGTCAGTAAACAAGGAAACAAAAAAATAAATATAAACTTCTGGATGCTTTTGAATTTTGCTTATAATATAAAAAAAAAAGAAAAAAAGAAAGAAATGAATTAAAAAGAACTGATACATTAATTTAATGCCTGTAGCTTGACTTATTACAAACAAAACGTAATACACGCTAAAAAAAGCGATTCTACGATTGATTGAAAGGAAATAAAATTGTTTCATCAAAACGTAAAATAGGTTTGACTTTGAGTGACAAGAAAAGAACTTGCTTGTTCAGCACTATTGCTTTATAAATTTTATAGACTGTAGTGAATATGGCAAGGAAAAATATATAAATTCTGTAATTGTTACTTGAAATGCATCTATGCATTTCAAGTATTAATTACAGAATTTATAATCTCAAAAAAAAAAAAAAAAAGAAAAAAAAAAAAGAAAGAAAAAAAAGAAAGAAACGTCAACAACTTAATATTTTTGTTCTTCATTATTTTTCGTCATAGTAGAAATTTGTGAATTTATTTAAATAAATACTAAAACAGTTTCTAAAAACTGGGTTCTTTAAAGAGTTTTAATCTACTTGTTATCGTAATAATTATTTCTGTGTTGAAATGCACAAGTTGATAATTATAAAGTTATCTTTAGACCAACGAAGTGTTCATTCTGACAAACGATTGTCATTGAAATTTAGGATTAACGTTATAAAAATGACAAGAAGCTGAACTCTGGAGTAAAAATAGTTCAACCTTTTCCCAATAGATGGTGGTGTCTGTTCATTACAGCTCTCATATAAAACATAATTTAAATATTTAACTTGGAGTCTGACTACCGCTTCCTTGTCTCTATCGATCGCCCTACTCACCCCCCAGAATAACTTTTGCAGAACCTGATCGCTTCGGGACCTGTGCTTCTTTCCGCTCGCTCATCACATTCTAAAATATAGTATTATAGTAGTCTTGTTTAAGTAATATGCGTGTACATAGACCGAAACTGTTTGGTATTTCGATAGTACTCGAGTATCAAACTTACATGTCCTAAATTATTACAAACAGTAATAGGCACAATATTTGAAGTAAATATATATATGGGCGAATCTCAGGAATCATTAACCTATATGTTTTCAAACTTTTTTTATAAATATATAACATAATAAGCGAAAATTAATTCTAATAAAATTACAGGAATAACTATGCATTAATAACTTTAATATACGTACAGTTTTGATCGCGAGAAACTTGCTTTTGGTTTTCATTTCCTACTTTTGACAACTTTTCATGAGTGTTGCTTAGAGTGTTTAACATACTTTTCATTTTTTTTTTTCAATATGTATTCTGTTTTAAAAAAAAACTGAAAATCACTAAAAACATAATTTAGTAGCTGAGCTGTACTATCATATTTTCTTGAATGATATTTTTCGTGAATATTGACGTTTGCAAACACTTAAAGTTTGTCGCCAAATTTTGGCACGTCAAACCGTAACCACGAAAATTGAAAAAAAAGGTATACAATCCAATTCTACGAGTTACAAGTTAAACTAATGATACAAGTTTGTTCTACTTTAAATAAGCTTTTAGAATATCACTAACATAAAACTCGCAGAATTGGATTGTATACCTTTTTTTTCAATTTTCGATGGTTACGGTTTGACGTTTATAAGAAAAGTTTGAAGACATATATATATAGTACATTCCTGGGATTCGCCCATATATTTCTTTTGTATAAAATATACTGAATTTACAAAGTACTCCTTGCTTATCACTTACAACTGACACGTGGTGAGCTTCAAATTAAATTTTAGCATGATCTGTTGAGCAAATGCCTTTTATATTTATGCATTTTATATGATCTTTGTCTATAAATAAATAAAATTTTAAACTTACTTAGAACTTACTATCGATGCTCGCACCCTCCCCCCCCCTTTTTTTTTCTTTTTTTACATTCTGTGTCAATTTGTCAATCATTCGGTTTTGAGAAATGCAAATGTTGTACGAAATGGTGGCTATGTAAACTTAAAATGTCATATTATTACACTTGGGTACTTGGGTAATCGTAAGATTGTGTGCGCGGTTGTATGCACATGGTTGTGCACGGCGTGTTAACGTTATAGCTTTAAGACTTTGACTTATTATCACGCTGAATGAGTTTTGGGATACGATTTAATAGAATGCGTGCAAGTGATGTCACGCGTGGGTATCGAACCATTTTGGCTGCGCCACGCGTGTTGTAGCTGGCAAGTACCAAATTGTAACAAAACGTTTTTTTAGTATCTAACTATACATAAAAACGGAATGATGGTGACGCAGGATCCAATAAAATTGTTGACAGTGCGAAAGTCTTACGCCTCAAATGCATCAACCAACCAATCAGAAATGGGATCGTTATTAGGTCAGAATTTATTGTTACATTAATAAAATTTTACCAAAACGAGATATAAATCTTTTTATTACATTAAAACAGAATAGTCTATGGTAGTTTTATGTTGCTGGTACAATTATTCTGAAGCAATCATTTGGGTTGGCAAGCGGAATCGAGAAAGAGACGTAGCCTCAGTCTCATATATTTTTAGATTATGATAATTTTTTGAGTTTTTTTTCCAAAATTTTACGATCTTTTAGGTACATAAATAATTTAGGCAAGATTTTATAAAGTAGTTTTTTTTTATTGACTTCATGATATGGAATATTAGTTTTCAAAGTGTGCCCTAGCTTTTAGAATTAAGCTTTTTTTCAAACATTTTCTGGGAGGTCATTTTTGGAAAGGATATTAACACGATTAATTCATTATTTGACATTATATTATAACGGAGAAAAAATTTCAATGCTGATAATTTGTATCCATCAGTTCATGATAATTTCATCCGTCCGGAAAGCTTTAGTATTAGCATCAGTAAATCATTTATAATTTAAGTTAGTTTCATGGTTTAATTTTTTTTAAAAATAAATATGAAATAAATGGATTTCTGCACTGTTTTTCTGCTTTATAACTCACTGCTCAATAAGTTTTCATTTAAATAGTCAAGGAGAATGATAGTTTAAAAGTTAATTGTTTGTTATTTTTTAATACTGCAATTGATAATTGAAAAGGTTTTGAATTTTCATTTATACATATTTTAACAGTATTTTAAAACATGCAGTTTTAAATTAATTTAACAAAATTTGAATGGAATCTTATGAAAAGTTTTGAAAAATGAAATTTTTAAAAGATTCAGTTGCTCAAAAACTGTTCTTCCAATTGTGTTTAAAACTTGAATTTCGTAGCATACTTGTTCACAGTTCATAATTTTATGCAATAATTAATTAATTAAATAATAAAGCATTTTAAAAATATCAAAATTTGCATGATATTATCATTTGGGATTTTATCTTTATAAATGTGTGTTAAAAATTTTTTGATTCGCTTAGACATTGTGAAATAGAGAACTATAGAATGCGGAGAATTAGCAATACGATATTGTGAACTATAAGAAAAAAGAAATTTTATTTTATTATATTACCGTCGTTGAACAGCCGGTCCAATTTTTGGGTTTACGACTACTAATGTTCAACTACGTTACTTTGTAATTTTAGACCCAATCCAGAAGACAAGGGATCTCCTGGATCAAGTATTCGGAGAAATTTGCCTTCGTGGAGAACTTTCTGATGGAACTAACTATCATTGCGTTACATGGAGAGAAAAACCATGAAAACCTCCCACTGTTAGTCTGACGGCAAGGGGACTCTAACCCATATTACGTCCACCATTGAGGATATTTTACGTCAGAAATGTGGTATCCCTTCTATAAACTATGAATAGTTATTCGTAGTTATGTAATAAAAACTTAACAAAAAAGGCCTATTCAATATATAATCCTCCTTGACAAATTTTTTAAATTCCTTTTCGAGCATTATTAAAATACAAAATAGGATAATTTTCTTAAAGTAAAAAGAAAACAACATATCTTGCGTATTTCCCTGAATTTTATAGTCTAAACAAGTTTATAGAAAACATTTATATTTCATGTAATGTTTAGAAATGTTTATCTTAAAGGTAATTAAGTAGTGAAACTAGATTTTATCACGTTTTGATGTTAAGGACAAGATTGTTTGATTACTTGAATGCATAAAAGCGACTTTTTTTTTCATTTCAAAAGCTGTGTTTTTTAATTTAATAAAACCGTTAACATGTTACGACTATTTTTTTTAAAAACTAAGTTTTTTTCTTTCTAATCCTTAATGAATAGCATCAAAATTACGAAAACCACATAAATCTCTATACAGTTCTCAATTCAATATTAAAATTTGCTTACATTCAAAACGTTTTGAAAGCTTTTTAAGGAATTATTTATTAATTAAGATTAATACTTTTATAAAGTCGATTAGAAATTTATTAATTTAAGATTAAAATGCTTGACGAAAATTGAAGATCATAGGTGAAGAATGGTTATGTCCACATAAGCTGATTTTTCCGATTTTTATTGTTTTCAAAAGAAAGGTTTTTCTGAAGTGCGGCCCATTTTCACTGTGTAATTACATTTAACAGCATTTTTGTGAAAAATGGACACTAACCGTTTTTTACCGTTTTTTCCCTAAACAGTTTTATCATTTGCTCATAACTATAAAGGTTTTTAATTAGTTGTAAATGTTTATTAATTGCTTTGACTACAACTCATTTATGAAAAAATTCATTTATATTAAAAATGTATTTTATTTAGATTAAAAATTATATTAAAATTAATTATATTAATTTATGATAAAAACATTTGATTAAAAATTACAATTAAAATATGTTAAAAATAACTTATAAAATATTATGATTAAAAGTATTTGAGAAAAAACTATTCTTAAAAATACTTGATTGACAATAAAGATTATTAGTCATATTTTAGATTGAATTAATAACTACTATATAAAAGATATCAGCCGTTTTTGTTTTACTTATCCATTGACTTTTAATTTAGGGACATAAGTTTTAAGGAAAGAAGCAAATAATTGTAGATTATTTGCTTCCTTTGAGAAGAATTATTCGTAATTTTTCAATTTTATTAATATTCACCATTTAGAAGGTAGAAATACAAATTTAAATAGACAAAATGCTACAAAATTGATTCTTATGTTGAAAAGGAATAAATCGCTTGGAACGCTTAGAATCCTTTATAAAACTTTATTCCGTTATATCACAGAACTTTTCTTATGTTGATAAAGAAAAAAATCCTTTTTTTTTATTTAGACCAATTAGAGTTCTTATATTTAACGTTGTCAACCATTTGAAACATATGGGTAACAATTTTTGATTGGCTGAGAGCAAAAATTTTCCAGAAAATAACGAAACTAAAATTTCCACTACAACTAAACATGATCATCAAGGTCTTTTTTTAGCTATCGAAATAGTATATGTGTTTTTTCTCCTAATTGATTTTAAGTATTCAAGTATTAAAGTTAGTATTAAATTACCATATATTTTGTGAAATAATTAGCTTTTAAAATATTTGATTGCTAGCAACTTTTATCAAGTTATGCTATTGCATACTAAATTAAAAAAATGTTTTTAATAAACCATATTTTTTTTCCAGAGAAGTTATTGCTAGTCAAAATTTTGCAAATGATCAAAGAATTAAATTAATTTTTTTTTTAATTTTAAAAATTTGAATCAAATTTACGCAACTTTTGTGATGTTCTTGTCTCTCGCCTTTAAAAAAAAAAGAACAAAATATTGTTATTCATACAGTTAATACGAAATCAGATGTCAGGAATTTCTTCTGTTACAAATATATATGTAATAATGTTTTGAATGAATTACTTTTCTTATTCTTCTTATAAAAATTATAACGCTCTTTTAATTGAGCAAAAGAAAATTATGAGGGATGCAAAAAAAAGCAAAAGTAATTTCAACCCCTTTTTATCAATGCTTTTATCATTTTTAACAATAAAAGTTGCATTTTAGAATAAAAACTTGGTTTTTATAGAAAATAAATTTACAAATAAAAGACCTATGACGATCATCTAATAGTCGAACAGTTTTTCTCTCGTTTACTCGGTCAAGAATTTCTCGCGCTATTGCAAAGAAACATTTAAATTGATAATTGACCCGTTTCATTGCAAATCCAGAAAGAATCCGATTTATATAAAGTAATTAAGATAGCAATTGATGTTCAAAGTAGATAGAAAGCTCTCTTTAAAATAATTAGTAATGAAAGATTTTATTACAGTTTGTATAAAACTATTTAAGAATTGAATATATTACTATCGAATCGGAGAACGGCATTGACTCAGATTATAAAAGCAAATAGTTCTTTATATTAAACTCTTACATTAGGGATGAGAAAATAATTTTTTTTTAACATCCAATAAAAGTAAAAATTCTATTTGTATATAACTGATATTCAAAGCCGATAGACAGCTTTTTTAAAGAATAACTTGTACTAAAGAAGCTCTAACTTACAACAAACCGTTGAACATATGCTTTTATTATTGAATTGTGAAACAGCGTTTACCCGCAGGTTTTTGAAAATCAAATTGTTCTTTTTGTGAAATATTAACATTAGTTACAAAAATAGTTATACAGCTATTAGCTAACCAACTATACACACTAATCATTTCATAGTTTGCATAATTTCAAATATAATTTACAAATTTCTAAACATTTGTTTTTTTAATTAATGTTAATACATAATTTCTGCAAAATTTTTTCATTGGAAGTAAAATAAAGCAGAATTTTTGAAAACAAAATAATTTTTACAAAACTTTTAACAGAACTTAATACATCACAGTTCATCTACTTTATATTTAATGCATCTTTTTAAATTACTTAAGTTCAATTGTTTATAACTATAAAGGTTGTTAATTAGTTGTAGAAGTTGATTAATTACTTTAGCTGCAACTAGCCAAAATAGTTTTTGAAACTTTGAAAAGTTCATAGTATTTGTATGTTATTTGGTTGCAAGTGTCATTCATCACATGTGACGTGTAAGTGAATAAAGGAGTGTCTCAAAAATGACCTATGACTGGAAAAATTGATGAAAAGAAACACGAGAAGAGGTAGAAATATCGATTTTCAGTAATCTGCTTATTAAACCATAACTTATTTTTACCAACTTTCAAAGTTACTTACAAAGCTATTCAACTTCATTCTATTCCTTAATTAAAAAAAAATTGTAAAAATATGTTACAAAATAACTGAAACTTGCAGAAACAACAACGTTGTGCAGCCTGATAACAAATTTGATAGATGCTCAATATTCTTTAAGTATGAATGGCTTTTTATGCAGTTAAAAATATTGTTTTATAATTCTCCCAGTCGGCAAAGCACTCTGTTGAAAAACTTTGTAACAAAATATATATTTAGTTCCCTAAGCAGAACGCAGCAAATAGTATCTTTCTATCTTCCATTTTTCTTTTCTCTTTCATCAACCAATCATCAACGAATTTATAGACACCGGGCATTTAATCTATAAATAATAGATTAAATACAGAGTTAATGACACGAAATTTTTTATCTGTTTATGAACTCTTAGTAAGTTATACAAATGGTAGCAAAGATTTGTCTTATGGAAAAAAAAACGCTTTAAGTTAGAAAGAGGTAGCAGATCACTTTTTCGAAATATGGGGCATACTGTTAACTAAAGACTACTAGCCTCTTATTAATATTTAAATTATAACATCCATTTCATGTTACTATATAACGCAATTGTCAATTTAGGCGTAAGTTTTCGAAAAACCTGTTGGTTAATCAACTATAGCGAAAATCAGCTTTTCGATACAACGAAAATCAGCTAAAAAATCAGATAGAAACGAAATCCAGCCTTCCGTATTAATTATTTTTGTAATTGTAAATAATTTTATTTATTGAAATAAATTTTTAAACACTACACTAAACTAATTTTTAAACACTTTTTCAATTCCTTGTAGTTCAAAAATATAATATTGCTTTAACTACTGTAAATGAAATGTAAAATAAAAATTATAAATGGTATTGGATATCGTATAATAAATTTTTTTAAACGAAAAAGATTTATTAAAAAAAAGATACAATTAATGATTCGCCAAAAGCTGAAGCTAAATAACATTACAAGTTCAGAAAACTGCAAGCACGTTATTTTCAGGTTAATGTTGTGTTGTAATACAAAAGTATGTTGTAAGCGGCTAGGTAGTTAAAAAAATATGATATTATATCACTTAAACTGTAGTTTTAATTCCTAATTTTAAATGAAAAAATGCAAAATTCGAATGAAATCGATCAAATGGTTCTCCAGCAATAGAAATTTCAAAAATACAACTTTTTTTAAGTGTTATTGCTAAGAAACTATTCGTCTTGTTTCAATAAAATTTTTGACTTTCTCTTTTAAATTATTGTAAAAATATGTATAATTTTTCAAAACCATTATAAAACAATTTATATAAAATAATAACCAATAATAAAAAAAATATTTATAAAAATTTATTTTTGGATAAACAAATTTTATTATCAGCAAAAATCATTCGATTCCCTTCAACAATTCTAACAATTATCAAACTAAGCTCAATTTGTCCCCAAATTTTTTATTTGAAATTTTTAAACAAAGATTAGAGATAAAATAAAAAACTATGCTGCACTCGTAAAAAATTACCATATGAGGTCACATCTTAAGGTCAAAGGAGAAGGGAAATTAAAATTTTTCTTCCATTTTCTTACAGTGTTTACTCATTACGAAGGAAAATTCAAAGAATCTCTTAAAATTCCACAGAAAATATAAGATATGAATAGGAACATAAAAAAAAGCTTTGAGAAGCAATATCAAACTTTCAAAGCTTCTTTTTACCCCTTTTTCAAAAAATATACATATAATTATAAATGGGTAAAATGTAGAGAAAAAACAGTGTTTTCAAAATCTTTGCTAGAAATACTTCTAAGGTTTCAATTCGTTTTTGTTTTCATTGAAAATTTACACAATTAATTACAAGAGTAAGTAATGGAAAGGAACTTTTTTAAGCCCATTAATTGAATTAACTGCCTTTATACAATAATGAAAACCACTAAAAATCCACTTTAGAGATTTATGCACCAATTCATGAAAGATTACAATGGAAGAACTTGAGCCGTAACAATGATAAGCCTCATGTTCCCCAAATGTAAAATTTTTCTCCTAAGTTTTCTAATTGTTCATTTCTATTGTTTCCAGATAGATTCCTCACAAAATTGTGTCAGAGAAATGAAAAAAAAAAAAACATATCTTATTTTTTTAAAAAATCATTTTATTTCTCCAAAAAAGATCTCGCAACTATTTAAAAATGTGGCTGATCATCATATTACCCCAAACCCGAGAAATCATGTACACGAAGACAAACTGTACTAGTTTATAAAACATAGAACATGAATAAACATAAATTGCTCTACTACTCAATCATGCAAACCGACCTTCAATTCTTTTATGATGCAACTCTCTCATAACAAGTTGGCATAACTACCAACTTGTGCTGTCGGTTTTAAATATTCCTCATAGTGGTAGTAAAACAATGATTAAAATAAGAATTTTCTGAACATTTGCATATTTCGCCAAGACACAAAAGCATAACTGTTGAACTTATGGATCTTTTATACATATGTTTGCGTGATTGATTTATAGTGATGGGTAAAAAATGTTTTTGCAAACTTTAGAAAACAACACAATAAAAAACATTGTTTCTACCACAAATATAAGTTATCCTCATTGACCATTAATCTTGAAAGCCATTGTGTGACATTGTTTAAAAATTATTGTTACAATACATCAGGACTGCATTCACTCTTATTTAACTTATTCTGATGATTGGGGATCTCAGATTGTTTCTTATACAAGTTATTCTGTATTCACCACTCTTAATGTATACAGGTTATTTCGTATTCTCTTTAAATCACACTTTTTACCGTAATCACAACATTTCTAAAAACAAAGATAAAAAACATACATAATAGAAGTTTCAAATTAATGTTTTAGCAAGAAAGAAACAAAATCGTTTAATTAAATCTGTGAGGGAGATGGGATTAAAACAAAACCAGTACGATTTCCTGATAAGAGCTAAAGGTGTTTATCTGTCTTTTAATTACAGCTATCAAATAGGTTTTGATGTTTTCCTTCCCACCTTTTTTAACAATGATTTGTTAGATTTTGAAAATACTTTTTTTTTTTTTTTGCATTAATATTAATTTAAGATGCCTGCTGTTTATTTTTTGACGAAATTTTTGTGAATAATCTTAGTCGTAGTTGAGTAAAAATATGTACACACATGGGATAGCAAACTAATATTTAATAAAGCACTAACAGCATGTGAAGAATAACTTTCGGGAATTAAAAATATAAAACATGAGATTGCAGAAGAGTTTTAGATAGTTTCTTCAGAATAATATAATTTTACAAGATAACACCTTATGTATTTAGAATCCTCTCCAAAAATATATGCATATTGCCGAAAATATTCATACTCCAGTACTGAAAGATTTGACATTGAATTTTTAGTCTTTAATAAGTTTTTTTAGTTATTGATTAAATTTCAATGTTTTACCTCCATTTTGTATATTCTGCAGACTTCATTTCTGAAAAAATACATGGATGAAAGGTTTACGGAGTGTCCGGGCATCTTTGGAAACTTTCACTTTTAAACGCCTTGAGATTGCGGGAATTTCTGAAACTTTCAGGCATATTATAATCATTCCTGAAGATTTGTTTTCCAAATTTTGCACTTAATTTTAAAATTTACCAAACATTATGTACAATAAAATGTCATTATTTTTCGCTTTACATGGAGTAAACGCTATTCATATATAATAAGCATAGGGAAATAGAATGACCTTAAAAACCTTTTTAGCTTAAAAACTAATAAATATATATGAGTCACTTACAAAAATTCACAACAGTGCGTATCTGCCTTATAGTCCTGTAAAAACAACATAAAATTAGAGTGCAAAGCATAGAAACTAATTTTAAAATCAAATATGAGATAAAATTACATCGTAAAATGCAAGAACAAATTGTAATACAAAATTACATATAATATTGATTAAAGGAAACATAAATATCGGATACAGCTACACCTGACCAAACTAAGGAAACATTGTATACCGTAGGTAGCAAAATTAAATGTTGCTCTTCACTTAAACCTTGCTTAAACAAAATGAGAGGAAAAAAGATTGTAAGTTTGCTTTGAATTGGATTGAAAATCAAGTTCAGTGACATAAAAAGCAGAAACTGTCTGTACTGTAATTCCAGATAACTAAATCAGTGTTATAATTAAGTTAAACGCAAAAAAACGTGAAAATAAGTAATTAAAAGAATAAATAAGAAGAAAGAACACTGAGCCTTGGGGTTATGGAACCCGTATATATCTGAAAAGGTAAACTCCTTGAGGGAAAGATACAACATAACGTGGGAGAGACATGAAATATTTCAATATAACTCGGGAATGTTCTCATTAAAAAACCATTTATTAACCATTGCGCAAAGCAAAACAAAAAAAAAAAATAAATAAATAAATAAATAAATAAATAAATAAATAAATAAAAAATTTGAAAAAGAAAGAAAGAAAGAAAGAAAGAAAAATAAATAAATAAATGAAATAAAAAAATAATAAATAAAAAATTTAAAAAACAAAAAAAGAAATAAATAAATAAAAATAATTAAAAAAACGTTAGCCCCCGGGAAATCAAATTTAAGAAAAAACATCTTCTTAAAATTAGATTTCTCAGCAACCATTCGACCGATTTCTCTCATATTTTGTATTTTGACATTGCAATACTGCATTCTTTAAAAGGATATAAGAAAATTGTATACCTTACATTTCTTACAATTAAAATTTGACTATGCTGAACTTTTTCGACAACTATTAAATAAAATAATAAAAAATAATAAATATTTACTAAAAGTAATTTTTGTTGCATGGAATTATCTTTGGATAAACGAATTTTATAACTAGTGCAAAAAATTTTAAATTTACTTAGAAAGTTACAGCGAATAAGCAGAGCGAAATTGCCATTACTAATAGGCTTACTGCTTAAAATTGTTTTCATGGTTTTATTTTGTCACTTACTTTAAATGAGAGCTCGTTTTACTCAGGAAGATCTTTTTTTTTTTTTTTTTTTCCTAAACTCTAGTTCATCAGTGTTTCCGCCAGTTTTCCATATTGCTTTACAATTTTATACGTGGCCTGCAACCCTTTCTTTACTTAAACTTTAAAATGTTATTCTATATTATTCACCAGGTTTTCATCTCTATACCTGTATGAATGGTATGAGACTTTAAATACTTTTACTATATAATGATCTCTAAATTTTTGTTGTAATTCTTTATAATATTTTATTCTCTGGATTCCTTTATTGCTCAAAAAAAATTCTCAAGATATTTTTCTAGTTTTAAGGTTATCTGTGTATACATATGATTCTTTCATTGCCCCATACCCACTTCCATATGAAACCATTGATCTTACTAATATCTTGTACATTAATATATTTATTTCACGATTTACATGCTTCGATTTAAACCCTCTTCGTTTTCTATAATAGCATCTGTTAGTCATATTGATTTTATTCTTAATATCAATATTTATTTCAGTATTTTTTACATCTGTTGCCAAATATTTAAACTGAACAACTTCCTCAAAAATTAAATTATTAGTCTCAATGCTGGATCCAGGAGTTTCAAGCTAGGTTTAAAACAGCAAGGTTTCCAGCATAATAATTAAAAAATTTCCGTCCATTGGTTCGACTGATTATAAACAGCGATAAAATAAAATAAACCATTTAATTATAAAATGCAACAGCTTTCTATGAAAATATTGTTGTATTGAGTAGTATATTTAATTAAATTTTAATCCAATTAAATTCAGTTCAAAAAGTAGAAAATTAAAAAAAAAAAAAAACATTAAGTCCTTTTCTCTTCTTCTTTCAACAATAAGTTCTATTTCAAGCATAGGTTTGCATTAGAAAAATTATTTTAATCTCCAAATCTTTTGCTAAAGCTGGAAACATTACGAATACGATTGTCAGGGTAAAATGTATAATTATTTCCAAATCAGAGGCTGAACTATGTCACCGAATGTAATAAATCAATCAATTTTCGTTTGCACAATTCCTATTGAACGATTCCTATCCACATCCAACTAGAAACTTGTTTTTTTGGAGGGTGGGTTATCTGCAACTCTTATATCATTGATAGATTTCCAGTGGACAAGTAAGTGAAGTGACGTCAGTTTAGACATCTCAATACTTCTATATATTACTTGAAAAGTATAATTGCAAAATTGAGGGGAAAGAATTAACAAAATATTTTAGTCATTAGTGAAGTATTTATTTTTATTTCAAATTTGTCATCAAAAACAAACCCAAGAAATCAATCCTTTTTCCTTAAGAGTGACTTCGCACATACATGCAGAGAATCTTTTAACAGAATAATTTTAGTAATATTATTAATTTATAAATTTAAAAACTAATTAACTACGCATATCACGCATAACGTAATAATGTTTCGTATCTGGAATTTTCTTCCGTTAATCTCTTTGTTACTAGCAATAGTAGCATTAGTGACAAAAATTTAAATAACAATTTTTTTGTGTGTGTGTGAACATTTAATCGAAATTACGAGAGAAAGAATTCGAGGTTACGGCTTCTAACATTTTAGCACGACTTGATTCAAAAATGATTGTTGAATGCATTATCCAAGATGATTATAATGCGTGCCGAACTGGGAAAAAAAACTGACCTTCAGGGTAATTTACCGAGCACGTGCCACTGCCGATTTAAAAACTCTATTAAAATTTTCTCCAAAGCAATTTACCTTTTAATTTCATGTTATTAAACTAAATAAACTATTTTAATTATGTATTGAATCATCTGAACACTAATCTGAGCACTAAGCATGAACTTTATGAACTCATATGAGCGTTCTGATATGAACACTAAGCATTATAGTGATAATACTATCCGGCTGTCACGAGAATTCCTCCAGCCCTCTGACTCGTGTTTCTGTGGTTCACACATCCAGTACGGGTGTTAACCGTTTCGTATTGGTTTAGATTGGAAGACTCTTGTTATATCTTCAATTGTTTGTCATTAGAAATTATGTAATTCTAGTTGCCTTAGCAATAGTCAACGTTAGATTTTCAGTGGGGAGTTCTCGTGATAGCTGAACAGTAGTGACTCCTCTTATTTTGTTTGTATCGACTTTTAATTTTTTCTTATAACTCAGTTTGCTACATTACACTATTTTTCTTACTTTGAGTAAGTAATGTCTTTTGTATTTGACAAAAACTAGCCACTGTTGGCTTTTGTGCAATCAAATTTTTTATTCAATTAAAACCAATCTCTCTATTGCTTAGATTTAACCCCTTTCCACAGAATTTCTATTAAGCATATTTTTCATACTTTTTTAATTATTTTGTATTAGTTTAAGACAAAATGAATGAAAATTATTATATTTGATATATTTTAATAATTTATGCTTATGAAATACAGCATGAAACACTGGTGTCTTCTGCGTAATGATAAAATCTGACTTCCAAATTTTTTTTTTTTCGAATTTGCACTTATTTAAGAGAAACATTTTTTCATCATTGAAATTTCTTTAATTTTCAAAACCAACTTTTGATAAATTTATGTGTATGAATGAAAGAAATTTGAAACTACTTTTTTTTGGGTTTTATATTTTAGTACAAATATAATTCCGATAATCTAACAGATTTTTTTATTAACTATTGGAGTGTTTTTTTTAATATTTAAATACCAAAACATATTTTTACTTGCAACTAGAGCGTCAGAAAAAAAATATTCAAAGGGGTGTCCCATCTTCGTCAAAGGATTAAAGCATGACTGTTCATTTTAATTCGCCCCTAGCTAGTTGTATATCTATATTTAATGCTGGTATTTATTAAATATTTGTAGATTTTAATTTTGAACTTTTACTTCATAAAACAAATAGTCATACTTAATATTTTCTGAAATTATATATATATTTATTTAAAATATAATTATTTAAGCGCAATAATTTATTTTAGAATTGAAACCCAAAATCTCTAAAACATTGCAACCAAGTGTAGTGTTTATTTTATTAAAATTAATGATATATTACTATATTATTTATTAGTATAAATAACTATATTATTTATTAGTTAATTCTGAAAACTCTAAAATTGAAATAGGTTTTATATAAAAAAAATTTAATTTGAACAAAGGAATAAAAAGGAGAAAAAAAGGAGCAAAGGAAAAGAACAGGTCCTCTGAAAAAATAATAACTTATCATAACTTACCAAAAAAGGGAAATAAAAATGTAGAAATTTTCTCAAACAATGTGTATCAATATCAAGAAATATTCGATAAATTAAATTATAATTAACCAAGTTGTACTTGTTTCAAAATATACCAAGTTCCAAGTGCCTTATTATTGTTCAAATGATTTTATTTTATTTTATAACAGTCGTTAAACAGCCTACCCAATTTTTTGGGATTATGCAATCTAATGTTTAACTCCGTATGCTTGTAATTTTGAACCCAATCCAGAAGACAAGGAAACTCCTCGTTCAAACGTTGAGAGAAATTTGCCTTCATGGAAGACTTTTTGATGGAACTGATCCACATTTTCGTTACATGATGAGGAAAACTACGAAAACTTCCCACGGTTAGCCTGACTGTAAAGGGACTCTAACCCATGATCCGTCGACCATTGAGGATATTAGGATATTTTACGTCAGCATTGCGGACGGTGCAAGCCACATGGGGTATGAGTGTGGTCTGTATATGCCGTATGCGGCAAGCCTCAGCAATGGCTGGTCCCCTGAATCTTCACGGCTCTGTTTAAATGATTACCAAGCTTCAAGCTCTCAAATAATTGTTTAAAAAATTACAAAATTTAATTGCATATTTCAATATATATTTGTGTATAGTAATAGACTGATTGTTAAGACACGTTTCGAGGTAGATCACCAAAGTCAAGCACCACTAGCAGCAGTCAGTGGGCCACTTTGAACGGCATGTGAAGGAAGGTGTGCGGTATCGGTCCTCGTTAAACTGTTCTACCCTAAAGTGCTTAACTTCTTGTGCAGGTAGCCGGGCTACCAAAGCGGGGGAAACCAACCCCTCTGTAGAGGATCAAAATTGCGATGGCATGTCTTCGGATCATCCTTAGATATTTCCCAAATCATCACCAGTTGCCCATTGTGAATCTCTAATGTGACATAAATTACTATTACTACTACAATGTATATTTTCAGGTTTTAGGATGGTTTTTTTTAGAAATTAAACTTAAATTTTTTTTCTGTTTATTTTTCAGTGACGAATTATGGAACTGATTGGCACGTATCTGAAGCATCTATCAGTTCTCCATACAGAGCATTTTCCAGAGAAAAGCTGTTCGCTGATATAAGTGTCAGGATTGGTTTGAGCAGTGTTAATGTTACATTACAAGGTAAGCTCTAAAAATATACTAAGAAAAAAGTAACTGAATTGATTTTCTATGAATATATACAGAGTATTCTTCAATCACCACCCTTAATATACTGAGTATATCAAAGGTATTGATCCATCAATAAAAGAGGGGATAAAACTTGTCTTGACAATCAGTTTTAACGAAATCTGACGAATCACTAGCAAAATCAGTCACTGTAAAAAGAGGTATTAAAATTATAAATGTCTTTTTAGATTTTTGATAAAACTGAAAAGTATTTTTAATTTTTCCTTGAATTTGCTCATTGAGCTTTTCAAACAGATCTAGTTAAAACTAATTTAAGATGTATGTCAATATTTTTAGATTTAAAACTTAGGTGTAGTACAAAAATCTTATTTAAAAGTATCAGAAATTGTTAATCTTCTGAGCAAACCACATCGAAGACTTTGCCAGTTGATAAGACGTAAAATTAATTGAACATGCATTTTTTTATCCGAAATTGATTTTTCAAAGTATATAATGAAAATCTTACTTTTTGCCCTATTTTGTAATTAACATAATAAAAATTTTAATTTCTTTAAAATTGTTTTATAAAATTTTGTTGCATACTATACACATTTTACAGATATTTTGATTGAAAATGCAAAGTAAGATAATCGAAATGTAGGTTAAATTAAATAACTGAGTAATTGAAAAAAATTTTCAGCTTTTGAGCTTCTAAAACTATGCATATTTTCGAATATCCTACATTTCAAATGATACATAATCGACATAAAATGAAGAAAAAAACTAAGCCCTAATTAAATCTTGTATTGAAAATTAAAGCATGTTTTAATAAATTTCACTTCTCGATACAAACTGTTAAATCCTATAATTATCGAAATTTTTAAAAGCATTGACGAAATCATATGGGTCAGTCGAGGAATTTATTTAATCAAATGACATATTAAAAAAATAACTAACACACATTTCAAAACTATTAATCTCACGTCTGGTGGTTGCATTAAGTGTTTATGCCTAATCTTTTATTCTACAAAATCCTTTCTCACACTTTCATCAAAAATTTAATTTCCCATTTTTTTCATTAAAAAAGCGGATGATGGTAACGCCCAAACAATGTTAGGTTAATGTTCGAACACACCTTTCTTTCTTTTTAAACAATTGTTGCCCACCGCGCAT
Source organism: Parasteatoda lunata (assembly GCA_949128135.1). Taxonomy (NCBI): domain Eukaryota; kingdom Metazoa; phylum Arthropoda; class Arachnida; order Araneae; family Theridiidae; genus Parasteatoda; species Parasteatoda lunata. Next base: position 87,207,961 of record OX421971.1, on the reverse strand, counting down.
AGCTATAATCTCAAAGAATAATCGTTTTATTTATGAAAAATAAAAATATTTGAAAATTATCGAAAATTTGCATTTTTTTTCCCCTTTGGCTACCTCATCACGGATACGCCCCTACATCATAGAAATTTTGAATCTATACTTTTTTAAATTATTTACTTTTGATGATTAGTAGTTTGCTCTCTGTAAATTATAATAAATAAAAAAACTAACTTCCTGAATCGATTGAAGCCGAACAAAAATACTGTTTTAAACTATATTTCGTAATATGCACACACATTTTTATAAAATATCTGAATACCAGTTAACTTTCTACGGATAAAACAAAAAGGCCAATAAATGGATTAATTATTTGTTTGGCACTGGTAACAATTTTAGTCTATTTTAAGTCATTTTTAGTCTATTTTTTGTCGAAATTTACAAGTTCAAGAAAGTCATTTATAACAAGGGGTCGCTTAAATGTTAAGACAAACTTTTATGAGAGTTAAGGCAAATCATCAGGATTAAAATTAGCATAGTAACCCAGGCTTGAAATTATCTTCATTCACAGCTCGAGTCGCTACCCTATTATGAATTATTTGTTCGTGTGCTACAGAATAGGTCATAACACTGGATAGGCAACTTTTTTCGAATTTTTTTTTCTAGTGTACTAATTTTTCTAGTGTATAATTTATTCTAGTGTTAGCTATATCTGTGGTATAGTGTATTATTCATTTAAACTTATTCTCCAGACTACTACATATGAATGACGCCCGGTGGCTGAGCGGTAGCGCTTCGCCCTATCGTGCCACAGGTCCCTGGTTCGATCCTTGGGCAGGGCAAGGTTGACTCAGCCTTACATCCCTTCAGTGGGTCGATAAATGAGTACCAAGCATGCTTGGGAACTAAACACTGGGGGTTCCGCGTTCGGCTGACCACCTGACCGGAACATCTGCTCCTGCACCCCAGAGCCCAAGGTGAAGGAAACTGAGATGGGCACAGTAGGCCTTGGCCCTCTATGGGCTGTCGCGCCGCTGAGTTTAGTTTACTTTACTACATATGAATGATTTTAAAGTTCATATGCAACGCCACTTAGTTCCAGTTCTTTCATGGTGAGGCCTTTAAAATGTCGGTAAAAACTATCAAAAATTCTGAAAGCTTTGGTTTTTAAATGTCTACCACTCTATAAAATAGTTTGCAAAAAGCATAGTAGTTGGCAGACCTGATAATAGGAAAGAGGGGCCTAGACGCGTAAGATGACATTTCCGGTTTCCAAGCAATTTTAATCCTGACGAGTCTAAACTCACCTAGATGTTTGTCACAACATTTACGGTACTCTCTGTTATATGGGTGATTCTCACGAAATTTGACAATTCACTGTCCCTTGCTCCAAGATCTAATACTACAATACTAAAAGAACTTATTTTTAAAAATAATTAATAAATAGCATTGCTGTTAGCATTTTAAAATGACTTTGCACTAGCATTGACTGTTTTGTATACTTAAAAAATTTAATTGAATATCAATTATGTCATTTTCCTTACTTGTCCCAAACAATGTTCGCAATAATAACTAGCTTCAAAACTTCCCATAAATTTTTCAATATCTAATTTCTCAATCTATTTCAAAAAAGTTTTCAAGGTGAGTAGGTTTTTGTATTGTCATTTTCCCGGCTTCTTGAAATCATAAATCACTTTTTTTTTAAATATCCGTTGCTTTTTCATTTTTCATGCTTACCGCAACAAGTCTCAAAAGCAAAACTAGGAGAAAAATAAATACGAGGTTTCAGATAGTTTTAGTGGCGTCTTCTCTTGCTGATTTTACCTGTGGATAATGGGATACCTGCTAGTGACGTAGTGTGGGTATCTCGAGCCTGATTGGTAGTTGAGGCGTGGCATTTGTCGACGTTAGCAACTGTTCTTTCCATTCTATTTCACGTAAGCCAAGCCCGTCAAGTATTAATTTTCTTGATTGACATAATCTACATTCTTTCACAAAGAATTTTTCACAAAGATTTCAATTCTTTCACCATATATTTCTTATTTAAGATAGGCAAGAAGCCATGTAGAACGTAAAAAAACTAATTATGCGCTGAAGTTGCCAGATATGCAAAACAAAAATAAATCATGGTACAATATAATGCATAAAAAAATAATAAATCTAAGTTAAAGACCTAGACGAGAAAGAATTATGTTTCAACAAATTCGACGTTCGATACGGCGCTGTATTTAATCCACTTCACGTTAATTAACATTCTAACTTATGTGGAGAAACTTAGCTTAACTTTAACAACCAATTTAGCTTATAAATGATCAGCTGGAGTCATGGTGGTTCAGGGGATAGAACGTTCGCCTTCCAATGAGGAGAACCGGGAATCCCAGTGATAGCTGGTCAATGTAAATTCCGCACCCGGCTCTCACTTACCACAGTACTGACGTAAAATATTCTCAGTGGATCATGGGTTAGAGTCCCCTTGCCGTCAGGCTAACCGTGAGGTTTTAGTGGTTTTCCTCTCCATGTAACGTAAATGCAGGTTAGTTTCATCAAAAAGTCCTCCACGAAGGCAACATTTCTCCCAATGCTTGATCCAGGAGTTCCCTTGTCTTCTGGATTAGATTCAAAATTACTGAGTTGAACATTTGCAGTCTTAAACCTTAAATTCAGTCGGCTGTTCAATGACGGTTATAAAAACGATTAGTTGGCACTGGCGTCGTAAGTTACAAGTGTGGTTATCCGTGATCTTCATCTTGAAGTCCAATTCAATGATCCAATTAAAACAATCTGCTAAATATAAATAAGTATTAAAGAACATGCAATAAAATCTCAGTACCTTACTGATTTGATACAATAGGGCAGTAAGTAAGCAAATATATATATATATGGTGCTATATTTTAAGTATTTCATAAAACAGAATCATCTACAGTTATATATTAATAACAATACCTAATGTGAAACCAATGCTAAGTCATTTTTCAAACGTTTAGGGAAAAAAATTTACATTTTTGAACGATATTTTAGGATGGTTTAAAATTTCTCCCATCACTTTTCCTATTTCAAGATCCTTTTGAAACCGGTTTTGGTTGATCAAAGGTACACCAAAAATAACCGATGATCAAAGCAGGAAATTAAAGAAAAATAACTGTGAGATTCGTTAGATTCTGATTCGGAAACTTTAGTTTTTTCAATATTTTGTTTACAACCGGGTGCACCAAAAATAACCAATGATCAAAAAAATCAAAGAACAATAGAAAAGGAAATATAAATATAAGTTTTATTTTCTGCTTCGGAAACCAGAATTAGTTATAAAGTTTATCGGCTAATTTTGCGGCTGAGTGAAAATATAAATAGCTATGAATATTCATTTGTAAATTAGGTGATCTAGAGTTTCCTGAACAGAAGGCAGTATAAATTTGTATATCCTTCTATTTTACATTCATTGCTTTTTCCAAAGTTTGGTTATTTTTTGGATACCTGGAATATAAGGTTTGAAATATTTCTGTAGCTAAGCAATGAATTTCTCTCCAATTACATTACGAACAACAGTAAAGCTTCCAAACATTTTTGCAACACTATATTTTTAAATAAAAAATTGCAATTTTAGTATGTACTCTACTTTACAATTAAAACCCTGAATGCGTAGTCCTGGAGTTATGTACGCCAAGTCTTTACTACAATAATGGAAGAGAAACTTTCAGTTTTTGGCACATTTTTTCAAATTTCACAGAAGCATTAAACGCATTATTTTATAACATAATAGGTGTTTTGGTCTTGCGATTTCTCAGACTCGTGAATAAAGTGTAAATCTTTCAGAGATTTGAGGGAAAAGCAATAAATTACAAGCGAAAAAAAAGTGTTTCTGAATTACCTATGCTAAAAAAAGCAAAAAACTTCGCAAATTTTATCGATTACTTTGGATATCATATGCTATTGCGGCATGAAATTTCGTTGACCTAATTTAAATATTCATAGAGATATGCTGACAGTTTTATTAACTAATTTTTTGCATTACGTTTTCCTTATAAAATTATTTTTAAAAAAATTGAGCAATTTTTAATCAATGACAAAAACATTATTACCATTATTAAAAACCAGATATATTAAATATGCTGGTACTTAAAGTAATCCTTTCATCCTTTTCATGCTTTATTTTATTCATTAAAATGTATTCTTTTGGATCTAAACCATGTTTTAAATTTTAATGCCGTAAGTATTTTTATTGCTTGTAAAGTTTAAAAATACTTACTGTGTTAACAGTTAAAGGTTAGTAAAATTTAGAATACATTTCAATGAATAATATAAAACAAAAAATAGAAAAAACTAATTAAAAAGTACAAAAACACAGCATCATAGATTAAAATGAAAATAGTCTTCTTATTCTTTGAATAAAGTATCAATGCAAAAAATATTTAGGAAACAAAAGAGCAGAGTTATATAAAAACATGTAGATTATATAAATAAAAAAAAAAGAATTTAGTACACCGATAATATTTGCATTGATGTAATATCATTACACATTCCATACTGGTTAAACACGTTAATTATATTTTCATTGATGAAACTTCCTCCCATATGTCTGATTACATAAATCCATTTCCTTTCCATTGATAAATTATTAGTAAATATACTCACGCTTGTAGCTAGTCTTTAATTATTCATGTTGTGTAAGATGTGTATAATCAATCTAACGAATCACTTCATGGAATAAAATACATCGATTTTATTTCTGTTTTAATTTCTATTAATCACTGTATAAACAAAAGACAAAATAAGATTGATTCACAATCAAGGACAACTGTGGTCTGAATTTATTTCGAAGGACAAGTTGACATACCGCAGTTAATTATTCACAAGAAACACATATTTAAATTTGCAATACAGTTATGTAACGGCAACTATTTAGATTTCGGGCAATTATTTACCATCCATTTTAATTAAAAACTTGTTCTTGTAAGATTCTATTCTTTTATCGTTTAAACCGATGATCGTTTTAACCGAAAGGAAAAAATTCCTCTTTTTTTTCTCCTTTAGTCAGTTCAATCAATTGTCAACAGTAATATATATTTTTAATTTTAAACTCTTTGTGTACCCAAAAATATCTTAAATACTTAAAAAATTTTAATACATTAAAATCTCTAATTGGCAGGATTTTTTCCACTTCGATAAAAAGTTGTTAAAATCGACGAAAAAATCTAAATTTTTACATATCTTTATAAGCCCAAACAGTAGCATGAATTTTAAAACTTTATTTTTCGGAATTATATTATAGTTTAATGTTAAAAAGGCGTGTTAAAGGTTTTTGTCTAAAGATTGTTGTTTTAATTTTAAACTATATGTATTATCTTGTTAAAAAAAATATGACTTTAAAAATGGAAAAATGGTTTAAATATTTAGCTATTAAGTAAACTTTTATTTTAAAAAATAGCCGATTTAGCGAGATTGTTCCACCAAGATGAAATGTCAATATTTTTTTTTAATGTTTGCCTTTTCATATGAGCACAAAAAACAGCATTCATTGTAGTAACTTAAAGATCAAAAATATTATAAGCGTTCTTTTTCTCGAGATTGGGACTTGTCTTCCTCTTGATATTTTCCATCACTTTCATAATTAGAATAGATATCGTTGACTAGAGATGGACAAAACTTAACCTGATATTTTGAGCCATTTTAATAATTGTAGAGAGTGCTAATTAGAGATGGACAGATCTTAACCTTATATTTTGTGCCATTTATAAAATCAGAATAGATATTACTGACTAGAGATGGACAGAACTTATCTGATATTTTATGCTATTTCCATAATAAATAGTGAGTGCCAATTAGTGACAGACTGAAATTAATCTCATAAATAACTGTTACAAACTCACAACCCTTATAAAAAGATCATAATTCTAAAAAAACATTGACTCATTTGACCAGGGCTTCAAAGTAGTTAAGTGCTTTCTTACAATGTATTGAAATGCTCTATCTTGCTGTCTTTGTAAGCTAAGTTTCGAATAAAATTAACTTATTAAGGGCAGCAATAACGAAAAACCATTATGCAAGATTTTAAACTTTCATTCTTGTATTGTATAAAGATTACTATAGTAAATAAAAGATTCCTAGAGTAATAATCTCAGTCTGTCGCCAATAACTCATATCAGGAGCTATGTTAAAACAATCGATATTGTTTAATATTTTAAATATTTATGACATGCTATTTAAATAGCTATCTTCAAATAGTTTAACTCCAGTTGCTAGTATTGAATTAGATGCTAAAGTGTCTACCCGGTTGTTTCTATTTTATTTGTTATGAGTTCAAAAATTTTTTTTTTTTTTTTTTTTAAATTAGCTCATAAAATTCGCACTAAATAACGCTGAGGCATAAAATTTTAACAAAATAAACTACAAAATTTTTATTTGTAATTGATTTTAATTGCGTAGAAGTTTCAAGTGGTATTTAGAGAATTTGAGCAAATTAGCTTTATTTATATGTTGACTTATGCTTTGTTGTATTTTTTTTATACTTTTTAATATGTTGCTAAAAAACTGGTTTCTATACCTACTTTCATTGCCAACTACACTTGGTTCTTTCTTTCCCCGAAAAACACTCAAAGGCTGTCATTACCTTCATTCATTCATTTAGTTCCTCGAAATATAATACTTAGCAAAATCAATGATGTTGCACAATTAAAAAAAGACTAAAATAGAAACTTTACCCGTGAAATCTCAATTTTTTCATAAATATTTCTTAAAATCTTCGTCCACGAAATTTTTTTTCTGTCATTTATTTATTTGAATAAAAATTGAATATGCCGAATATTAAAAAAAAATATTTCTTTTTTTACTTTTCAGCTAAACCAATTCACAAGAATAGTGATGACATAAACTACAATGAAAGATTTGGTTGGATGGGACGTAAGTATAGGAAGTATAAACGGAAAAAAATTTTAAGCACTCTCAAAATATCTGAGAATCATAATGTCGGTACCCTTAACCATTGTATATCTCATTTGGTGAAACAATGACGTAACTGCAAAATCAAGTTACGTCATTGTTTCACCAAATGAGCGATATATAGACCACTCTACTCCCGCTAAAATATCGAAAGAGATGTTTAAAAAATTATAAAAAATAAAATAAATAAAAATTTAATCCGAATTTATCCTTTTTTTGCCATTGGTCACTGTTTTTCAAAGAAAAATTTCTATTTTTATGTCACTCATTTGGTGAAACAATGACATAACTAAATTTTGAAGTTACGTCATTGTTTCACCAAATGAGCCCAATTTGCTGTAACCTTAATAGACTGTTAAATTGAATCATGTTTCTGTTCAAAGTTGAAAGTAGCATCGTGTTATAAAGTTTAAAAATAACGATAATATTTTTTAATTTAACACCATGTTTGGGTCTCAGCAGTTTCGAACAATATGTTATAGTTAAAAATGCCCTAGAATTTCTATCAATTATGTCTGTTTACTATTTTTATTATTATAATAATTTTGCTAAATTCCTACTGCAGCTTCATCCACAGATTCGTTTTTGAAAATCTAATTTAGTTTTAAATCACTATAAAACCTCTCTAAATCTTTTTCTCTAAAGAGATTAGTTTTTAATGGTGTTAGAAGTTAATTCTTAATATTGTTTTCGAATTTTAAAGTTATTCTCTTTCCTTTATTTGAGTACGCTGACTAAACACAGTTTTCCACATAATTTATTGTAAAAGAAAAGATAAATTATTGTAGAAACAAATATTATTTGGAAAAAAAACAAACATTTTTTTTCCCATTTAACGATTGTTGAATTGTAACAAAATACCTTTATCACAAATAAGTTAATATTTTAGAGTTACTATATAATATCATAAAGAAAATGTTTAAAATTAAAAAAATAATGATAATAAATTATAAAGAACCGTGATGGCTGATGAGATAGAAAGTTCGCCTACCAATGAGGAAAACCGGGTTCGAATCCAAGCGATGGCTAGTAGATACGAATTTTATGATATATATATATATATATATATATATATATATATATAATATCCTATCCTTATCTATTACGTCAGGAAAGGGTTAGAGTTGTTAGGGGTCACAAATTGATATTTTAGCCAGGAAGAAACAAAAACACTATCGCAATTTGTCGAATCACTAGTTAGAAAAACTGGATGAAAGCCATCGAAATCAATTTGACTGCCTTATAGAACTTGGTTTTGTTTTGAATAATCTTCTCTCCCTGTTTCCACCAGCCATCAAGAAGGTTTCATTCCAGCCTCCATCAGTCAGGAACAGTTACATTTCGATTACGTTTTTGTTTTTTCTTTGCTTAAATATTAATTAGTGACACCTAATGTGCATATTTGTTATAAGAATTTGCAATAAATAATAAATAATGAAACGTTTAAACTGTTTCTCTATTTATTTTTTTTCTTTTCAGTTTTTTTCGTTTTTAAACCTAGTTGCACTTATTTTCAATTCCCTCTCATATCCTTGTTTTTGAAACTGTATTACTTATTTTCTTTCTAATCCTACTTTTCAAAGCAGCGAGGCAACTTCAGATGGAGTTTCGAGAAGCTTTAGTGAAAGGCCTGCCTTTCCCCATTTTGACGATAGCTGAATATCTTAGTCAAAATATGGAAGGATTCTCATGGGGTGGAAAGTACCGGAAAGCTGGATATTATACTTGCATTCTACTGTGGTAACTTTTATTTTTGAAACATATGTATGTAGTACTCACATTTATTTTTTTAAATAAATGAATTTCAGTTCATTGTAATGATATTATCGAGACTTGCAATGGATTAATTTATGCAAAGTATAATAAAAACTATCTGGCGTTTAAGCTCAATACAGATATAAGTTGGAAAAAGTTATATTATTGTCTAGAGTAGTAAAGTCCTTTTAAAATAAAGCATGCTACATCTCAAATAACTTTTGAGCTAATAATCTAATTTTTGAGTACTACGATCTAGTCCTATTGGATTAATTAAAAACGCAAAAAGCTTTCTTTTTTAAGCATTCAGATAACTTTAGAAAAATAAGGTTTAATCGCTATCTGGAATGGGACCCAATATTTAATAAAAATGTTAGTCAAGATTTTAGGTCACTCAAATACGAATTCAAAATTTTAGTGAACTATATTAAATAGTTTTCCTGTCAAACAGATAATTTTTTTTTCTTTGGCAGTTTCTATGTTCTTTACTTATTATTTTTAGATTTCAGCAATTCTTTAATTTCCTTAAAAAAATTTCTGTTTATTTTTATGAATTACTACCCTCTGGGGCACTGCGATGGCACCAATCTGAATTGTATTTAAATGAAAATAATTTACATCATTTTAATGCGGATTTCTGTTCATATGTTAGGGGGGGGGGTAATTTAACAATTTCGCATTTCGTTGTAAATATGTCTATTCAAGCGCTTCTGGACACACAATATTCTTTGCCTTTTAAACAAAAGCTTCACAATGACACCAAGAAAATATTTTAATTTTTGTTTGAACACGTGTGGATAATCCGATGACAATTGTTCAGGTAACAAGTTCTTTAATTTTATCTCACTCAATATTGCACGTGAATATAATTAATAAATCTGGGCGTCCGTATGCGCCAACATGTGTCATTGCATCATATGATTATTCATACATGTGCTTTGGAATCCTTAAATGTTAACGGCAGTAGAATAATTTTCCCAAAATCATTTGGATTAATGTTATCATTAGTTATTGTATCCCTTAATCAAATGTATTCTTCCAAACGCAATTTGGTTCGATTTAATCTAATATAGAGGAAGCGTTTGGTTTCAGTTTTCGCATACATATCGACAATGTACTAATGAAATAATTGTTCCCATTTGTTCCCTTCATTTGAAGATATGATTTTGAACGATTTGGTGAATCATTATTTTATATGCTTCAAAGCGTTTATTTTGCTGGTTTATTAAGTTTTGAGATATCTCTATGCCTATATCTTTATGCCTGGGGATGATTGTCTAATGTACGAAATGTCTGATAAGTCACTGTATGCTTCTTCCAAACAGGACAGCCTTTGCAATGTGGATGCTGATGAACATCCTTCTATGCATGGTTCCTAGATACGGCGCTTACATGATGTTTTTGACTGGAATTCTCATTCTGTGCTGTAATGGCTTGTACACCCTGCTGCTGCCAAAGGTACCCCTAATCATCCACTTTGAATCCCAAGTGTTGCGTTTCACATATGGTTGGTGCTTTTGGCTTCTCATGAGTGCAGGTAAGCAAGCTGCACCAAAAGTGTGCTTTAATTTACATTTGGAGAAGCAATTGAAAAGCTTGTACTTTATAACATATGTAAAATATTTTTAGACATTTGATTGTTTTTTTTTTTTTGTTTACTTTTAATGATATATACATTTGGATTGTAATATGACTTGTACAGTGCTCAAAAAATAATAAACGAACAATCCTCAATACCTTTTGATCTAATGATCGGTTCTTCACGATCTAGTACTCAATCTTAATGGTTTAAGGGGGTGATCTAAAAATGCTAATTAATTAGTGAAGAAAATATTCTCAGGAACTATTCAACCGATCTCGCTAAAATTTTGTGTTTCGCCACATTAAATTACATTCTTTAATATGACGAAAAAAAATTTATACCTTACAAATCAACATTTTTTCGATAATAATTTAGAAAAAAATAATAAATAATAATAAATTTTTAGTAAATTATATTTTGTGTGGAATTATCTTTGGATAAACGAGTTTTGTAATTGTGTGAAAAGATTTTTCAATTCACTTTAAAAGTGCTCGAGCTGTGGTCAAATACACAAAAAGTAAAAAGTAAAACTAACATTAAGGGGTTTAAAATTTTGACCACTATCCTGACATAATTATGGGGACCATATTTCCCAGATTGCTGCTACCCCCTATATTTTGAAATTTCGAAATCTGAATCCATTAAAACAAAGGCATGTTAAGTCAGAGAAAATACGTTTTTGTGTCTAATTTCGTAACTTAAAATATTGTATGGACTAATTAACAAGCATATTTGAGGCGAGCCCATCAAACCATTAAGATTGAGTCCTATGATATGAACATTCGATAATTAAATCAAAAGCTCTTCAGGGTGTTGAGTTTTTTTTTTTTTCCTTCCTTTTTTTGGCACTGTACGTCAACATGCATGCTGAGTAATATGTTGTGCGAACGACCGAAGTTGATCATCGTTCGCTTCACTTGAAGGATTGAAATATTTCTTAGAAATATCCATACTTACGTTGAAAAATATTGACTTTCAGTATGGAATAATATATATGAAAAAGAATCTTACAAAAAATATCTTCATTTCTCACTTATACCAAAGATTTAGATGGTTAGCATGCATTGATGACAAGTTTGTAACATTTCATTTTTTCAACAATTACCAGCAGTACATGCTGAACGTCAATTTTTCCAATAAAAGAGCTTAACTATATTGAACAATAATTTTAGACTGACATTGGATCATGAAGACTTCATTTGAATAGTTATCCAAAGCCACTTACTAAAAAATGGAAGATAGTCATATTTTTATGTTCCTACATGTCATTTCTATATTATTTTAAAACTTGTCTTCACTTCCAGTTCATTTTTACTGTCAAACAGTCAAGACAGGAAAAACAGACACCGCACATTTAATAGACTTTAGGCTCTGTATTTCAAAATGTAACAAAAGTTGCTCCATTAAATATGGATTGCATATATTTACTCTTCCCTACTTTGAATTTTTATACAACAGTCCATGAAATTTAAGTAAAAAGTATTGACACTTATCAACTTATATGGCCATTATTCTTAAAAATACTACGCTGTGGTATCTAACCATTAATTTCAAAAGGTAATAAAATGAATAGCAATTTAATAATAGCATTTTTTGCAACATTAATATAATTTATTGGACAAAAATTACATGAGACTTTTATATCTTTGTACCATATTACGCATACATACTGATAATTAACCTCAAATAATTATATTTTATCCTTATAATTGTAACGATAGTAATAGAAATAAAGAAAATCATCGATGAAATCAAACTAAAAAGCCTTAAGAAAAATACTTTTTGTTTATCGAAATCTAGTCTTTTTACTAAACGTTAAAATTTCTAATAGAATCTTTAGATACTTTTTATGAACACGGTAAAATTTTTAAAGCTTTCATTAAGATATTTGTGAGAATCAAAGAAATACTATCCACAATCGTTGTTGCTATTAAATGCAAGTTTTAATTTTAAAAAAGTTGAATGCATGGTTTAAATTTAGTTTAAAATTTAAATTTATTATACAATTTGTAGCAAAATGTATGTTTTCACTTTGATTTGCTCTTTTCTAATTGTTTTAGGAATGCTGTCCACTATTGTTGGCCTTGTGATGTCCCTTTTAGATAATTTCTTTCCAAACAAGTTCTCCACTATTTTTGAAGTGGATTATGACACACCATACAGATATTTTGTGGGTCAAGACTCTGCCGTCATTCCATCTCCTCTGAAAGAACACCCCTCTTTAGAATTGAGCAGTACTTCATCTCAAGAATTCTCAAAAATCGGATCACCCAATAGGTCTCCTCTAGGACTCATCAACGATGCTTTTGAAGAAGAAGATGACGATAAGTGCAAAGAATATGGAACAATCATAAACGGAAAACGAGCTGTCAGTTTAAAGAACTTCGGGAAATTCGCGCAGAAAGAAGCCAACAGAAAAAAACACGTATCTTACATGTCGAGGTATGTGTATCTAAATTAGCGAGATCATTTTCGATTTTTTTAAAATTAAGATAAACAATAAATTTTTAACTGTTTAAAAAGACATTTTTACTATTGAATTTCAAATAAGGTTTTCTCTTCGATTTTTATAGAATTTTCACCCAAATCAACGCTTATACCAAAATTCAGAATTTAAAAGGTACCGATAAAATAGTTCTGAAGATATTACTTAATAAACCGTAAAATATCTGACTTTTACTATAGAATATGAGACTTTTCATCATAGCTTGGGCAAACTTTTTAATGTAAGTCTCAAACTATTCAATAGATTTTCAGTAAGTTATAATTTTAGGAATTTTCTAGTACAAAGTTACATAGAAAACAGGGCATGGAAATTATATTAAATATGCGTGACACATTTTAGCTAATGTCTTTTTCTTTTACTCTATTTTCTGACAAAATAAAGACAATCAAATATTTGAAATTCTTCGCCAGCAGTTTCTTATTTTTGAATGTTAGACCTTCTTGTTAAATTTATGCAAATCATTTTGAGTTCCTTTATACATTAAGGTGTTCAAAAGGTATGGAAATTGTCAAATATCTAAAAACATACGCATAAAATGCTTTCAAACGATACATTCAATGACACCAAACTCGAATCGCAAATTTCTTGACCCAGTCAATGCAGGGGCAACTTTAGAATCTTTAAAAGGAATCTCAATTTTTTATTGCAGATTTGGATTCCCCAGTAAAATTATCCCGATTTGACTTGCTGGTTTCAGTATTTTAATTTATAGGTGGCGCTTTAATTGCAAAATGAAATGGTGTAGAAATTGTTCAAAATAACGATAACTTGAGAAGTACATGCCAGAGAGAGAAAACGTGACAATGGAATTGTCAGGAGCCGCGATGGCTCAGGGGATAGAGCGTTCGCCTTCCAATGAGGCGAACCGGGTTCGAATCCCAGTCGATACGAATTCCGCATCCGGCTTGCACTGACCACAGTGCTGACGTGAAATATCCTCAGTGGTAGACGGATCATGGGTTAGAGTCCCCTTGCCGTCAGGCTAACCGTGGGAGGTTCTCGTGGTCTTCCTCTCCATGTAACGCAAATGCGGGTTAGCTCCATCAAAAAGTCCTCCACGAAGGCAAATTTCTCCCAATACTCGATCCAGGAGTTCCCTTGTCTTCTGGATTGGGTTCAAAATTACAAGGCTACGGAGTTGAACATTAGTAGCTGTAAACCCATTAAGTTGGGTGGGCTGTTCAACGACGGTTATAAAATAAAATAAAATGGAATTGTCAGATGTTCTAAAAATCTTATCTATTCATACCGCACTTGACCCCCCCCCCCACTCCCTATTGGAGTTTCTCAAGCCTTTTAGGTGTTTTGGAAGGATGTAGCTACACCGCCACCTATGAATCAGAATGAAACGGCCTGCAACTCAAATCAGTGCATTTTTTTCTGCAAAAAACCAAATATGAAATATGAATTTGGGTTCCTTTTTGACATTTTGAATTTTTTCCACCATAATACTGAGATTTGGTACAATTAAATGCATTTTTTTTTAATGTTTCACAAATGTTTTTGTTTTTTTTAATTTATGTTCTGATGGATAAAAATTATTGATTAAATTAAAATTGTTGTGATTATTGAAAAAAATTATGATTAAATTTTTGATCTAAATATATATTTGATCTTTCCCATGATTTTTGGACACTCTGAAGAATTGTTTCAATGTAAAAATGAAATTATGTACTTTCAGCCGATTTAAATTATCTTGTAACCAATTGTGTACTGTAAATTATTAGAAACAAATTGTCATATCGAAAAGCATGCTTATGCAATTATTATTAAAACTGTTACTGTTTTAATTTTTTTCATTTCAGAAAAATTAACAGTTTCTCCGAACCCCACATTCCAGTTGGACATAATGGAAAGCAAGTAAACATTGATATGAAATCTTCGGCGGCGCTCTGGTGATTTACAAGTTGATAAAAACGAAAAATCTTGGACGATTCCTGAAACGAAAGTTCCTAAAAACTCGTGGTGTGTACAGAATCGCTACATATCAACTTAACCCATCGCCATTAACTCTCGTGAAAATGTGTGGTGTTTGCATGTGTTTTGTGTTCTTTTTTGTTGTACGAACTCTTTCCGTACAATCTGACTTCAAAACGAACTACTTTACGAACTTGGACGAATGATTTTTTTCCGCGTGCGACATCCTTGTACTGTACAAGATTTGATTGGTGTACTCCTTATTTTATTTAAAATGCCAAATGTCATAACTTAGATGTATAATCCTAGCTTTAATTTATTAATTTTACTTGTTTATAATGCTAAGACACGAATTAACCAGCATCGGATGCTGCAAGAAGATATGAATTAACCAGCATTGAATGTTACTACAAGATATGAATTAACCGGCATTGAATTCATGTAAAAGTCAGTTGTATTTATTTTTGACAGGAAGTGTCTTGAAAGGATGGTTGGTTAATTTTTCAAAAATTTTCATTCAATTTTACTATTAATCACTGCCAATGACTAGCCTGAAATGCGTGATTCAATTATTGATATTTGTTGCAGAGTTCCGTCCAAAGAAAATGTGTAAATGCCAAATAGCTTGTGTATGTATCTCGTGTCTTCTAAAAATGTTGTGATTTTAATTGATTTTTTTTAAATGATGGAATTGAAAGCTGTGCTTCATTCTCTAGTCATGAATCGATAATGACTGGAATCGTTGACTACACGTATCTGTATCACTGTGAATAAAGATATTTTAAATTACGCGAGTTGGGTTTTTTTTCATAAAATGAATTTAAAGTCAAAACTATAATTGTGTAAAACTTTCACGCTTTCATTTTAGAACTGTTAGAGGATTTATTTATTCATATTTTTTGTAAACAAATTTTATAAATAGAGAAATTTTTTTTCTCAATTAATAAATGAAAAAAAAAATTGTAACTGCAAGTTTGTAATGTAAATTTTGAAAAATACAAATAATATATAATGCAAATAAAAAAATGCGAATTTTTAAAAAATAATGCAAATAATGAATCCTAAATTATTGTGCTAATCTATTAACTAAAGTCATGGTCTACAAACCAGTCTGTTCCTAATATTATTATTTTAAATCTGAAATTAATCGTAAGATTTTAGGCAAAGCGAAAAAACTCCATTTTCGAATATTACTTCAGAAGAGCATTTCTAGTGAGAAACATCATAGATTTATCCTTAGGCAATAAGATTTTTTTTTTACTTATTTTGCTATTAATAAGTGAAATCCAAAAACTAATCTGGAAACATTACTGAAATACAGATTCGTTCAAAGAAAAAAAAAAGAATAGTTTATTTTTGGAAAAGTAGTAGCTTATCGATATTGCTTCAAACCCTTTAATTAGGTGAATTAATTGCTACCGTTTTTGATACTATTCCTAATTGCACACCTTGGTGTAAATCGGGTCTTTTAACAATATGCTCGTTAAGGTTTCGTGTAAAAGAAATAATAATGTAAAAAATGTAAAAGTGAAGCAAATATAAAAGTGAATTGCTACGGACAATCTGCAGTAAATGCAAAGCCAATTCAATCGAAATTGAGAACAATTTAACAAGATGGCAGCCGTCTAAGAGGACGCAAGAGAAACTTTTCATCACAAATTCTCTTTCATCTCTAGAAGTTATTTAAAATTTGAAACATAGTAAAAGTAAATTCAGTTTCAATGGCTGAAAAATATTTTCACAAACTTCACTTCTCCATTGCGTAATCCTAAGTTATCCTCTCATCATTTGTTTTCATTTTTATATTTTGTATATTTTTTCTATACTTTACTATACATCAAATAACTTACGGAGACGTAAGAGAATTTGCAATGAAAAGTTTCCTTACGTGGTATAGCGTACTCTTAAGGTAGGATGGAAAAATTTATTGTCTTTTAATTTATTATATTGTAATACTAACGATACTTTGTGTTGTAATAGTTATGCATGTAAAAGATTAAGTGTATAGTATAACTCCTTATCAATATTTGTATTGGTAAACCTTAATTTTACCTCGGTGAAATTTATACTTCGAATAGATTGCGCTTTAAAAAAATAATTTCAACTTGAAACAAGGATTTCAAAAAAAAAATTGAAGCTTAAAATACGCGTTAAAAAAGATTCATATGGGCGTTTGAAAAAATAGACTTAACCAGAAATGTACTTAAAAAGTGGACATAGCTCAAAAAATGCGTTTGAGTTTCGATGGCTCAGGAGATAGAGCGTTCGCCTCCCAGTAAGGTGACCCAAGTTCGAATCCCAGTGGTGGCTGGTCAATATGAATTCTGCTACCAGCTCTCTTTAACCACAAGGCTAATGTAAAATATCCTCAGTGGTAGACGGAGCATGGGCTAGAATCTTCTTGCTAACGGTAAGAAGTTTTCATAGTTTTTATCTTCATGCCAAGCAAATACGGTTTAGTCCCAATGCTTGTTATTGGACTTTCCTTGCTTTCTGTGTTGTATTAAAAATTACATGAGTAGGTTGTTGAAAAATTCCTGTGATGTAATGTTGGTCATAAAACCCTTAAAATACCCCCACTGCTCAATACTGGTTATTAAAAGTGCGCGTTTAAGAAGAAGAAAAAACTATTTACGGACATGAATATAACATTTGATTCTGTTTTTAAGGACTATTCTGAATAGTGAATGCTGATTATTTGAAGTGTCTTAAACAATAAGCTAATTTTCATATTGATTTGGTAAGCAGCTAATCGTAAAATAACTGCAAAAACTAGGGTTCATTGTTAAACATTGTAATTTTTATGTTATTTCAATCTTATTAGGGTATTTACATTTCCTTTTAATAAAAAATTTTCTTAAATACACCCTTTGAACTATATCCATTTCCTTAAAGACGCATGTTGAACAATCTCATTTCTTCAAATACTCATTTCAAATTATTTTTATTTTAATTAACGCATTTAAAAGTATATTATCATTTTTCATAACTTGGATAGAAAGCTATATTCATATTTTTAAATCCCTTATCTATTTCCCTATCCATTTTTCAAACGCGCATTTTAAGTTTCTAAAATAAATTAACGACGACATGTTATAGATTTAAAAAGTTTAATGCATATTATATTCATATTTTTAAATCCCTTATCTATTTCCATATCCATTTTTCAAATGCGCATTTTAAGTTTCTAAAATAAATTAACGACGACACGTTATAGATTTAAAAAGTTTAATGCATATTATATTCATATTTTTAAATCCCGTATCTATTTCCATATCCATTTTTCAAACGCGCATTTTAAGTTTCTAAAATAAATTAACGACACGTTATAGATTTAAAAAGTTTAAAGCATATTATATTCATATTTTTAAATACCTTATCTATTTCCATATCCATTTTTCAAACGCGCATTTTAAGTTTCTAAAATAAATTAACGACGACACGTTATAGATTTAAAAAGTTTAATGCATATTATATTCATATTTTTAAATACCTTATCTATTTCCATATCCATTTTTCAAACGCGCATTTTAAGTTTCTAAAATAAATTAACGATGACACGTTTTAGATTTAAAAAGTTGAATGCAGAAAAACGAGAACGAAATAGTATCCTAATCCAATAAAGTGTCAATTCTTTTTTTTAATCGCTGAAATTAAGTCTTATTTGCAACTGTACTCATACAAAAAACTTAATAATAAAATTATTCAACTAAACAAAATGTTTTAATCAATCTTGAAACGAATCACCAAAACACTTTACGAAAAATCAACAAATCGTGATACTAACGAGCGATTATCAGAAAATTGCACGAACACGATTTCTCATTTGAACAATACTTATATTACAGAAACAATTATCCACTGAATTCTCATCATCACTTTCAAAGTTAGTTCTTAAACACTTTTTTTTTCTCCATAAAAGAATGAGAAACTGAACTCTAGTAATGATGAAAGCGCTTCAAAACAATTTCATTTCAAAACACAACAAAAAACTAGATCAGTACGTGGTTAGAGCCACTACTTTTCCTTTCAAGACATTAAGACACGTTAAATCTCGTCAACCAGCCAGTTTTAATCTTCATTCCTCAGGATATAGTTCACAGTTACAGTTTTTAAAAAAAATTTATTAGGAAAAAAGGGAAGAGATAGGGGCATATGGAAACACGTGAACATAAGTAAATAGCCCGGAAGGCAAATGGTTGTAGTCATTGCCTTGCCTGTAGCATTTCGCCAACCGCAAGGCCATCCACTCCCAACATGTTCTTCTTATAATGGACCTTCGATTAAAAAAAAAGTTATTTGAACCTATTTTTTCTAATTGGATATTGCCAAAAAAGACTTTTTTAATTTGTATTTCATAGCCCATAAATAATGTATTGTGTTTTGTTATTGTTTTAAATTAATGAAGCGATCCGAAAGTCATACGTATATAATGAGTCTATCTTTTTTTGTTGCTAAATAAAGTTTAAATTAATTCACAAGTTCAGAATGTGAAATGTTTATATTTGAGTTTAAGTTTACAGGCTTGAAAATATTTTTTTTTTTATAACCGTCGTTGAACAGCCGACCCAATTTCATGGGTTTACGACTGCTAATGTTCAACTCCGTAGCCTTGTAATTTTGAACCAATCCAGAAGACAAGGAAACTCCTGGATCAGTACCCCCAGAGATATTGATTTGTTATGGGAACATGGAGGACTTTGAGACTCGACAGATTTAACGTGCATCAGTCACCATTTACTACACGGGGAGTCTTCGGCCGGCAAGGATCGAACCCACGACCTCTTGGACATGGGCCCAGCGCCCTACCGACCAGGCTAAATATTGTAACTAAATCATTAATTAAAGTTCAAAATTTTTCCAAGTAGAGATGAAACCACTGGGTTGAATAGTTTAAAAAGGCCCACCCCGCGTATAAAATACATTTATATAAACATTTCAAATTAGATTACTAACTTTACTGCTAAAAATTACGCTCTGATCAAATGACACTTTTTCCCAATTGGTAATCAGTAGAGCCCGGATTTTGATGACCTAAAAAATCTTAATTAATGCCCTTAAAAAGTGCAAAAAATGCCCTTTAAAAGTGCAAAAAATGCCCTTAAAATGCGAAAATTGCGCTAAAAACGCCTTATGACGTGACTTAAATAAAGTAAAAATATTGAACTAAAACAATTTTTTACTCTTTAAAATTATTATGAGTCATTTCAAAAAATATAAAGCAATGCAATACTTGTTCTACGTTCATTAAAGTTTGAAAAATATGTTTTATATCCTAAAATAACAAAACAAAAAAGGAAAATATATTGACTCCAAAACATTTTCATTTTGTATAGAAACTTTAATGAATATAACAACTTCCATCTCATAATATTACTAAATATCAGAATTACATTGGATTATTAATTTTTTTTTAATATTTTAAAATGTAAACGAGCGTTTCTTGTCTGAAAGTTAATTTAAGTTAATTTTTATACCTGAAGAAACTTCTTTCAACGTCTACTGATGTTATTGGTGCGTACTTGAAAAAGACGGTCTCACTTACTGACAATTCTTCTTCAATTTGAAAAGATGTTGCTTCACCTGTTAATATCCTAGAGATTTTCTTCATTGTTTGAAAGCCAGTGTAATAATGAAAAATGATAAAAAATAATAAAAATTGGAAAAAATTAACAAAAAATTTAAAAAATGCTTTAAAATGCAAAATATGCCCCAAAATTTAAAGAAAAATGCCATATAAAAAAATGTTCTAAAGGACAAAAAATGTCCAAAAATGCAAAAAATGCAAAAAAATGCAAATGTTATCAAAATCCGGGCCTTAGTAATCAGACTTGGAACTTATTACTTAATTAGATAATTTAACCATTAATTAATTCAATTTCCTTTAAAGCATCTAAGAATTCATTTTTGTAAAACATAACGAAAATATTACTTACTTAAAAATATTACAAGAGCTCAGTGGGTGTATTAAATATATTGCCGTATCAAATGCAAAAATAAGCCGCATGCTCTTGGGTTGTTCGCCACTGGCTTGCACCGACCACAGTGCTGACGTGAAATATCCTTAGTGGTAGACGGATCATGGAAGATGGAGTCCCCTTGCCGTCAGGCTAACCGTGGAAAGTTCTCGTGGTCTTTCTCTCCATGTAACGCAAATGCGGGTTAGTTCCATCAAACAGTCCTCCACGAAGGCAGATTTCTTCCAGTCCAGGAATTCCCTTGTCTTCTGCATTAGGTTCAAAATTACAAGGCAGCGGAGTTGAACATTAGTAGCTAACCCAAAAGCACAAAAAATTGGGTCGGCTGCTTAATTTACGGTATAAAATATTAATTAAAAAATTTTTGTACATTTTCCCACATGAGTTTAAAGTATTATGCATATTTATTGTTAAAATAGTACTTTTCCATCATAACTAAGCATGATTTTGTGACAAGTTTCCCCCTATCCAAAATGCCTCTCGGGTTTTTTCTTTCCTCTTGGACAAACTAAAGATTTCCACCCTTTTTCTGCTCCTGTTTTGCTTTGCAATTTATTCGTTACCTTCACTATGCTATGTCATTTGAATTTGGCGCAGTATAACCCTTTTCGACTCTTGTGACATCATACCCTAATTTCCAACCGATTCAGCCCCATGATACTCTAAATAAGTAATCACTTTTGCTTATTTCAAAGAAAAAATAACTTGTCGCGAACTTAACAGTACTGCCTTGTTTTTTAAGAATAAAAAAGAGGAAGAATGCGGAACATTACTGGCAATGGTAGAAGCAATCTTGATTTAAACTGTTGCTTTGGTTCTTAAAAAATTCGTAACAACGTCACTAACTTGCTTTAAATTTATTTATTTATTAAATGCAAAGTTCGGGGCTATATGGTGATAAGCTACACTTTTCTAAAGAGGATATTTTATATTAAATTCTCCCTTAGTATTTATTATATATAGTTACTTTACGAAAACCCAAAATTTTATAACACTAAGTAGAAACATTTTATTACCTGTTTGGAATTTTTTTTCCATCAAAAACTTTCTCCTGGCCAAATTGAAAATGTAGCTTATCATTGTTTTATCTCCGAGATTTTCTAACTTTATTTCTTTTATTTATTAAATTATTTAAAAAATATTTTATTATTCTTTTATATAGTATTATATAAGAAAAAATCTTTTTTCTTTTAAAAGATAAATGTTGAAAAACTAAAAATGGAATTGAATTAAATGCATTAATTTATCAAGACAAAAAGATACTAGGAATGAAAAACTATCAGCTTACGCAATCGTATTAGACTGTAAAAAGTCTTCTTTTTTCTTTCCTTTTTTTTTAAAAAAAAACCGTCTTAATCAAATAATTAGAGTTTTTAAATTGTGTCCCTACTTTCACTATCACCGGAAACACTTTAAATAATCATCTAACATAATAGTTATTGACAAGTTTATCCTAAAATTTGTTATCGAACAAAAATTATAGGATTAAATGCTTTGTGCATAATTTCTTCTTCTTTGTGCATACAAAGTTTAAAACAATTCTAGATTCACCTGATTTGCTTCGTTTGAAGAATGGATTTAAGAAGATAAGATTTTTATCTTATTGGCATTTACGTTTAGCAAATAATGATTAGCATAAAATAAAAGATCGAAAGCCATCCAACTATGCGTGAATAATTTTGCTGACAAGTGAAAATTGAGTTCATTCAAGTTTTCAACACTCTTAACTGCAGAAATGTGTTCGAGCGAAATTTTTTTTACTAAATCTTTTTACCTACAGAAAATTTTGCAAAATTTAAGAGAGTAAAAAAGAACTTGAACTCGTGTAATTCGGTAATTTTAATCATCAATAAAACATTACTACCAGACTTTCAAAATTACACAAAAACCTATAACTAACCTATACCTAATCTATAACATATTCACAAGCATTCTAAGTAACCATCTTTGGTCTTGATGTCGAGCTCAACGTGACAAAATATTTTCTTCTATCGGCGCAAGGATTTTGTCGGATCTTATTTGCTTTTAAGTTACACGAAAACATGTAACTTACCTAACCAGTAACATATTCACACACTTTCAAAATGACCCATCTTTGATCTCGATGTCAAGCAAAAAAGATTTCTTCTATCGGTGAAAGGATTTTTTAGGATCCTATTTGTTTTTACGTTACACGAAAACCTCTAACTTACCTAACTAGTAACATATTCACACACTTTCAAAATGACCCATCTTTGATCTCGATGTCAAGCAAAAAAAAATTTCTTCTATCGGTGCAAGGATTTTTTAGGATCCTATTTGTTTTTACGTTACACGAAAACCTGTAACTTACCTAACTAGTAAAATATTCACAAACATTCAGAATGACCATCTTTGATCTTGATTTCAAGCAAAAAAGATTTCTTGTATCGGTGAAAGGATTTTTTCGGATCCTATTTGTTTTCACGTTACACGAAAATCTGTAACTTACCTAACCAGTAACATACTCACACACTTTACTTTCAAAATGACCCATCTTTGATCTCGATGTCAAGCAAAAAAAAAATTCCTTCTATCGGTGAAAGGATATTTTAGGATCCTATTTGTTTTTACGTTACACGAATACCTGTAACTTACCTAACTAGTAACATATTCACACACTTTCAAAATGACCCATCTTTGATCTCGATGTCAAGCAAAAAAAAAAATTCCTTCTATCGGTGAAAGGATTTTTTAGGATCCTATTTGTTTTTACGTTACACGAAAACCTGTAACTTACCTAACTAGTAACATATTCACAAACATTCAAAATGACCATCTTTGATCTTGATTTCAAGCAAAAAAGATTTCTTGTATCGGTGAAAGGATTTTTTCGGATCCTATTTGTTTTTACGTTACACGAAAATCTGTAACTTACCTAACCAGTAACATATTCACACACTTTCAAAATGACCCATCTTTGATCTCGATGTCAAGCAAAAAAAATTTCTTCTATCGGTGCAAGGATTTTTTAGGATCCTATTTGTTTTTACGTTACACGAAAACCTGTAACTTACCTAACTAGTAACATATTCACACACTTTCAAAATGACCCATCTTTGATCTCGATGTCAAGCAAAAAAAATTTCTTCTATCGGTGCAAGGATTTTTAGGATCCTATTTGTTTTTACGTTACAGGAAAACCTGTAACTTACCTAACTAGTAACATATTCACAAACATTCAGAATGACCATCTTTGATCTTGATTTCAAGCAAAAAAGATTTCTTGTATCGGTGAAAGGATTTTTTCGGATCCTATTTGTTTTTACGTTACACGAAAATCTGTAACTTACCTAACCAGTAACATATTCACACACTTTCAAAATGACCCATCTTTGATCTCGATGTCAAGCAAAAACAATTTCTTCTATCGGTGCAAGGATTTTTTAGGATCCTATTTGTTTTTACGTTACACGAAAACCTGTAACTTACCTAACTAGTAACATATTCACACACTTTCAAAATGACCCATCTTTAATCTCGATGTCAAGCAAAAAAAAATTCTTCTATCGGTGCAAGGATTTTTTAGGATCCTACTTGTTTTTACGTTACACGAAAACCTGTAACTTACCTAACTAGTAACATATTCACAAACATTCAGAATGACCATCTTTGATCTTGATTTCAAGCAAAAAAGATTTCTTGTATCGGTGAAAGGATTTTTTCGGATCCTATTTGTTTTTACGTTATACGAAAACTTATTATTTATCTAACAAGTAACATATTCACACACTTTCAAAATGAAAGACTGAAATGAAAGAATAGTGGTCCTGTAGCACTGGACCGCCTATTATTTCGATCCCTACTTTATAGTATTGCTTCTACATTTCAAATTATGCTATATGTAATTATTATCGACATTCATTACATATCCGATATTGTTTTGTGTTTTAGTTAGCCCATTTAGCAGTTTTGGTCATAATATGAATAACTACAGCTTGTAAATGCATTAGTTCAAACAAAGTATTTCCTGAAACAGGTGAATTTGCTTTCAAATAAACCAGAACTCTCACGTATTTCTTTTTGAGAAAAATATACGTAACAATTATTTAGCGATTTAAGGCTACGCCAAACTATAACAGGAGTGTAGGAGTTGTGAGTCCGAAGGGTTGTAGTTGTAACAACTAATGCTATGACTGGAAAAGTCCATTACGGGAGACTGCCCGATAGGGACTGACTGTTCTTGAGCAGGAAAACTAATACTTTTATTTATTTAAATTACCTTAATTTATGTTAATTTTATGATTTCAAATAAAAAAAATTATTTTTGAACCAGTTCCGAACAACTGACCCTTCTTTGAGTTTTCAACTGTTTGAGCAAAACTCAACAGTTTTGTAATTTTGAATTATTATTTTATGAACTATTATTTTATTATTTTTGAACTATTATATTATTACTATTTTTAAACTATTATATTACTTCTATTTTTGAACTAATATTTAATTTTGAACTATTATTTTAACAATTTTACTTCATAACTTTCGTTGAACTGCCAACCCAATTTTTTAAGTTTACGACTAACGATGTTTGACTACATAACCTTGTAACTTTGAACCCATTGCAGAAGACAAGGGAACTCCTGGATCAAGTATTGGGAGAAATTTGCCTTCGTGGAGGACTTTTTGATGGAACTATGCATTTGCGTTACATGGAGAGGAAGACCACGAGAATCTCCCACTGTTAGCCTGATGGCAAGGGATTTCTAACCCATGATCCGTCTACCACTGAGGATATTTCACGTCAGCACTGTGTCCCTTAATAATATAAGTAACCCAAAAGCATATTTTATCATTTGATGCTGCAATATATTTAATGCGGCCACTGCGCACTTGTAATATTTTTAAGTAAGTAATCTTTTCGTTAGGTTATACGAAAAAGAATTTTTAGGAATTTTTTGATGTGAAGGACTTTTTTTGATAGAACCAACCCACATATGCGTTACGTGGAGAAGAAAACCACCAGAATCTCTCACGTTAGCCTGACGGGGAGGGACTCTAACCCATGATCCGTCGACCAATGAAGATGTTTTACGTCAGCATTGTGGTTGGTGCGAACCAGGAGCAGATTTCGTATCGATCAGGAATCGCTGGGTTTCAAACCCGGGTAATCTCATGAAAGGCGAGCGCTCTATCTCCGATGCCACCACGGCTCTACAATAACAATCGATAGAAATTATATTATGCCCCGAAATAGATGTTTCATTGTTATTTAATGAGTTTTAAATCAACTTGACAGATTCAGTAAATTGACTGCCAAATCACCAAACATAAATATAACAGTTATTTTTTATTCGATTTGAATAGAATGTTTAACCATTAAACAATTCAAATTAGCATAAATGTAAATTTATTTAAATAAATAATAGAGCCAGTTCAAATGCGCACGAACAACCTGTCCATAATGGGGAGACATCCTTTCCGGGCATGGATTGTTCTGCAATTTTTAATCCTTGTGATGTACTGTACCTCTCCTTAAGTTTTGCCTATTAATTCGGAGACACTCTGTATTTTACTTAGCAATTATTATATCGCAAAATAAAAATAATAGCTGCAATTGGTTTTAAAACGTCCATTTAAGTAAATTGTAGTTTTTTCGGGGCAGAATCAACTAGTCGTATTCGTCGAGGGTTGTGTGTTTGACTATTCCCCTAAATCGTAACAAATGTTAATGAAGTAAAGCTCATTGAAGCAAACACTTTCCAAATGTTTAAATTAAGAACCTATTTTCTGTGTCTAATTTGAAAGTGAAAATAGAAACAAGAAATTCGGGGAAAGAAGTACTCTGCACAGTTCCTTGCTGAACACGAAATAACAGACTTTATAGAGTAGATGTAGCAGACGCAAACATATTTTCCATATATATATATATATATATATATATATATATATATATATATATATATATATATATATATATATATATATATATATGTCAGGTATATATGCCGAGCTACTTCAAACTACACCATAATGTGATGATGTTGGTTACCATATTAATTCAATCACTATGATTAATAACAATAACAATAATATTTATTCTTCAATGTTAACAAGAGTCACGTAGACTCTAACCACTTAGGTTTGAATCACAAAGATTCCAAGTTTTACCTAAAGACAAACAGTTAGTTTCACGGAGAAACAACTTCAACTCACTCATCTTCATTTACATCTAGAATGTTCAAATACACTTTGTTAAGGCAAGCGCCATCTGGCGTGATAACTCAGAGGCTGTTATCTCACTTCTTACAGTCTCGGCCATTCGACAAGTGGCGTCCTCGCCACCTGAGAGAAAAGAAATCTGCAAAGAGAAAAAAAAACAAAGCAGTATACAAAACATGAAAAAAAAATTTGAAAGAAAAAACAAAGCTGCATCGTTCCATCAGTAAATCTGCACTAATTTGTCCATGGCTTCATATAGTCTACAGCAGTGGTTGTAAAGTTAGGACCTTCATGTTGCCCAACTTTTTCTACTTGATATCTGTCATTGCATTTTACTTTAACAATCTTGTAAGGACCATGAAACTTTGGACGCAACTTTAAACCAGTTCCAAATTGCGTTCTTTGAATCGCCACTAAGTCATATTTTCTGTACTTGTGGGGTTGTTTGCACTTTCTGTTGTGAGTTGATTTATTCTGCTCTTGAATTTCCATAATTCGTTGCTGTGCATCACTTCTAAGATCTTCTTTGGGTATTGGATTTAAGAACCCTTCTTTTTTTCTGCGTTTTCGATTACATAAAATTTAATCAACACAGTTGGCTAAGACGTTTTCAACTTTTTTCCGAAGTCCTGGAATATAAAAATCTCGTTTCACAGCTTCTTCAGTTTTTGCTAAAGCATAGTGTCCTTTACCATGGATTTCTTTAATTATATCCGTTTGCATAACTTCGGGTACAACTAAGAGATCACGACCATTGTCATAGCGATAAAGAATGTTATTTCGAATGAAATGTATATTGTCATCACCTTTCGCAAGTAAAGATTTAATTGTGTTAATTTGTTCATCATTTTTTTGAGCAACTGCAATTTTCATGGTGACTTCATCGTGCGAAATTGTGATACACGCATTTCTACTTAAGGCATCTACATGTTTCATCTGTGTAGCAGGCCGGTGCACT
Source organism: Parasteatoda lunata (assembly GCA_949128135.1). Classification (NCBI taxonomy): domain Eukaryota; kingdom Metazoa; phylum Arthropoda; class Arachnida; order Araneae; family Theridiidae; genus Parasteatoda; species Parasteatoda lunata. Next base: position 87,180,178 of record OX421971.1, on the reverse strand, counting down.
ATATCATATTGAAATTCCTCAAGGTACAAAGCCCAACGTGCAATTCTAGGGACAATTTCTTTTTTATTCATTGTGTTTTGGAGAGCTGCGCAATCAGTAACAATTTTAAATTTTGTACCTAATAAATAACAACGAAATTTCTTCAATGCTTCAACTATCGCGAGGGTTTCTAACTCGTAACTACTATATTTTTCTTGTTGTGGATTAGTTTTTTTACTAAAGTAATGAATAGGATAAAATTTTTCATTATCAGCCTTTTGTAAGAGTACTGCACCAAACCCAAAACTACTAGCGTCAGTATGAAGTTCTAACTCCGAATTTTGTCTGTATAAGCGAAGAACTGGGTTATCAGTTAAAGCTAACTTAAGTTTTTTAAAAGCTTCTTTCTGATCATTATCAAATTTAAATTCAGTATTATTTCTCAATAAATCAGTAAGGGGTTTAGCTATTTTACTGTAATTAGGAATAAATTTACGAAAATATCCAGTTAAACCGAGAAAACTCATAAGTTGTTTATGTGTTTTAGGTAGGGGAAAATTCTGAACTGCTAAAGTTTTAGAGGGTGAAGGGCGAATCTTGCCCTTTTCAATTATGTAACCGAGACATTCTATGGAACGTTTTAAAAATTGACATTTCTTAAAATTTAATTCCAATCCGTTATCAGCAGCTGTTTTTAAAACACGTTTTAATTTTTCAAAACCTTCCTCATCATTGTTTGCTGGAATGAAAATGTCATCTAAATAAATAACTAAAGTTTTATCTTTAATTAATTCTCTAAAAACATGTAAAATATATCTCTGAAAAACACTAGGACTGTTAGCCAAACCAAATGGTACCCGTAAAAATTCGTATTGGCCATTATGCGTAATAAAGGATGTGTATTTGCGACTATTTTCTTCGATTTCACAATGGTGAAAGGCTGCTTTTAAATCAATAGAAGAAATTACCTGCGCATCGCCTAATTGGTCTAATATGTCCTCCATAAGGGGTAAGGGGAATCTATCACGAACAATTTTTTTATTTAATTTCCTATAATCGATGCAAACTCGCGTGGAATTATCTTTCTTTTTACAAAGAACTATAGGCGCGCTAAATTCTGAACAACTTTCACGAATAACACTATCTTTTAACCAGGTGTCTATTTGTTTTTCAACTATTTCTTGCTCTTTAAATGACAAACGACGAGCATGTTGAGAAATGGGAATTTCATCTGTTAATATTATTATTCATCTTAATATTTGTTGTTTTAATTTGCGATGGCTTATAATTATTAATCAAAAGAGTTAAATCTTGCTTTAATTTCTGATTCAGAATATGCGATAAATCAAATTCATTATGATCAATGGCATTTGAGATCTGAGTTAAAAAAGAAAAAGCTTCTAAATTATTTGAATATTCATTTGACTGAAAAGTATCCGAAGAATAAAAACAATTCGAAAGAGGAACGGTTTGTTGATCATAAATTAAGGAATCGCAACTAGGCATTACAGTAGCCTTGAAGGGAGACGCTCTGACTGAGTTTGTAAAAGTTTCGGTTCCACTTCCGAAGGGTGAATATTTCGCGTGAGAAATGATTGTATTTACGTTACGTGTATGATTGTATTTACGTGTTTTTGGGGTAGATGTATTTTTAACAAATAATTTGCCTTTAGCAAAATTGATATCTAAACAATTAAGCACATCCATTCCGATTATAAAATCGAATTGCATTTTATCAATAACATAAATATTAGCATTAATCGTAAAATTATCTATACCTATGTTTGTATTAAACCAACCTAATGGAGAAATAGGCTCTTTACTTATTCCAGATAAAATAATATTAGACAATTGGAGGGGAATATGAGGAAATTTTTGATATAATACATCACTACACATGGTTATCTCACTGCCTGTATCTATAATTGCGTTAATTTTACTGTTAAATATTACAATATTTTTATCAATACGAGTTGGTTGAATTATATGTACGTTTCTTTCGGTACATTCATGAGTGGAATGACCTGATTTATTACAGTTTCTACACTTTTGAATTAATTGATCACATTTTGCACTTATATGCCCATAATTGTGGCAGTTATAGCATTTTATATGAGCCATATCTTTATTTTGATTCGGATTATTAAAACCAGGAGAAAAGGAAGAGATGGGTGTGTTTCGTTTTTGTTGAATTGGAAATGTTTTGGTTTTAAAGATTGAATTCTTATTAGGGGTGTCTACTTTTTTTGTTATTATTCGCGCGTTTTCGTATGTTTCTAGCTTATCAATCAATACGCTTAATTCGGTTAATTGGTGTAAATCATCCAATAAGTGTTCGCGGATATCTGACGGTAATTTTCTTCTTACTTGGTCAACGACCATATATTCTTTTAGCTTGTCAAAGTCTGTTATTTTCAAACCGCTAATCCACTCGTCGAAATAGTGGTTTAATTGATATGCGAAATCTCGCCAAGAAACATTTACTTCTTTTCTATGGAAAGAAAATTTTTGACGGAATTGTTCCGGGGAAAGTTTAAAGCGTTTCAGAAGCAAAGTTTTAACAAAATTATAGTCTGCAGTTAATTGTTCTGGCTCTTGAGCAATTATTTGAACAATGCTTAGAGGGAGAAGTCCCATTAAATATGTGACGAATTCAGCTTTATTTATATTTATTCTGTTCGCCTGTCTCTCAAATAACTGTAAATAGGTACTGATATCGGTTTCGTTGGCATCAAAACTTTTAATTAGTTTATACAAGTCACTTGTTTTTAATGTTTCTGTTGCTGGAATCGGAGTTCCGTTTTGCCGATTTAAATTTTCCGCTTTAAGCTTTTCAAGCTCAATTTCCTGTGCTAATTTTTCTTTTTCGGCAGTCGCTTTTTCCAAGCGTTCCGAAACAATATTTTCTAATACATTTTTGGCAAATATTTCATCATATTTAGTATCGGAAGTAATTAGCTGTGTTATATTGATAATTTTAGGATTAGGTGGAAGTGTAATCCCTAATTCTTCTGCTAGTTTTAACAGATCTTCCTTTCTAGATCTGGACAAGAAGCTCATTGTTTTATATTTCTTTATAATTCACACAGAATAATAGTCAAAAAACATAGTACTCACAGGTTCGTAATTGTCCGTTATCCAATTTCAAGGACCACTTTTGACACCAAAATGTCAGGTATATATGCCGAGCTACTTCAAACTACACCATAATGTGATGATGTTGGTTACCATATTAATTCAATCACTATGATTAATAACAATAACAATAATATTTATTCTTCAATGTTAACAAGAGTCACGTAGACTCTAACCACTTAGGTTTGAATCACAAAGATTCCAAGTTTTACCTAAAGACAAACAGTTAGTTTCACGGAGAAACAACTTCAACTCACTCATCTTCATTTACATCTAGAATGTTCAAATACACTTTGTTAAGGCAAGCGCCATCTGGCGTGATAACTCAGAGGCTGTTATCTCACTTCTTACATATATATACATAAACACTCGTTTTTTTTTTAATCTTTTTCAGGTAGGACACTTTGTCACAGCTTCATGTGGAAAATTTTTGAGAAAATTTTTTTTCTCAAAAATGTGTTTTGGTGGTGGAAAATGTGTCAATTTCTAACTACAATGCAATCGGACATCGACTTTAACATGGTTTTCCAAAACTCTTTCGCCAAGGAAAATAAAAAAAAACCAGTTTAAGTGCCTTACACTTCAAGCAAAGCTATGATTTTAAACTATATATGCCATCTTGCATTGAAATATTACATGGGAACGCACAAGCAACGTAAACATTTTAATATTTATGATTTTTTCTTAAACTTGTGAATTTGAAGACATTTTTCCTTTTAGATGAAAATTATCATAATTATTGCTTTTTTCCAAATCTTTATGAGCCCAGACAATGCAGCATTAGAGTAAATTTTTAAATATTAAAAGATTAGACCACAAACACTTTTCATTTCCTAAAAACTGGGGCTTTTCTCCATATAAATATTTTGTGCCATTTTCAGAATAAGCAAAGAGGGAGCTAGCTAAATTTTAAACTTGACCTAACGGTCATCAGTAACTGTGGCAAACTTTCAACAATTATGAAAATTGCAGTTATTCTCAAAAAAGCGCCATTTCATGCGACGATAGAGCTTTCGAAAAACAGCCCTAAATGCTTCCAAGTAAGTTGTCGTAGACCTGAAAATAAGCTTAAAATAAGCAACAGAAAAAAGTGGCGGCTCAAATAAGCAACCGGTCATTTTCCCCCTCTTTTTTTAAAAAATTGTTTAATGATAAAGGTACAGCAAGTCCAAAAAAAAATGAATCAAACAGAACAGAAATTCCGAAAAACAGAATTTTTATTAAGTGTGTTAAGTTTTATTCAGTGCACTTTCCCACCAAATATTTTATTTCTATGTCTTCTCATTTTAAAATTAGGCTCACTTCCTTACCTTCTTGCGACTACCGTATTTCTACTATTATATTATTATATAAGTAAAATTGTAATAATTTTTATTTTCAAACAATCGATTAAAAAACTGATACCCAGTTGATACAATCGAACAGAAATATCGATACCAACCCATACTATTGGAATACTTTTCAAGGTCTTTTTTTTTCCTACTAATACAATTATTAATAAAGTGTTCAAATCTCAAGAAGAAAAATTAAAAAATATATACTATATACAACACTTTTGTCAACACTAAAAGAAAAAGAAATATGAGATATGAAATATTATGTTTTTCTACCAATTTAACAAATTCCAAATATATTATTTTGAATTCTAATTGAGCTATAGTATTTAGGATTATTCTTATTAGGTAACGGACACATGTCCAATTGAAAAAAAAATACTTCAAAATCTTGATAAGTACCTTTTCGATTGCAGCAACAAATTGGATGAAAACGAGAGGAAAATAAACAAGCGATGTTGAAAACAACTGCTTCGGACAACCCACATTCTTAAATTGACCTTTCATTGTATGTAAATTAAATTAGTATCTTTTTTCGGATTTTGAAATTGAATTAATGTTATATTTCTGCTAACACTATAAGTATTATTAATAAGTGTAAATTCCTTGAAATGTGACCTAACTCAACAAATTCCAACAAGAATAAAATTGTTCGAATCAAAATTAAAATTTTGAAAAATTTTAAAATGTTTATTATTCTCGGGCATGAAGGTTACTTTTTAACTTAGATAAACATTCATGATTGCATTGTATTTATATAAATAGTTTCGTTGGGCACAGTCAAGCAACGAAGTTATTATTTTATAGTTAAAAAAATTTTATTGTTTGAATATTTCCAATAAATTCTGATTTGCATACAGATTTTTAAATATAAGAATAATAATGATAATAATAACTAAAATAACTTAGAGCAAAAATAATAATTATAAATATGTAGAGTAATGTTAAGGTAATAATTAAAATAATAGAGTAATTAATATAGCTAGTAACTAAAAACATGTAGAGTAATAATTATAATAGTTGAAAAATATCATAAAGTTATAATTAAAAATGTGGATCATAAAAATTACAGTAATTAATTAGAAAATGGTAGAGTAATAATTATAATAATAAAAAGTATAGTTAGAGTATCAACTATGATGATATATGTATAGTAAAAATCATTAAAATAATTAAAATTGCATCGTAGAGATAATGATAATAATTGCATTGATAATAATTTAAATTGCATAAAATAATATTATTATTAAATACGCTACTATGAAATTGACATAAAAATTTAAACATTTTAAGCTTACAGAGCATTGCCACTGCTGCTTCTTTGATAAAATGAAAGAAATTAAAAATGACTGATTTACTAAAACCTTGTTGTTGTTGTTGTAGTTCATTAACGTCGCACTAGAGCTGCACAATGGGCTATTGGCGACGGTCTGGAAAACATCCCTCAGGATGATCCGAAGACATGCCGTCACAATTTTGATCCTCTGCAGAGGGGATGGCATCCCCGCTTCGGTAGCCAAACGACCTGCACGCGAAGTCGCGCACTTTACGGTAGAACAGTTTAACGAGGACCAATACCGCACATACTCGGTCTCTACGCAGGCTGATCCAAGTGGTCACCCACCCGCACACTGACTGCAGCCAGTGATGCTTGACTTCGGTGATCTGCTGGGAACCGTTTCTTAATGATCAGTCCACTGCGGGACACTAAAACCTTGAAAAAGATTTAAAAAATAAAAATTTTAAATTAAAGAAAATAAGCATTTTATTGTTTTACAGTTCAAAGCTCTAATAATAAAAATACAATTTGTCTCGGCTTTGACAGTCCATTTTCTTTCTTTCTTTTCCTTTCATATTTTTTTCAAAGTTTAATAACTATAATTTTTGTATCATTTATTGTATTTGTTATTCTGTGGGATTGGGTTAAAACAACACGTTATGATCTCGGCGCAAAGCAGAAAAAACAACAATCATTGAAACATTTACCAAAAAAAAAAAAAAATGTTTTCCTAACAAGTTTTGGCCAAGGTTAAATCTCAGGCCCCTCTGCACTTAAAATTGTTGCATCATAGTTCGCTGAACTTAGCAATTTCATGCATCATCATCATCATTCTGTCAAATCTTAAAAAACTTTTTTTTTTCGGTTTTGTGCTCAAACACCTTATCTAAACACATAGTTTACACATTTTTTAGTTCTGGTTTTCCTCCAGTATAGAATGCTTAAATGAAGTAAAATTTTAAAATCGAAATTTGCATCAAGTAATAAGTTTATGTTTTGAAGAACTCTGAAAACTTTATGAAGGCCAGTATGCTCTTTATTTTTTTCGGTTACTAAAAACGTTCTCAAATTCATTATTGGACAAACTTAAAATTTACTTCATTTTACTTCCTGGTTAATTAAGTGAAAGGATGCAGCATGTTTATCAAAATTAGTTTTCGAATGAGTGAAAATATCGAAACGAAGATTAAAAAATAATTGTTTTCCATTAAAAATTACTTTGTATACAAATTCCAAGCAAAAGCAGTTTTAAAATGTATGTAAGAAATAACATTGAAAAATGGATTACAAAACATCGTTTTTCCATTATAAACTTACTTGTTTCAAAATACTAAGCAAAACCAGTTTTATAATGTAAGAAAATATTCAACAGCGGATTACAAAGGACTGTAACTAGCTTGTTTATCAAAATAAGTTTAAGAATGCATAAGAATATCGGAAAGGGGGTTTACAAAATATTGTTTAGTATTAAAAAAGGCCTTGTTTTAAAATCCCAAACAAAGCCAGTTTTAAAAGGTATATAAGAAAAAAAATCGGTAAGGGGATAACGAAACATCGGTTTTCCATTATAAATTGTCTTGTTTTAAAATTCTGAACAAAACCCGTTTCAGAATGTGAAGAAAAAAAATTATCGAAAAGTGGATAACAAACATAGATTCATATTTGAAATTGCCTTGGTTTAAAATTCCAAGACGGATTATCAAAATCCAGTATATTTTAACACTCTAAGAAACTATTGAGTTTAGAGAGGAAATACATACTATTTAGTACCTTGTTTGGGAAATACAGTTTCAGAACGTTTAAAAACTGAGAATATAATATTTTGGACGTTTGATTTTTCTTTTTTCTTCTTCTAAATGTTATTTCATTATGCTTCCATTCTGGTTTCTATTGTGTATGTTACCGTTAAAATGTATAATTCAGTTATTTCACGAAATAACTAGACAAGTTCTGGACCTTAATAGCATCATCTTGTATATTTAAATAAGTAAAATAACAAAAAAATCTTGCAAAGAATTAGGTTCCCCAAATTCTGACGCTATTCTAGCTTCACGGTGCATGTGCGAAAATTTTCCAACGAGACTCAGTATTGTTAAGGAGTTGGATATAAGATTTGCGTTACGATTTATGTAAAACAAACGCTATGTAAATTATCTCTAATGCATAATATGTAGAACACTAATAAGTTTGAATCTGTAATCTCATATGTAAACTAATATAAATAAACAAGATATTAATTTCATGTAGAAATGAATCACAACTAAAAAGATAAGATATCACTTATTTTTGCAATTTACAAAATAAAGTAAAAGGTATAATGTGTTTTTTTGTATAACTAAAACGAAAATGAAGCTTTATTGCTGTGATGCTTTTTTTTTTTTTTTGTTTTGTTTATTGTTTAGCCTTGAGAGGAAGTGAAAATACAATCATCAGGTTATTGATCTTTCCAAGGACGTAAAGTGACTGAACAGCACAAAAAAAAAAAAAAACTCTTGGCGTCCTCGAAAATAATGGAATTCAAGATGCATTAAAGAAGACCACTGGCGAAGCTCCCTTCTTTATTCTTTGGATAAACAAAAAATAAATGCTGTCGAAACATTTTGATGCTGTTGGTAAGTAATTAACAATCTGGAAAAAGCCAACAATCACTGTGAAAAATGGATTGTCACAAAATTCACCAACTTTTACTCGTTATTGACGAAACAGTTTCCTATAGTAAATGCTCCAAGCGAACTTTTCGTTAAATTGAGAAAAATACAAACTTCATTCGTGTAAGGATACGAATTGCGTAAAGAACATTATTTTTACTAAAACAAATCGACTAAAAAAATGGAATAGAAAATACAACACGTAATAAAAATTGAGAGATACAACGCGCAATAAAATGGATTATCACAAAATTCACCATATTTCACTCGTTCTTGACGAAACAGTTTCTTAGTAAATGTTCCAAGCAATCATTTCGTTAAATTGAGAAAAATACAAATTTCATTTGTGTGAGGATACGAATTGCGTAAAGAACATTATTTTTACTAAAACAAATCGACTAAAAAAATGGAATAGAAAATACAACACGTAATAAAAATTGAGGGTACAACACGCAATAAAAATGGATTATCACAAAATTCACCAAATTTTACTAATTATTGACGAAACAGTTTCCTATTAAATGCTCGAAGCGAACATTTCGTTAAATAGAGAAAAATACAAACTTCATTTCTTTCATGATACGAATTGCATAAAAAAACATTACTTTTACTACATCATATCGATTAACAAAATTGATTAGAAAATAATACTCGTAATAAAATTGAGGGAATAGGAATAAGGACTATTTCAAAGCTAGAAATCGAGCCAGGCAATTCTGCTTAATAAAAGGGTGTACTTAACCTTGTACCATCCCGTCATTCAGTGAAAACGATTTTAAAAACTGATATAAAATTGTTGGAGAAATTTTCAGCTTGCGCTGAGAGGACATGCAAGTAGAAAAGTGGCTTCGACAAACAATTGAGAAATCGTGGTTAATTTTTATAAAATAAAAAGAATGAATTGATTTTGTGACGAAATTACTGACAAAAATAGTGAAACAAAGCTCAAGAGCTGTTGAATTGTCAAAATTTAAAGTTTTTATTTTTTACTGAGTTACTACTGAACACTTTTCTCTTTTAAATAATGTAATAAAACTATTTGAAATTAAATTTATTGTGTGGTTTTTATTAAACTAACAATGCTTGCTTAGAATATTTAAAAATAAAAGATAGCATGAGAAATTAGATTAATAACCAAAAAAAAAAAAACTATTACCGAATCCTAGAGCTATTCTCTCGGCAAAAAAAAAACTATTCTCTCGACGAGGAAAAAAAACATTAAAAAACATTGAAAACAAAGAACAAAACGATTTAACATTGTGCTATAACACGATGAAAATTTGTCAAATGATAAAGTATTGAACTTAATAAAGTGTTAAACGAAACCATATTTTCTTTAAATTTTATCCTTAGTATGATGTAGTTATACTAAGAATTGGAAAAAATAATATACAAAATCAGATCTAATGCTTTTTAGCATTTTTGTAAATACTTTGGAGATATGTTATACAAAAATATATAAGTAACTAAACGAAAATCTGTAGTAATTATAACTGAAAATTTATAACAAGAGAGTTTTATCTCACTATTTAATGTAGATGATTTGTTGTATGATGATATGTATTTGATAATTTTCAAATAAACTACAAAATTATTTTTAAAAAATCGTTATATAACCTTTAATATGATAAACATAGGAAACTTTTACTACTTGAACACTACGTCAAAGTGTCAAAAAGATCTGTAATAATTAAAATAATTTAAAAATAGATTTTGTCTTGAAATTATAACAATGACTTTATTCGCCTTGAACTAAATTAGCTTACTTATGAATCCAATGCGACAAATAATTGTGTCACTCCCTTTCTTACTTTGTCAGAGAAACAAAACCTCTGTTAAAATTAAGTTATGAAATTAAATTCTTGAATTTTTGCGAGATTAATTTGAATGCTATTGTTTTAAGTTTAAACTCATAAACATTCCATATCTTAACTTTAAATATTACTTTAATAAGTTGGTCGTTTTTATAGAAAAAGAAGTGTTTTGAAACTATGTTTTTAGACTTAAATGTTTATTTCACGACTTTTAGTGGTCCGTGTTAAATTAAGAGAGTATTGATTATTTTTAAAAAAATAATCCAAATTTAAAAATTCACACGAAAGACTCTACTTCAACTTCCTACGTTTGAAAAGGACTTTCAACAACTTACTTTGGGTAAAAACCTTTAACACTCTAATTTAAGTGTTCTTAACTAAATGTATCTTCATCGGAATTAGACAATTATATTTTAGGAGTTTATTTGTAAGTTCAAAGTATACTTTTCTGCATAAAAAATGCTTTTAAAAAAATCATGAAAGACTAAAAAATTATCAAAAAAGTTTAAAAAAATTAATATAAATAAATAAATAAAATAATTAACTAACAATATATTTGTAAACGGGTTTCAGAATTTAAAAAATGAATGCTTAAAGTATATTGAACTTTATCCAAAAGATTTTTGGTGCACACAAACAAATCTCCAATTTTTTCAAAAATGAACTTTATTTTAAAATCATGATTGCAAAATTTTTATTGGTACTGTTAATGCAGAAATAGCTCGTATATATTAAATTTATTTCACGAAATATTCCTATTATGTTACTATACAGAATATAACAAACAAACAGAACATAAATGCAGAAATATTTCGTTCATATTAAACTCCTAATACTTATTAGAATTATAGTATCATGTATTTTTTCACTTTAAGAAAACTAAAACCAAAGGCTATATTCTTTAATTTATTCTCAACACAAGTGAAACAAAACATAAGTAGTAGAATTAAGTTCTGTATTATAGTGCAAAGTATCATAAATATATTGTGTATTTTTTTACTTACTGAAAAATTACTTTCTTTTATTTTACTATAACATGGGTAAAACGGAACATAAATGCAAAAATATTTCGTTCTTATTAAATTCCTAATAAAAGTTATTAGAATTATAGTACCGTGTATTTTTCAACTATAAGAAAACCAAAACCAACGGCTCTATTCTTTAATTTATTCTCAACACAAGTTAAACAGAACATAAGTCGAAGATTTAAGTTCAGTCTTATTAAATTTATAGTGCAAAGAATCACAATTATATCGTGTATTTTATCACTTAATGATAAATTACTTTCTTTTATTTTATTTAAACATAGATTAAACAGAACATAAGTGCAGAAATATTTCGTTTATTAAATTCGTTTTATTGATGTAAAATATTAGAATTATAGCACCGTGTATTTTTGCACTGAAAGAAACTCAAAACCATTGGTTATTTTGTCGTTCAAAATATTGGATATCTTGTACTATATATTTTTTTACTTTGGTAAAACTGAAATTAAAAGTTACTTTTCATTTATTCTGAATATAACTGAAGCAGAACATTAGCGAAGAAATCGTTCGTTCTTATTAAATTTATAGTTATAAATATTGGAATAGTTCTGTGTGCCAATTATAAAATTCCAATCATTCCCATAGCATTAAATACGTTTTAATACGCGTTGACTTTAATTTTGAAATTTAAATAATAGTTAACAAGAATTTAGCTGCATGTAAAAAAATTCTGAGATAAGATACCGATTTATTATCCAATTTCATTTGATGCAAACGATAGTATCACGCACGTGTATTCTATAATAGGCTTACGTCATATTCCGACAAGAAAATTCGAATTACGGCACGAATTTCATCAAAAGTTCATCGAGCAAGATAGTAACAAAAGCGGCTATTTTCTTTCAATGTCTATTACTGGAATTCCCAATCATTTGTAGCATAGAAAGGGATTCGAAGTAACCTTGGAATTGTCAAGAGATTGCTGCGATTATTTCGCAAACGATTTTATATCGTTAAAAATTATGAGTTCACTATTTACAAAGACCTTCACCCACCTCATAGAATGGGAGACATGTTTCACAAGTTCCCTAAACATGAACTCCTTGAAGATGGATAGGAAATGTGTTAAATAAACAAAGAAAGCATGTACAGACTCTCCAAAGCTTTAAAAACTGTTATAAAAACAGTAAATGACATTAAATTACTTTTATTAATCAAATAGAAGGTGTTCGTGAAAAAGAGTTTTATTTAAATAGGTCATTTAAAATCGTATAATGTGGTATCAAAAATATAACTTTAAAATCCTTTCAATCCGTGAAGTCGGAATCAAAATTTTCTTTTACAGTTCGTTTTATATTTATGAGAATTATATCTGAATATTATCTTAAAAAAAAATTTTCTTCAGAAATTAACAGTTTAAGTTCAGGGTCACAGCCAATATTTGTTGACTGTAATAAATAAAAATAATCTCTTTAAAGAATATATATATATATATATATATATATATATATATATATATATATATATATATATATATATATATATATATATATATATATATATATATATATATATATATATATATATATATATATATATATATATATATATATATATATATATATATATGTTACCGGCAAAGTATAAAATACATCTCCGATTCGTCAAATGTCATTCATAAATGACAAATTCAAAACGTTAGCCGATTTGATATTAATTTATTCGTGGATATAATTACATTTATTCGATATTTTAATACTTACTGACGATAGATTATATTTATCCGATATTTTAATACTTACTGACGATAGATTATATTTATTCGATATTTTAATACTTACTGACGATAGATTAGAAGAAACATCAGTGTTTGGAGTATCGGGCAAATATATACTGGGCAATGGCACTTGACCTTAAAAAAATATCAGTGTAGGGTATACCGGGCAAATGTATACCGGACAGTGGCACTGAACCTTAAAAAAATATCGGTGTAGGGTATACCGGGCAAATGTATCGGTATACATTTGCCCGGTATACCCCACACTGATATTTTTAAGGCAGTGGCACTGAGCCTTAAAAAAACATCAGTGTAGGGTTTACCGGGAAAATGTATACCGGCCAATGGTTCTTGACCTTAAAAGACCTAGACCTAGTATATATTTCGAACATTTACCAAAGATCTAGTTATACTAGGTCCTATACCATTGCCCGGTATATCCTACACTGATGTTTTTTTAAGGACATGTGCCATTGCCCAGTTTACATTTGCCCGGTATACCCAACACTGATGTTTTTTTAAGGTTCAGGGCCACTGCCCAGTATAAATTTGCCCGTTATACCCTACACTGATGTTTTTTAAAGGTCAAGTGCCACTGCCCGGTATACATTTGCCCGGTATACCCTACACTGATATTTTTTTAAGGTCAAGTGCCATTGCCCGGTATATATTTACCCGATACTCCAAACACTAATGTTCTTCGAATCTATCGTCAGTAAGTATTAGAATATCGAATAAATGTAATTATATCCACGAATAAATTAATATCAAATCGGATGTAATAAATATTTTGGACCTTCACCAAAGCGAATATGTGATCGTCAACATTCACCGTTGAAAGTCAACAACCACCGATTTCGGTCATTCGTAGTAACATGCACATTATTTACATAATAACCTCATCAGGACGATTATTTCATACTTTGCCGGTAACATATATATATATATATATATATATATATATATATATATATATGTAATACAAAAAGTATAATACTTTTGTATTAATAAAAGAATTAAATCTCTTTCGTTTTAATAAAATGTCTTTGTTAAAGAATAAGCGTAGAGAGATTCTATTTTGGGAAGTCAAGGCTGATAAACATACGATTGAGTTATTTATAGAATATCTCCCCCTTTTACTTCCATATAAGGAAGCATGAAATGATTTTCCTTAATGCGTAAGGATACAAGAATGCCAACGACTGTGCCTGTTTACTCAAATCTGTGTTAGTATAAAAGCGAGAGCAATGCTTTTCGCATGGCTTTTTCATCATGTTGTGATCCTGGTAATTTGTTCCAGAATTGTCCGAAGTCTTGTCCACCCTCTCCCTTGTGGAGAGCGGATGTGGACTGTTATCGATACCAGCCTACTACCATTAATAAAGATTTTTGAGTGTAACATGGCTTACGACTGCATTATTAAAGCTAAATACACCACTGATAACAGGGATTAAGCCCTTATATTATAAGACGCCAGGATGTTACTTGCTAAGGAAACCATTGTTATCTATTTTCCGGCTGACTACAACGTTGATAAAACCTCATCCCGGGGGACGAAGGACGAAAGAAAGAAGTGCCTAGTCCGCGGTGAAAAAAAGAATGAAGGAAGAAAGGATTGAGTTCACTACCTGTACACCTCATCCCAGTGAGAATGCTGACGTTGGCTCGAGCTCGTCACATGCCTCTCTGAAACCCATAGTGTTGATCGAGATGACCCTACAATTCCGTAGTGCTCAAATTGTGAAAACAAAAGTGAATGTGCGCGATTTATATTAAGTTTAGAGAGAAACTTTTTGCTTCTTTCTTAAAAGTTCCTTTCTCATGAAAGTGGGAGAAAAATTTGGCAAATGAAAAAAGAAAACAAAAGTGAATGTGCGTGAATCTTAATCATGAATATTCATGAAGTGCAATGATAATATTTTTTGTTTCTCTTCAACAAAAAGTCATGAAAAGAAAAGAAAATACTGTAGATATATATTTTTTTTATCCTCTTATTTTTCTTTCTCACTAGCATGATTAAATAGTTTATTGATATTGGATATGAAAGTGCTCTAAACTTTTTATAATGAAATTTAATCAATAGAATTTTATTAAGAGTTGAAGTGCATTTCTTGTTTTTATATTGCTTTTTCTTTATAAATTATGAATAACTTAGTATTATATTATGAATAGTTAGATTGCATTTCTTGTGTTTAGATTGCTTTTCTTTAAAATTATGATATAATAGTGAATTTTTTATGCATTTAAAATGTTTTTGAGGGAAATAAATGTGTTTCAAACGTCAATTAAATTTGTGACGGCAAACAAAATTCAAAATTTTTCAGCTTTTCAAACAAAAACAAAACTAAAAGAAATTTGTAAGGCTTTTTCTTTTTTCGGACTTGGTCAAAACTAAATATTCCTAGTAAAAATGTGAAAAATTAAATGTTACCCAAACAAAAGGACATTTCACACTTAACAAAATTTGTGAGTTTCCCCTTATTACGATAGGCGAAATTGTTAACTCAGCTAAGTTTTTTATACTTGATACTGAGATACTGTATGCTTTAGTAGGGTTGCAAACTTGCAAAAATTTTTGTTTGTTTATTAATTGTGTCGGGCCAGTTGTTACTCAAGTTGGTAAGAGACTGATCATCTCTGCTAAATCTAACAATGACAACTTATCCTTGCACATTAGACAACAGAATTCTCATAATGTTAAGGTCAAAAATTGTGAAAAAAGATGAAAGTTTAAGATGTTTCAACAAAAGTAAACATTTTGAAAAAATGAAAGTTTAAGATGTTTCAATAAAAGTAAACATTTTGAAAAAATGGAAGTTTAAGATGTTTCAATAAAAGTAAACATTTTGAAAAAAGTTTAAGATGTTTCAGTAAAAGTAAACATTTTGAAAAAAAAAAAAATAATAATGTGAGGGGTAACTAAAATAAAAAGAACAGGAAAATAGGAAAAAGAAAGATTGACCAAGAAGTTAATAACAAAATTAAAAGAATAGGAAAAAGAAAGAATGACCAAGAAGTTAAAAACAAAAAGTACAGGAAAAAGAAAGAAAGGCCAAACATTTCAAATGATTCGAAGATAGAACTAGGTAATGGGTGCATACATTATCAGGTTAACATCGACGAAAAAATAGGAAATAGAAAGAAAAATTTAAGTAAACAAACTTTTGAAATAGTTCATGTATCAAAGCTTAGGAAATATCACAACCCACAAATGTTGAAATTAAATCATGAATAGTGTCCAAAACAAAAGAAAATTTTTTATTTCTTCAAGGGAAGAAGTGATATTTGGATAAAAATCCATACAAATTATGTATATTTTTGTGTGAAAAATTTTTGAAAATTTTAGTAGATTAGTTATAAAAATATGTTTCATTTTTCTTTCTGTTTAGTTGCCTAAACAGATAAAGTGTATTATCATGTTTTTATTATTGTCATTGTATATAGTTGTTTTTTTTTTACAGATAATTGAAAAAATGTTATTTGTAGTAGTGAAAAGGAACAGTCGTACCAACATAAATTTTAAAAGTTCAGAGAATTCTAAATTTTATTATGATTTCTTTTTGGCTTGCCAAAAATCTTTTTTGGGGGGGATGTAATACAAAAAGTATAATACTTTTGTATTAATAAAAAAATTAAATCTCTTTCGTTTTAATAAAATGTCTTTGTTAAAGAATAAGCGTAGAGAGATTCTATTTTGGGAAGTCAAGGCTGATAAACATACGATTGAGTTATTTATAGAATATCTCCCCTTTTACTTCCATATAAGGAAGCATGAAATGATTTTCCTTAATGCGTAAGGATACAAGAATGCCAACGACTGTGCCTGTTTACTCAAATCTGTGTTAGTATAAAAGCGAGAGCAATGCTTTTCGCATGGCTTTTTCATCATGTTGTGATCCTGGTAATTTGTTCCAGAATTGTCCGAAGTCTTGTCCACCCTCTCCCTTGTGGAGAGCGGATGTGGACTGTTATCGATACCAGCCTACTACCATTAATAAAGATTTTTGAGTGTAACATGGCTTACGACTGCATTATTAAAGCTAAATACACCACTGATAACAGGGATTAAACTCTGTTATTACATATATATATATATATATATATATATATATATATATATATATATATATATATATATATATATATATAATATTTGCTAAACGTTTTATTATGTTTAAATATGAAAAAAAAAAATTTATTAATTATCTGTCGTTGATGAACTTTTTTTTTATTTTAGACTTAGTTCGAAATATGTGTTTACAAAATTAAAAAAAAATGAACGGACATATGATTTGATCCCTTTTTGAGTGTTGTTCTTTTTTTTAAAGAATAAACTAATGAATCCAAATAAATAAGTATTGTTATATCTTTCATTTGCACAAATCATGTTTTATCAAATTAATCTCTGTTTTTTGCAACAAAAAAATACAATAGTTAACAGTTGTTTTTATAACGTTGGTACGGATATTATAAATTTATAATAGTGGTAGTAAATTCATTTAGATTTTTAAAATTCACTTTATTGTTCAGAGCTCAAAATACAAGGATATCAGTTGAAAATTTACAACTGTAATATCCCGGGATCACCCTGATCCCGGGACTTTGCGCACAAATGATTATGTTAAGTAAGTAAGTGTTAAATATGTAAGGAAAGTGCGTTAATATAAGAAGGAAAAAATTCTTTGTTTAGTTGTTAAATTTGGATTGATCATTAAAAAGAAGTTTTTTTTTTTTTTTGGCTGTGTCCAATTTCCTAAACACTCATTTTAAACTGCATCCATGTTCATAAACACACATTTCTAGCTGTGTCCATTTTCATAAACACACATTTTTAGATATGTCCAATTTCATAAACACACATTTCTAGCAATGTCCATTTTCGTAAATTCACGTTTCCAGCTGTGTCCATTTTCGTAAACACACGTTTCCAGCTGAGTTCATTTTTATAAATATGCACGTTGAGCTGCTTCCATTTTCGTAAACGCATATTTTTAGATGTGTCCATTTTCATAAACACACATTTCTATCTGTGTCCATTGTCGTAAACGCACATTTCTATCTATATCCATTTTCGTAAACACGCATTTCTAGCTATGTCCATTTTCATAAATATGCACATTGAGCTGTGTCCATTTTCGTAAATACTTGTTCTGAGATGCTTCCATTTTCGTAAATACTTATTTTGAAACGTGTCCATTTTCGTAAATACTTATTTTGAGATGTGTTCATTTTCGTAAAAACTTGTTTTGAGGTGAGCTGTGTCCAGTATTAAAAGCTCACCGACAATATGTAGTTTGTAGATTAAAATAGTTGGTAAAAATTTGCGAACCGGTGTTCCAAAATAAAAAATTTTATCAAAACAATGTGAATTTATGCAGAAAAATACATGTGTTTTCCTTTTTAAGTTCTCCTTTTGCGTTTTTAAAGTTGCTGTTAATGATAATATACTGTTCTTAGAATGTAATTAGAGACAAAAGATGAATTTTAAAGTTCTGCTAGAAGTGATACGCATTGTTCTACTAGAAGTGATATGAGTAGTTGTTAGGGTAGAGCAGTGTTTCCCAAAGTGTGGTACGCGTACCACCAAGGGTACGGGAACAGTTTAGCGGGGGTACGCGTTCTTATGCGAAATATTTTGCGACAAACGAAAATTTCAATAAATTTTACTTTAAAACAAAGCTAGTCATGAAAATTTACGATTATGTATTTTTCTATTGGCTATTTTTCTATTGGCTATAAACAATTTTCGTTTCACTTAAAAATTCCACGAACTATGGCATAATATGCAAGAAATAAAATTAACATTAAGGGGTCCGAACTTTGAACCAAGCTATTGGGGTCATATTTCCCGAATTGCGACTATCTTCTATATTTCGTATATTTGAAATCCAAATCAGTCAAAAAGAATATATGTTAATTCAGAGAAAGTACATTTTTTGTGTCTGATTTTGTAATTTAAAATATCGTCTGCATTAATTAATTAGCATGTTTGAGGTAATCCCTTCAAATCATTCAAATTGAATCCTAGAAGGTGAAGATCCAATCATTAGCTCAAAAGTAATTAAAGGTAATCCATTTTTCTTCTTCTTCTTCTTTTGTGCCATGACAGATTTGCGTTTTATATTTGAAAAACAGCTTTTTTTAAAACACGAAGCGTGTGATATGAGAAATTTTATACATTTACATAACTTAGCTACTTAGAGCCGCGATATCTCAAGGGATAGAGTGTTCGCCTTCTAACGAGGCGAACCGGGTTCGAATCCCAGTCGATACGAATTCCGCATCCGGCTTGCACCGACCACAGTGCTGGCGTGAAATATCCTCAATGGTAGACGGATCATGGGTTAGAGTCCCCATGCCGTCAAGCGAGCCGTGGGAGGTTCTCGTGGTCTTCCTCTCCATGTGAAGCAAATGCGGGTTAGCTCCATCAAAAAGTCTTCCACGGAGACAAATTTCTCCCAATACTCGATCCAGGAGTTCCCTTGTCTTCTGGATTGGGTTCAAAATTACAAGACTACGGAGTTGAACAGTAGTAGTCATAAACCCATAAAAATTGGGTCAGCTGTTCAACGTCGGTTATAAAACTTAGCTGCTTAACGTTTCTCTCTATGTTAAAAAATCGGGAGAATTGGGTGTTTTACTTAATGTTATATTTTGTTTTGCTATGCGAAAACTATTAGACTTAGAAACTTGCAATTACGAAGATGTGTAAAAAGAAAAAAAAAATTCGGAGAATACGATGAAATGAAAAAAATTAACGTTCGCTAATCATTAACTATTAAACTTACTGTAAAAAACACCCTGCGAGTCGTTCAGCAATCATCAATAATGCAACTACCGAGATGTAATTTGACATCACTTGTGAATTTATATCAAATTTTAAGATATTCCAAATTATTCGAAAGTTATTCCAATTTTAAGAGCTTTCATCGCTACATTTTTCTCACTTTCTAAGCTTTAAATATTGGCTATTTATTTTATTTTATAACCGTCGTTAAACAGCCGACCCAATTTTATGGGCTTACGACTACTAATGCTCAACTCCATAGCATTGCAATTTTGAACCCTATCCAGAAGACAAGGGAACTCCTGGATCAAGTGTTGGGAGAAATTTGCCTTCGTGGAGGACTTTTTGATGGAACTAACCCGCATTTGCTTTACATGGAGAGGAAAACCACGAGAACTCCCACTGTTAGCCTGACGGCAAGGGAACTCTAACGCATGATCCGTCTACCACTGAGGATATTTCACGTCAGCACTGTGGCTCGTGCAAGCCGGATGCGAAATTCGTATCGACCAGCCATCGCCGGGATCGAACCCCGGTTCACCTCATTGGAAGGTGAACGCTCTATCCCCTGAGCCATCGCGACTCGCTATTTATCTATTGCAGTATATACTTCCTTTATCGGTTCACTTTATCGGTTCTCTTTATCGGTATATGTGCCTGTTCCCGAAACGCGCCCCCTCTCCTGAGTGGCCGGTCGCGGCGACGAGTCGCTTAAGTATCTCCCGAATACCCATATTTGGGTGGGGCGGGGTTAACAACATCCATATACTTCCTTTATCTCCAACGAGATCTTCATTTATAAGCTCGTTGATATCGAAGATAAAAAGAGAGAGAGATTACACGTTGCCAGATCACCAAATCTTAACATTGATATTGAAACTTTAAAATATATATATATATATAAAACTTAATCTGAAAGTGTTGTGACATGTTTCCTAATGAAACTGTTTATGAGCTGAGAGTTAACGACTAAAATTATTTCCAAATTATTTCTCCTTATTAAGTAAGATAATCTACACTCTTTAGGTTAATATTTTTTTTTTTTTTTCAAGTACAGATGATACTTTTTCAAACCATAATCATTCATTTTGTTACAATTAAATTATTGAAATTTGTTATTGAAAAAATTTTCCTACCGAAAACTACATTAGTTAAACAATTTTGTTAATAAAATGCTATTTGGAAAATATCGAATTTTTAAAGTAAAAAAAAAAAGCAACGATTCATGAGAAGCATTCACGGGATTGTTGAGCTAAGTGATCAGGACATAAAACCCCCTAGTCTTTCTTTTTTCTTAAAAAAAAATGTTTTTGACTTAAGCTTGTCTTTTAAAAACCCATGAATTTTATTCCGTTATAATTTTAAAATCACCATTTTTTTTAAAAAATGTTTAAACATTTTGTATTTGTCAGCTATATTTAAGTAAAAAATAAAAATCAAGTCGTAATCAATGATAAAAATAATTTTCTGTTACACTTACGTCACTAGCAAAAAGTCCATTACATTTCTTACTTTTAAAAAAAAAGCATTTTTCTTCTAATTTTGATTATAAAATGGAGATTTCATTTTAACGACCTATATATGAAACGAAGTAAACATTATCTGATTGTTCGTTGAAGGGTGAAGGTTGAGATGACAAAAGAAACTTAAACGTTAGGTGAGAGAAAGTTGTGAAGGAACGGAACGGTAAGATTTTTATATAAAAAAAACAAACAATAATAATAACTATCGATGCGGCCAAGGACGGAATCATCTGAAACTGGTCCTCATTAAAAAGTCTATAAGCATGTTTAATATTGGAAAGTAAAAGGTTTTAAAATCTTCCCATGGTATTTATCCGTGGCCCCAATATCTACAATTATTAAGATTGAAAAATAAATAAGTTTCCCCTTCTCCCCACCGCCATAAAGGATGAGATTATATTCTCTCCTCTCATAAGTGTCATTTATGCAACATGAATAAGTAAATCTCATATGTTAATATGAATTTGAAATGATGCCATTCTTGACCTACAAGGACAGCTTTTATTTTCGTAATCACATTCAAAGGTCTTATATTAAAAAAAAATATTGTAAATAGAGAAATGAAATACATAAATAAAAAGAGGAAAAGAATGATAACAAGAAATTTAAAATGTGGCCAAAGACATCTAAAAATAACCGGTGTTTATTTTGGACCAAAAATGAGGCCATTCAAAAGTTAATTAAAATTTAAAAAAATACATAAATAAAAATATATAAATAAATTTAATAAATAAATAAATGTAATAAATAAATAAATAGTATAAATTATTAAAATATTACCTCTTTCTGCAATAAAAAAATTCTAATTTAAAAACTACGAATCCTTTACCATATAAATATAGCATTTAGCTTACGAACTTAAGAATTTTTGCTCGCCAAAGTATTTAGTAGTAAATCCCTCAGCGGTTGGCGGATCATCGGTTAGAATCCTCTTGTCGTCGGGCTGATGAGTAACCATGGAAGATTTTTGTTCAAGGCTAGTTTGCTCCAATGCTTAGTCCAGTTACATCTTTACGCATGGGCACATTTGGGCAGTGCCCGGGGACCTCAAGCACTCAAGGGGCCTTTGAGAATCTTATCTTTTATAAATTATATTAAAAAAAACTAAGAATAAATAACATTCCATTATATAAAACATTTAAAACAAATATATATAAAGTGAGCATTTTTTTCTACAAATAGTGATTGATTATCATGCAAACACCAGTAATTTGAATAGTTTATCATCAGGAAAACTTAAAAGGGCAATCGAAATCTATTTTTCTGCGTTAAAGTGAAGTTTTTAGGTACTCAACTCTTTAAGTCATAATGTCTCTAAATATGCTTGACCACCACCCACTCTGTTTAGAATTTATATGCGTAACGTAATAATTGTTGTTTTATTTGTTGTAACCTTATGTTTTTTAATTTAATTATTTTAATTAGCTTCTAGGTTTTGAAAATTATTTTATTATTTGAGGATTGCAAATGGTTAGCATCTCAATTTTTTGTTTTTACACACGTTCAAAAATGCTTTATTTTATGTGCATTAAGTTTTTGGGGATAATAAAAATGTGTTTTAGTTTGTAAAATTATTGCATATCTTAGAAACGCTTTATTTTATGTAGGGGAGAGTCGGGTAGCCCCGCCCACTTAAGGAGTATTGCTTATATTTCTGTATAATATTGAGTAATAATCAATATTTTTGTATGTTTCTATTGTTTTATCATCTAATTAAATAATGCAAAAAGAATAAGCCAAAAGAAGAATAGTTTAACTTAAAAAAATAGAAATTTAAAAAATTTGACTACTGTATTCAACATATTTTCAAAACTATTGTTTACCATGTTACCAGCTGCATAAATACTTGAAACTTTGAAAATAATCTTTTTTTAATGTAACAATTAATGCCCGATGGCCCATTGACTTGAAAAAATAGTCTATACATATGAAATTGACAGCGGGCGGGGGTACCCGGCACTCCCCTATGTGAAGTTTTTTAGTTCGGTTTTAAACAGTATGGCATGCTATAGGGGCCAAAAACATTTCTGTACCCGGGGGCCCTGCTTGCTATTATGACGGCCCTACTCCAGTCTGCTGGTTGGGGTCCAAAATTATAAAGCTACGGAGTTGAACATTGATAGTCGCAAATTCAAAATTGGGTCGGCTATTCAACGCCGGTTATAAAATAAAATATAAAATACTTAAAGGCACAGATTAAAACGTACGTAAACATTTGTCTCGCAATGAGGCGACCCAGGTTCAAATCCCAACCATAGCTGATAAATAGGAATTTCGCTCAGTGGTAGACTGATATTAGGTTAGAATAACATTGCCGTCGAGCTAACCGAGGAAGGTTTTTGTGGTTTTCTTGAAGTAAAATGGGTACGGTTAAAAGTTAAAAAGAAATATTTTTGAGCAGGTTATAAGCTTGGTAAAGGTTATAAGTTGGGGTCCCTTTCTAAGAATTTCATTTAGAATATTTAGTCATATATATTGATCGCTTAAAGCAAATCGCAAATTTTGTACATACAATTTTAAAACTCATTCATCCAAAAATAATTCTATGTAAAAAAGAATAGTTTTTATAATTACTTATTACTATTTAATGTACTAATGATCGGAAAATTTTTGAATTGTCAGTTATACAGATTTTTACACTCTTTTAATCTAAGTAATTTTAAAAAACGAAAATTAAAAATTGAAGATAATCGGTTGTAGGGCTTTCTAGAAATAAAAATTTAAAATTATTATCTTTTTGAGACGATGAAATAATTAAAAAGCGAAATTAATATTAAGGGGTTTAAACTTTCGACCGCTGTCCTTATGAAACTACCAGGACCTGTCCTGTCTGAATTATTAGGAGAACATTTTATTGCTTGCGGCTTCCATCGTATTTTGAAAGTCAATAATTCAATTCCGTCAACAGAAAAAAAAAAAAAAGGCTTATTCAGAAAAAGTACTTTCTTGGTATCTGATTTCATAATTTTAAATTTCATTCGAACTAATTGATAAGCATATTTAAAATTAACCCCTCCGTTAATTTTAACCGTTATAATCGCATTTCAATACTTTGAAATCTTTGCATTAGATAAAAAGTTACTACGGAGTTCACTTATTTATTTTACGCACTGTAAAAAAAGGAAGAAAAAAAGAAACAAGAAGACTTAAATCTATTAGTTAATTTAGCAGAACCATACGAAGTCTTATACTTTGAAAAGCAACACTTGAAGAAAAAGTGTTGAGAAGTGTCACAACTTATTGGAATTCATGAGCCCAATAAAAATTTATATTTATGTCCATAAGGCGCCACTATATCAAATGGCAATAATTTTTTGAATTTTTTATAATTATTGCAATTAATAATGTACAGTGAGAAAGAAAAAAAAAGAAGAAAAGACCATCCGGAATAACTTCTAATGATATTGATCGGATCTTCACGTTCTAGGACTCAATCCTAATGGCTCGAGGGGGTGATTCTTTGAATAAACATACCTTTTAAGGTAGCCACAATCCGGGAAATGTGGTCCCAATAATTTGGTCAGGAGAGAGCTCCAAAGTTTGGACCCCTTAATGTTAATTTTACTTTTTGCGCATTTCGTTATATTTCGAGAACTTTTTAAGCGAATTGAAGCATTTTTGGACACAATTATAAAGTTCGTTTATCCAAAGAAAATTCCATGCACAAAAATAACTGTTAGTAAATATTTATTATTATTTTATTTAAGAATAGCGAAAAAATTTCGAACAGTAAGGTGTGCAATTTTTTGCTTCATTTTAAAGAATACAATTTTGGATGACATAATACAAAGTTTGAGCAAAATCGGTTGAATAGTTTCTGAAAAATGGAATTTCAAAAAGGTTAGATATTTAGAATTCGATTTCTCAGGAACTATTTGACCAATTTTTTATTTTACCCTGCAAAATTACGTACTTTAAAATGAGACAACAAATTGCATGCCTTACAATTCAAAATATTTTTTTGACCATTATAAAATAAAATAATAAAAAATTATAAATATTTACTAAAAGTTATTTTTTGGATAAATGAATTTTGTAGTTGTGAGTAAAAAATTTTCAATTCGCTTATAAGTTCTCGGGATATAGCGAAATACGTACAAATTAAAATTAACATTAAGGGGTTTAATTTTTGGAGTGCTCTCCCGACTAAACTAATGGGATCATATTTCCCACATGGCAGATACCTTCAATTTTTTTGTAACCAGAAATCCAAATCCGTCGAAAAAAAGGTATATTTATTCAGAGAAAGTACGTTCTTGTGTCTAATTTAGTAACTTAAAATATCACCTGCGCTTATTAATTAGCATATTTGAGGTCACCCCTTCGAGACATTAAAATTGAGTCCTAGAACGTGAAGATCCGACTATCAGATCAAGAGTTATTCAGAATGGTGCGTTCTTTTTTCGTTTCTTTGGCGCACTGTACATGTTATGCAGAATAAAATATTTTGCGCTAAAAAATTTATTTGTTCAGTTTTTAATTTATATTTCTCCGCCAAAGCTCCCTTATCGTGACCGCAAACAGAGGGGTTGTTATCAACTACTTGTAATAATTATGTGAATCAGCTTTCAACATTTATTGAAAATGATTAACTTCTAAAGATTTTCTACAATTATAGTAAAAAATATTTTTAAGGATTGTTTTTTTTTAAAAAAAGGAATAAAAAAAGTCACATATTCTTCGAATTATGTCTATTTTTAATTATAAAATTTGAAAACTTAAATAAATATTTTTTCCCGCTCATAAAAATTACAATAAAATAATCATATTTTATATTTTAAGATTCATTATTAAAATTTTAATTAGTCTATGAAGGGGAAGCAGGAAAAAATAAAGAGTAGTTATTCTCATTGCAGAAGCTTTGACGCCTAATGCATTAATTTATAATTATGACATAGTAAAATTATTTTCCTTAAAACTACTTCTGTTAATTCTCCAAATCCAAGCAAATGCTAATTTGATATGAGTTCATTCAAAATTAATAATTAATCCAATACTGCGAGACACTTGGGGATATAAGTACAGAATTAAGAAAATAATTTTTATTTGAAATTATTACAATTCCACCTATACTCATTATTAAATTCTTTTTAGATTTTTAAAATGCAATCATAGACTGATAAAAAATTGGTAAATCATATAATTTTTATGAAGAAAAAAAAATTAATTGCTGAAACTTTACATAAAATCACTACATTCTAGTCATAATTTGAGAAACTTGAGATTAACTAAGAAAAAAAGTTAATGAATTACTTAGAAAATATACTCTGAACCATCATGAGCATGCAATTATTAATAATAGTATTTTTTTTAAAAAATTACTAGTGTATACTTTTATTCCAAATAAAACGTAGAAATTTGTTTCTTTGAGTACGAAATGCAAAAAAAAAAATTAAAGGACTTAATTTCTTCTGATGATTAAACTATTAACTCAATATTCTTGATTTTAAAGATAATATAATGAATAATAAAAAAATAATACTCGAGAGAAAAATGAATGTGAAAAAAAATTAAATAAAAAAAAGAAAATTCTAATTATTTAAAACCACATGACTAAAACTTTTAGATTCGCAAAAAAACGAACATGTGGAGCTGTGGTGCTGCCATCTACAGTGATATTTCACGGCTAAAAGAAGAGCACGTACTAATAGTTAAACATACAAATATTATAAATCCTATTATAAAATGCTTTCTAAATTTAAGCACGAAAAAAAATTTGTGAATTTTAAAGCAATGTAATTTAAAATATTTCATTTTTAAAACTTTAATAAAAAGGCAGAAAAACTTCTTAAAGAAAGAGGAACAAAGTCAGAAAAGTGACAAATTAAAATTTTTCTTGTTGCAAAATTTTAGATGCAATGCATGCATTTCAAGTTTTTCATAATTTCTTGCAATATGAAAGTAGATTTTTACTTTTTTTCACATTAAAAATAAGCACTAATTCGTTTGAAAACACTAAAAAAATAATTATTGATATTTTTAAGAACTACTTATCTAATTCAAAACATAAGTAAAACAAGAGCAGAGATATTGCCACCATAAGGAAGGACAGGTTGTGAACTATTTATAGTTTTTTTTAATCCGAAATTTAAACTATTTTCATATTAAACAGTTAGTACTAATTTTTTTTAAATACCTGTCAATGAAAAAAAAATATAACGGATTAAAAATATATCGGGAGAACTTGTTTAATCCAAAACATATAAGTTCAGAAAATACTTAACAACAACTTAAATAAGGAGACAGCAAATTTTCAATAATTTTTTTTTCAAAAGATGAAGAGTGGTCATAAGACTGGGTGAAAGAAAAGTGAAATACAGCATGTAAAATGAAAGATTAAAAGAAGATTTCTGGAGGTCAAGAGAAAGTCCTAACTAGTTAGCATAAATATTATTACTTTCTGCTTAGCGTTTGGTAGAAACGAAGATTTTCATTTTCCTCAGGAACGGATGGGACATTTACTCTTTACCAAATTACCTGCATGACCAGAATAAAATTCAGAACTATGCTAAAAGAAACTCAAAGATTGTGAATTCTACTACCGAATTGAATAAAAACTTATTTAAGATTAATAATGATAAAACGATTAAAAAATATCATTTTTTCATAAAATATATTTCAAAATGATTAGCAATCTTTTACTGGTTTATACTTTCAATTGTTATTCGGGGTTCCACTGAAGATGGCCAATTATTTCAAGTTCTATAGCTTGACAATTAAGAATCACTAAGACATGCTAAGCTTTGTGCATACCTATAGCAAATTTAAAGGTACTTGGTTTTTTCATATTTTTCTTGGTTCTTGGTTAAAGGTACGTGGTTTTTTCATATTTTTTTGTAATACAAATGTCATATGAAATTTATTTCATATTAAAAGTTGGTTGTGAATATGTTTGAAAATACCAATATGCGTCAAGAAATATATATTTAAAAGTTTTAAGCAAAACTTATTTAATATAAAACATGCTAAGCTCAGAGCATATAAAATGCTAATGTAACTGAGGACAATTTGTGAATTTTATATAATTCTTTGAAATGCAAAATTTATTTGAAACATGTGTCGTTAAAAAAAATAAAGTGAATACCAATTTGTTTGAAAATATCCATATAAGTCAAAAAATCATTAAGCAAAATTTTTTCAGTTAATTTTTTTCAACAAATTTTTATGTGAAAATCCTTAGAAATGTCACAAAAGATATATTAAAAATTTAAAAATATATATGTTACTGTACTTTTACCCTGTATCAATCATAGTAGCAGCTGATGAAAGTATCACGAAATAAAATTTAACATCATTGGTGTAAAACTTAAATAT
Source organism: Parasteatoda lunata (assembly GCA_949128135.1). Taxonomy (NCBI): domain Eukaryota; kingdom Metazoa; phylum Arthropoda; class Arachnida; order Araneae; family Theridiidae; genus Parasteatoda; species Parasteatoda lunata. The sequence continues at coordinate 87,151,602 of OX421971.1, read as the reverse complement.
TACTAATTACAATAAAGCATTCTCTTAAAAAGTGTCAATTAAAAATGATAATTATTGAATAAACAAAAAGAACAGAAATGTATTAGTATCATTCTATTTCGGACAAGTGTGCTCTTATGAATATATATTGCAATATATATTGCATCAAAACCGTCCGATGACTGAACAAGAATTTGCTGAAGTTTACAAAGAAAATTTAACATCATTGGTGTAAAACTTAAATATTACTAATTACAATAAAGCATTCTCTTAAAAAGTGTCAATTAAAAATGATAATTATTGAATAAACAAAAAGAACAGAAATGTATTAGTATCATTCTATTTCGGACAAGTGTGCTCTTATGGACGAGTTCCAGCAGCTATATCTATTGCATTGAATTATATTGCCTGATTTATTATAAGGTCTGAGGGGCTCGGGTTTAGGGCCCCAGTATTTTTGAGGCCTCTCGAAATATTATAAATATTATTTTGTATTTGCTTTTCTCTAAAAAATGCAAACCATATTATATTTCCAAAAACAAGCCCATACGTGTATAAGCCAAAGAGTAAGGTTTTTATTTGGAAATTCATCCAAAACTCATATACAAGCTGATCTTAAAAAAAAACATAATATGGCATGCTATCCTACGCTTGGAACGTACTTCTCTCTTGTAGTAACAGTTTCACAGTGGGTAAAAGAAGCATAGACCTTATGTCATTGTAATTTTTACAAAATGTTGCATCAACAACAATATGTAAAGTCTATCATTTAGTCTATGAAGGCAAAAACATCAGGACAATATATATTGCATCAAAACCGTCCGATGACTGAACAAGAATTTGCTGAAGTTTACAAAGAATCTGATACAGAGTTCATTGTATTTTAGCGTGTACTTTTTCTTTTGTTTTTGTACTCTTATTCACATAAACATAGGTAACCTAGACAATTAACAAATAAGAACACTCCTTTCAAATTGTATTTTTTTTTTCAATTTTTTTTCTTTTACTATTAGATATTCTGTATTCAACTAATATTCTATAAATTTTTATATTTTGTACGTTTCATGATATTTATTTAATATTACTAATACTCAACAAAAAGAGCATTTCCGTTGGCGAAATGAAATTTTTCAAAGCTAGTGAATCCGTATGTAAACAAACAATTTTCCTTTAGCTCTTGAAAATTTTCTAAAAATTATCGGCTTGATATTCGGAAACATACAGTATTAGAATTATGAGTGAAAAGAAAATAAGCTGAAATTTACTAACATATAATAATTTACTTATGTCATAAGCAGTTTAAATTCCTTTTGTAACTAAAAAATATTAAATTTATAACAAGTGGGTTTTGAAATCCAAATTTACTTTACATTTACAAAAAGAATATTTTCGTCACTTGAAAAAGAAAATGAGTACAACCTGGGTATCAATATAAGTTTATTATTTTAACATGTAAAACTTATATGAACTACTACAATAATATTTTTAATTGTAATAGAAATAATACTTTTTGCATATAATTGTAGTATGTATCTTCAAGTAATGGTTTCACATTCAACAAACTAAACTGTTTTATCAATAGAAATTTTCATAAGAATTATTTCAAATTTTAATACAGTTTAATAATGCATAAAAAAAATTGACAAATTGCAATAAATATCAGGAAATAAGATATTAATATAGTACAAGTTTAATTTTATTGTAAGTCAGTGTTTGAAATTAAATCAGTGTCACAAAAACAAGTCAGTGCTTGAAATTAAAATTCATACAAATTAAAGTATGAAAACAGACTTGAAGAGTTTCCATTTCACATTATTAACAAATTTAAACTTTTTCGGTCATCAAATAGTTTTTTTTTTTTTTAATCCTATTTTATTTAAGGTTTAAAGCAGAGGTCTCCAAACTAAGACTGGTAGACAAAATCAAACCACTAACATCACTTATAGCCCATGATATGGCAGTAGATCCGACATACCAGGCATCAAAATCGCTACAATTTATTTAAATTATACAATGAACTTGCAGTTTAATAGATAAATCTAGCATATTATATTCAGAAAAAAAATAAATAGATAAATGATATACATAAAAAAATTTAACATTTTAATTTCATCAAAGAAGCATAATTTATTTAAAAAATTTATAAAAAGTGTCGTACCTGACCACAATAGTTATCTCAGTTACTACCTAAATAAAAATTTGTATACATTTTAAAACTACTAATTGTTAGTCTAGGTTAAGCTAACTTGCGGGAATATAAGTTATATTTTAATAAATTGATATAGAATGAGATTGCTAGAGGGCAAATAAATCAAAATATTTCAATAGATTCCTGTTGGATAAGATAGCTAATGGGCAAATAAATCAATATATTCCAGTAGGATGAGATAGCTAATGGGCAAATAAATCAAAATATTTCAATATATTCCTGTAGAATGAGATAGCTAATGGGCAAATAAATCAATATATTTCAATGTTTTGTTGTAGGATGAGCTAACTGGTGAGAAAATAAGTTAATATTTCAAATGACTCGCAATGAGATGATCCAAATGCCTTGGAAAATACAAGGTAGTCCCATAACCATGGAAAAATAGCCCTTTCTTATATTAAAGCTAAAAAACTCTTACTAGCCATGTTTTGGCAGTCAGTTCTCACTGGGAAAGTTAGTGTTACCCTTAGACTAAACAATTTGGAGACCCCTGGTTCAGAAGAAAGTTTTAAAAAGGAACAGACATCTATTTTAAGCTATCACAATATTTTTCAAAGTTCTATGTCAAAGATAATATACATACATCTATATACCACACACATTTAAAGAACTACTAAAATAAGTTGGGGGTACAAAACTTTGTAAACTACACATAAAATTTTTATACGAGATCATTCATTTTTTAATGCTTCATACCATGGGGGAAAACTCTTTTACATGGGAGATTTAGCTTTAGAATGAGTACGATAATGTTTCTGAAGATGGTCCTTTCGAGCAAAGTCTTTGCTGCATATATCACACACGTGTGGCTTTTCCTTAGTGTGGATATAATAGTGTCTTTTCAAATGCCACTTATCAGCAAAACCTTTATTACACATGTCGCACATATATGGCTTTTCCTTGGTATGGGTTATACTATGGGATACTAATTCACTCTTAGAAACGAAACCTTTGTGACAAATTTCACACATGTGAGGCTTTTCTTCAGAGTTTGTGTGATTGTTTTGAGTAGGTTGTGGCTTTTGATTGTAAGTTTTACAGCATATATCAGTCATAGACGGACTTGCAGAGGCGTGACTCATGTAGTGAATTTTCAGATTGCTTTTTTCAGAAAAACTTTTATTGCATATATTACAGGTATGAGTTTCTTCTTGATTATGTGGAATATACTGACAATGAAGGCCATTGTTACGAGCGAAGCTGACATTGCAAAAGTTGGTAACAAGGGGCATTTCTTGTGAATGAGTGAGAGAATGCATTGCGCGAAAATTTTTAATGCATAGAATAAGTAGTTTAGAAGTATATAGAAACGTTAACTAATCGAAAACCAGATGGTAATATTTTGCACTACATTTAACAATAACAAGTTTTTAATGCTTTAAAACGACAAAGCTCACCAAATATTTATTCGATCACCAAATCAAATGCTTTTAAATAATGCATGACAGAAATCACAAGCGCTTGTTTTCTTAAATGGCTTGAAATAATTGTCGTTAAATGTCTCTTGAATGTAAAATAATTATTTTTAAAAATAAGCTTTCAATAAGCTACAACAAATTCAAAACATTTCTTTTGTAAACAAGAAATAATGCAGAGCATAACACAGGCAGACAACAGCAGCAGCGCAAACCGCGGACATCGGTTGCAGTTAAAATCACGAAAAGTAAAATTTAAACTGGAATCATTTTTTCATTTTAAATCAATTAACTTACTTAAAGTCCTATTCATAAAATGTTCATGATCATTTAATTGTAGTTTTTAACCATTTAAATTCTTTTATACATTATTAAACCTAGAAAATTCGAAACTAAAATAATGCAGAAATTTCTAACCCTCAAACTTATAACTCTTTTTAAACTGAAAAAGTTGAAAGTGTTTCAATAACAATTGACGATTTATATTCAAAAACTCTGTTATTTTCAGTTTTCATTCTTTTTGAAGCTACCATTAGTACTGTAAATTAAAGTTTGATGTAAAATGATCAATCAATGATCAATATCATATTATTTGGCTACTGTTTGTTATTGCAGTGCAGATTATGTCATAATATACTCCTTTAAGAATAAATTTCTTAATAACACCATGGCTTTTTTGCAATGGAGACGATTTAATTTCTTTGAAAAAGATGTTGTTAAAGACCCTGAAACATCGCAAGTTTATGAGAAATTGAAAGATATTAAAGTCACTTGCACTAAAAGTGGGAGGGGGCAGATTTTGCTTGGAGATTCTGAAGGCAATGTATATTTTTTAAATAGGCAATTTCAACTCCAGTCCTTTAAAGCTTATGAACAGAAAGTGACATATATAGAGCAACTTAGACTGAATCCAATTTTAGTTACAGTTGGAGATGATGAACCTGGTGACACCTCTATTATTAAAGTATGGAATACTGAAAAAGCTGATCGAATGGGTAAGCCTTTATGTATCAGGAATATCAGACCTCAAGGTATCGCTTTTCCTATTACATCTATCACTGTTCATGAAAACATGAATCTTCTCGCTTCTGGTTTTTCTGATGGTTCTGTATTGCTTGCAAGAGGAGATATAACTCGAGAAAGACAAAGTAAACAAAAAGTTTTCAAAGTTAGCAACAATCCTCTGACTGGACTTGCTTTCAGAACACATGGCAAACAGACTTTTATGTTTGCTGCAACAAATGATGAGATTTATTCATTTAATTTGTCTGTCAAAGATAAAGAAACAAAAACACTGCTTGACAATCACGGATGTCCCCCAAAATGTTCTGTTCTAAGTGATGCCAAGCAAGATCATCAGTTTGTGATTGGAAGACAAGATGCTGTTTACTTTTATCAACATGATGGTCGAGGACCTTGCTTAGCATTTGATGGTGAAAAAATATTATTACACTGGTTTAGAAGTTATTTAGTTGTTGTTGGTAAAGATAGTAAAGCAGTGCATTCTTCAGCTATTACTTCCTCACCTGTTCATATGAACATTGTAACTGTATATGATATACAAAATAAGTTTATTGCCTATTCTGCACCTCTACCTGCAGTTGTAGATGTCATATCTGAATGGGGATCATTGTATATTTTATCTCAAGATGGGAAGCTTTATACATTGCAAGAAAAAGATACCCAGAGTAAACTTGATATGTTATTTAAAAAGAATCAATATGCTTTGTTAATAAGCTTAGCTAAAAGTCAGATGTACGATGAAGATGGTTTGATTGATATATTTAGGCAATATGGAGATCATCTATATAGTAAAGGAGACCATGATGGAGCTATAACTCAGTATATAAAAACCATAGGAAAATTAGAGGCATCTTATGTTATAAGAAAATTTCTTGATGCACAACGAATCCATAATTTGACTGCCTATTTACAAGCTCTTCATAAGAAAGATTTGGCCACAGAAGACCATACAACTCTTCTGCTAAACTGTTATACAAAACTGAAGGATATTTCGAAACTAGATGAATTTATTATGACAAAAGATAGAGAAATTCATTTCGATGTTGAAACAGCAATGAAGGTTTGTCGTCAAGCTGGTTATTATAAACATGCATTGTTTTTAGCTGAGCATCATGATCAACATGATTGGTACCTTAAGATACTTCTAGAGGATCTTAAAGATTATGATAAAGCTTTGAAATACATTTCAAAGCTAGATTTTGAAGCTGCAGAAGGAAATATGAAAACTTATGGGAAAGTTTTGATGACTGAAGTACCTGAACAAACTACACAACTTTTGAAAAGACTATGTACTGATTATAATGCTTATGCAACAACTCCAGATAGATGTATGTCTGCTAATCCTGAAGAATTCATTCATATTTTTGTTAATAATTCAGAGCGACTTCTTGAGTTTTTAGAGCATATGATTAAGATTAGACCAACATCCTCTTCTCTTGTGTATAATACTTACTTGGAATTATGTTTAAAAGCATACAGCAAAGAAACAGATGCAGCTGCCAAAAAGAAACAGGAACTAAAAATAATGGAAATGCTGAAAAATTCTGATGCAAGTTATAGTATCAACCAAGCTCTAGTTTTGTGTCAAATGAGTGATTTTAAACCTGGAATCTTGCATTTGTATGAAAAGGCAAAATTGTACCAACAAATTATATTTTATCACATTGAAAATAGAGACTTTGAGGCTATTATGAGAACCTGTGAACTTTTTGGTAACTATGATCCGAATTTATGGGTTCAAGCCTTATGGTTTTTCTGTCAAGAAGAAAAAAGCCAAAAACCTTATGTGATGACAATATTAAGTGAAATAGAGAGGAATAACCTGTTATCACCTATTCTAGTGGTAGATATAATGGCAAAAAGCCATACTGCAACCTTAGATTTAATTAAAGATTACATTATTCGATATTTACAGAAAGAAAATGAGCAAATTTCTGAGGATGAAAGATTGATCAAACAGTATAGAGAAGAAACTGAAAAAATGAGAAACCAAATGGAAGAACTGAAAACGAATCCCAAGATTTTCCAAGTATCCAAGTGTAGTGGCTGCGCTCATCAGCTTGAATTGCCCTCTGTACATTTCCTTTGCAGTCACTCTTATCATCAACAGTGTTTTGAGAGTTACAGTGCTGAACATGATTCTGAATGTCCTCTTTGCTTATCAGAAAACCAGAAAGTTCTTGGAATAATTAGATCACAAGAACAAAACAAAGACATACATGAACAATTCCATAACCAGTTGGAAAGAGCTGATGATGGTTTTGCTGTAGTTGCTGATTATTTCGGTAGAGGTGTGTTTAATAAAGTAACGATTGTAACAAACTCTTCACAACCCAGTGTTCGGCAAACTGATATTCTTAATCCGTTCTATAGTGATATGTAATTATTCAATTTAATTGTTAAATATTGATTTCTTTATCGATGTGTTAAGCTAAATTAGCTATTTAAGATAGATAGATATGATAGCATTTTATGCTATTTTATTTTAAATTAATTTTTTTATGAAACTTTTTTTTATATAATGTTTGAAAAGAAAAATTACTTCATTCAAAATGTAATATTATTTTCTATTTACTGTTAATAATTCCGTTAATGTTGAAAAAAATATGAGGTGTTAAACTAATTTCATTTCACCTTATTGTATTATAAAAAATTTGTAATAAATTTATTATATACAGTGCAATGTGTATTCTGTAATAGATTGCTGCTTTATACTCAAATTTTTCTTGTATAATTATTAAACAACATTCATTAAATGATTCAATCAAACAAAAAAATATATATACAAGGCTAAAATAATGTGTAAGTTTTCAGAATTTAAATATTTCTCTTTATATATATATATATATAAATACATTGCATTGGCATAAGTAAGTCAGTAAAACAATATATACATATATCACAGAAAGAGACTAGACTAACTCAAAAGGTGTAGCTAGTAGCCAGGACAAACTTTTGCATATTTTATTTGTAAATTTATTTTTATTCCAATTGTGAAATTATGAGAACTGAAGTTACTGTATTTTGGTTTCTTCACCCTAAAATATCAAACACCTCATACTTCTGCCCTGAGTAGTGATAGCTTGTTGTAAACAGCCTCGTTATTAATGTATTATAATAAGTAAAGTAAAGAATTTTAAAAAAGAATAAAGTAAGAGTTCAGATGAAATAAAATCTGATTTTTTTTTTTTCATGCAAATATGCAATTAAAATTTAAATAACACTTTGTAATGATTGTTATTCACCGAGAGGGTTTTCACAGAAAGGAGTAAATTAATGATTGTTTGGTAAGGTTATCTAATTTTATTATGAATTTTTGATCTTATAATTAGATTTAGATTGCTTAACAATCATCTCTAATTACTCAATATGCAATAATTATGTAAAAGCTTTCATTAACTAAAAAATAAAAAAAAAAGTTTGAAACTTAATTGTCTTAAATGAAAAGCAATTTTAAAACATTGAACAGCAAATGATTTAATTAAAACTCTTTATCCCAATAGAAATGAAAGTTTTTCATAGAAAGGGAATTAGTATGTGTCAAAACAAATAACCAGTTTAATCAAGGCCCAAAGAATATTAACAGCCTCTAAAACCACTGCTGGTTTGCAGTTCGGAAACAGTTTTCATAATCGCTTGGGTAGCGAGCATTTTAAGTAGTTTCTTTCTTTCATTTATTAATTTTAAGAATAACTCAACTCACTTTTTGATTGAATATGAAACAAAACAAATAAAAATTTTACAAAAGGCTCATTACAATGAACCTAAGCAAGTTCAGTCACTAATTCTTCACACGATTAGCCTAAGGCAAAGTGTTAAGCAGATATGAAAGTATTGAAGACTTTTTCAATTAACCAGGTGCATTAGCAAAGAAACAGATTTTTTTTAAAAAACTTACATCACAGTCTTAAAGCGTTAATTCTACTAACCCGCTAGTAGTGAACAAGCACATACATAGATTTCCGATCCACACAAGTAGATCAAATAAAAGGAGGTATTTTTTTTTTCAAAGGTTCTATCTGCAGGGCCTGATTTCCGGACTTCAAATTACTAGCCAGTAAATTAACCAATTATGAAAATTGTTTGCCAAATTTCAAAAATCTTAGCCGAAATCAAATTTTTATGATTAATTTTTTTTTGAAAACTTAGTTAAAATACAAATTTATTATAAATTAAGCTATTTCAAAACTGCAAATTCAAATGATTACAGAGTAATTTTACAGCTGGGGGAGGAGTAAATGAGCAATGAATGGAAAGAGGATCAAAATTGTAAATGTTTTAATAGTCTTTGAGGAAAAGGAATAAGAATAGGTCGGAGTTAATTTTTGATAACTTTTTAGACTACATTAGTAATACGTATAAGGATAAACCTTTGATAATTTGTTGAAATTCCGACATCTTTTAAATAAATAAAACGTTTTATTCTTTAAGTCCTTTACTTTTTATTAAAAGAATTTTTACTCTTTCACTTATTTTTTACTATCTCGATTTTAATCATATAAAATAAAAATTGTGGTAGAAGATAAATTATTTGAATCATTTAATTCTGTTTCATAGTGGTCTTTATGCTTCTCAGATAAATTTTTTTAAAGCAGATGGTTATACTATATCTATCATTAAAAAGTGGAAGTCTATAAAGATAAAATCAAAGTTAAATTTTCTTATTTTAGCAACCATTTTAAATTTTACAATCAGTTTATTCTACTAAGTAACATGTTATTGTCATGAAAACACATATTTCTGGAAACATAGCTGGGTGATTATTTGAATCTTCTAGAACCATTTAATTGACACTAACTGCAGGGAAATAGCTTTCTTACACTATGTCGCATGATACAGCAACGAACATGTGAATCAGTATTTTACGGGTTTTCTTTGCTCACATAATCTCTCTTGTTGCTTACGTTATCTGGACTTAATATAATTCCAATTAGTCAAACGATATATCTAACGGAAATTATTTTAATTGAATAAAAAAAAAATACAAGAATTGCTCAAAAAAATTCTCATTGGTGTAATTTTTAGGATCAAGGGGAAAAAATATTTTTCTTTTCAGTAGAACGCAATTTGTTTCGCCAAATTTACTATTTTATCCTATTTGACAAGGTGGAGAATGCTTAGCGCGGGCCCTGTATCTGCCATGAGCAAGCTATACATGTTTCGTCTACTCGCTGCATTTTGTGTAGTAGACTATCATGGATGTATTGCATCTCTGTCTAAACCTGGAAAGTTATATGATAGACATTGACAAACTCAAGAGATAAAATTCAAAATCTCCTGTCTATTAGACTTAGTACTTTTTTAGCATTCTTTTTCCATGCTTACCTTTTTCTTCCAATGTTTGTGTTGTAAGAGTTACACACTTGTCAATAAATTTTGAATTCAAGAGCTAATGCTAACAAGAGCAATAAATTTGTCAGATGTTGAAAGTTTAGCAAATAATATATTGAAGCTTACATGGAAAGATAGATGAACAGTGAGAGTGAGAATGTCTTTTTTCTGTTCAAAAGAAAAATATAGTTTTTACCAGACTAAGTTATCAAAATCAACAATGTTAAATTATTGTAAACATCTAAGCTTCGATTTCAGTTTATATTTGTAAGTACAATCAAAAGTATAGTAGGGTTAAATATCTGACTGAGACAAAAAAAGAATGACCGTGACATATATTGTAGAAAAGAACCACGATTTTATTATAAAAATTTTATCTTTTTTTTTCCAAACATTTATTTTATAATCATTTTCATTATATCTTATTCATTAGAAAGTATAAGAAGCTAAAATTTTTCTGCAGTTAATACAAATCAATATATGATGAGGAAAATTAATTTTTGTCATTTCTTAAATTTGAAAAAGGTTCTAAAACCACTTGAGGAAAACATCAATTAAAGATATCCATGTTAGCATTTACTTGTCCTAAGTGATTACACATCTATTTAGTATTTATTTCTCCTCCTGAATAAATAGCCAATTAAAATGGTATTCATTTAGTCGGATTTATCTAGTGTCAAAACTTTGATTCTAATAATAAAAAAATTGCTGTAGTTTTCCTTTTTCAGAGATGACTTTCGTAACTCTTGAGGCGCCTGTGACTTTTTTTTTTTTAATCAGACTTAGTATTGAGATTGTGATTTTCTTTTTTCTAATCAGACATAGTTATGAGCTTTAGATTAACTTTTGTAACACCATTTATATTTGGTGCAGTAAGTATTGCAAATACTACCTCTTGAGCAGTTAAATTCTACATTCTTCCTATTCGAACAACAAAAAAGAAAATTTCTTACAAGATTTTGATGAACCTTAGGGTTAAGGTATAAATCAAAAGTTTAGTAATCGTGAATTTTACAGGTAAGCGTTGTCACATATTGATAAGCATTGCATAAATAGGTAAAAAGAAAAAAAAATTAGGACCTACTTTATAATTGATTGTTAAAACAAGACTATGCACTATGGTATTTAAAGTTTAAAACAAAAGTAAAAAATTTAGTATTGTTTAGCCGTTTTCTTTTCGAAAAAAAACCTTACTAACTTCTTTAGCAACATGATACATTAAATTCAATTAATAAAATACATAGTTGAGAAATTCTGTAAAATAATTTATCGAATTATGACACAAATAACACAATTCATTTACTTGGCAAGAGTACTGGTATTTACAAAAAAATATAGATGTCTTCACTAAAAGCCTATTTATACCATTATTGTAGGGTTTATAATAAATAAAAAAATGATGAATAGAAAAAATTTTAATGCAGAAAAGGTAACTATCATCATTAAGTATGTATTAAAAACTAATAAAATATCACAAATAACTATTGCGATTTGCAACACTTAGTCAAGACTTAATTTTTGTCAAGAAATCTTTAACGCTTGACATCCTGTGCTAATTCTGAAATTTGAGCAAAACGCTAATATGAAAAGCAATAGTTTTGTGAAAAATTAATAGTAATCCGATTTATTAATATTTAAATTATTTTTAAACGTTGGATTATTCATGGTCATAAAAATGTAAGAATTGTTTATTGTATAATTTTCGAAATTAAAAAATTACCGCTAAATTGATTTTTAAAATCTTATTTAATTATTAGCTCACTCTAAAACATATATAATTATTTATAGCAAGATACGAATTGAGAATTATAGCTTTGGATCGAATGTAAGGCACTTCAACTGGCTTTTATTTTGCTTTGGCCTCGAAATACACTGTCAAGTATGAATGCCTTTACACTTTGAATTAGTACCTTCTGCCTCAATTGGCCTAAATATATAAAATATTGCTGAAAATTATAAAATCTCAGATTTGGTAAATCCATTAAGTAGTAGCATTTATGTAGTTAATAGATTTAGTAGTAAATAGTTTACAAGTTACTCCAACAATACCGAACTTAGGCTACGAAAAAAATTTTGAAAATTAGAAAAAAAAAAATTTCTTCTTAATATTTATAAAAATGATATTGAGAACATGTCATGATGTATTAGGTGATACGAACATAAGCAGTTGCTCGAGGCCAAGATGTTGTATAAAGAATTTTATTAGAGGTATGTTCAAACTGCTATTTAAGCAATTCTCACTATTGAAAAACATGGACAGTGCCAGGGCTTATCTTTTTCGTGCACAGGGAAGCCCAAATAAGACTGATTATAGCAGACTCAAATTTAATTTTGCTGTTTTTTAAATGAATGTTAGATTTTTAGTTCATCTATTAAGTTCTGAAATCATAATTATGACTTAGATTAAAAAGAAACTTAAAATAGGTTAATTAAATTAAATAAAGGAATATATATAAATAGTTATTTCCCTCCAGGTGTAGAATTAAAATTCTACTGCTACGCTTTATCACTGAAATCAATAATGCAAGCAGTTCCGAATTGGTTGTACAGAAATTCCAATTAGTTTTCTTCAAAGGTAAGATAACCAAAAAGATAAAGCCTGAAAAATTTTGTTTTAAAGTGAAAACCATTTTTGTTATATGGTTAATAGTTAAAATGTTAATTTAGTATTACAATAAAAATCTTGTAATTGGGAAAAATTCAATGTGCAGAGATTTCATAGAAGGGCAACTACTGTATTGAATAATTTATAAGCATTATGGTAATAATGGAATTGTAACTTCCGAAATATGCTGGGGATAGAAAAAGAAAAACATTTATCAAAGAATTTGGATGGTCTGACTGTATTATATCTTATTCTAAATTACACATGTTTCATTAAGAACCTTTCAATAAATGAGATTTGCTTAATAGAAAGAAAAAAAAATCAAGTATTAACTTTTTTACAGCAAAAAAAATAAAAAATTAAATAATGCAATTGAGACGAAATTCATGTTTATTCAGCATTCTTTAAAAAGCTACAGACGTGAGTCATTCTACATTTTACTGACAAAGAGAATGCAATCATAGCCACAAAAAGGAGAAATGTAGTGAAATGAATGAAGTCATGAAAACAAAATGAAAAATTTAAAAAATTTTCTATTTTTTCCCCACCCCCCCCAAAAACATTGTTGTACTATCAAGAGTTGATCAAATAATTAATAAAAAGTGATTTAAAATAAAGTACATTAAAAGTCTTTTAGGAATTTTTAGTCTGATAATCGGTTACAAAAACATTCACTCGAATTGTCTGTCACATTTCCTCAAAATGTTACATTATGCTGGAAATATGCTTGCTAGTAGTAACATTTATCAAACTTCTAGTTTAACGCCTTTTGCGGCCTCTGCCACGACCTCGGCCGCGTCTTGTAGCCGGACTACTAGAAGTAACTTCTTCTTTGGCTTCTTCTTGTTCTTCTTCAGGTTGTTCCTCTTTAATTTCAACTTCTTTAGCTTTATTTTCATCAGGTGATTCTTCTTTGATTTCCTCAACTTCTTCTTGATCTTCCTTAATTTCTACATCTTTTGTTCCATTTTCGGTACTTGGTTCTTCAGCTTTTTCCTCTTTGTCAGATTCTCTTGGTTCATCTTCAGTTACTTCTGTCATTTCAACATCTTCATCCTCATCATTTTCTTTTTTGTTAGTAGCTGCTTTCTTTGCAGCAGCTTCTTTTTTAATAGCCTCTTTTATCGATCTTTCAATGGCAGCTATTTCAGCAGCACGTTCTGCAGCATCAGCAGCTTCTTTATCCAGTTTATCTTGCTCTTCTGCAAGTTTCTGTCTTTCTTCTTCTTGCTCAATGGCTTCTTCCATAGCTTTTTTGAATGCCTCAGCATGCATTATCGAACGACAATGCTTGGATTTTGCAACTGTAACATCCTTGAAAAACTTGTGGCAAAGTTTACAATAATACCCCTGGACTGAGACAACAAAAGATTGTCCAACAGATTTTGGCTCTTTTGGTCTTTTCTTGATTTCTTTCTTCTCTTCTTTTTCTTCTTTCTTTTCAGTATCTGTTTCTTCCTTTTCATCAGACTTTTCTTCATCACCTTTTTCTTTATCCTCAGAAGAAGATTCTTCAGGCTTATCTTCTGTTTTCTCGGTATCTTCTTCCATCTTAACTTCTTCATATTCTTCTTCTTCAATTTTAACAGGCTTGATTGCTTCTTCATCATCATCTGATCCAGAGGCAAGGTTTTTCAAGTAATGAAATTCAGCAGATTTTAATTTGTGTTCTTCACTCTTATAGTGATCTCGATACTCCTCAGAGCTACTGAATCCTAGTCGACATGGGCGACATTTGGGGTATTTCTTATCTCTTTTCTTCCTGTGCTCTTTTGTTCTTCTATGAGCAAGGAAATTGCCACTGAAAGCACACTCACATACTGTGCACCAGTTACCGGGCTTTCTAGAAGACTTCTTGCGGTCATCTGACTTTTCTTTCTCATCAACCGAACCATCTTTCTTCTTTTCTCGTCTGATGGTTAGCAGTTCCTCTATCTTTTCAGTATGTGGTTTGCTATTGTTATGTTTTTCAAGAACTTCTTTGGAAGAGCATTTCACTTTGCAAACATAACACAAAAACTTTCTATTAGCACTCTTTTCTTTGTCTTTATCAGCCTCCTCAGAAGCATCATTTGTTTCTGCTTCCCCATTTTGTTTATTTTCTTCTGTTTCATCTTCATCAGAGGCTTTCCAACATTCAAATGACTCACACTCAGCATCAGAGAGATCTTCAGTTGGTTCTTCTGGATTGTATGTATCATCATCTTCATCACTTCGGTCTCGACGGCCTTTTGATCCACCCCTAGAATCTCTATGTCGTCTGGACTTCACAGAACGCCTATCACTTTCAATGTTTGGTCGTTTAGAGCGAGGACCACTTGCTGGACTCCTTTGAGGCAATCTCTTGCGAGGCAGTTGGCCACGGGGCAAAGATCTACTGCTCATCCTTTCATTCATATGATAGCGGGATGGCCCACCATAACCCATATTTCTCATGCTACCGCCCATGCCACTTCCACCATACATGCCACCACCATAGCCACCTTGATTACGGCTATATCCAGAATTCATCATTTGATGAGAGACTCCATATTGGTCGTTATATCCACCATATCCTGAACTGTACCCTCCAACTCCAAAAGGAGGTCCACCTTGCTGCCAAGGGCTTCCACTGTATTGATTTCTATAAGACATGCTTTGTGAAATCCTATAAAACAAATTATTTTTTAGTTTAATAAAAAACATTAAAACAACAATTGCTACACATGCATTCAAAATTTTAACAATTGACACTACAAAAACAGATTGATCATAGCACAAACCAACATTGAAGTGTATTCTATATTGAAATGTATTTCAAATCAATTCTGTTAAAAAAAAACAAATATGTTACAGCAAAAACTGATTCAACAAGGCTCTAAATAAATTACATAGATTCATTTAATGCTGGTCCAAACCAAGATGAGCTTCAAATAGAAAGGTTAGGTGGTGATTACTAAGGAAAAATGATATACCACTGTATTGTAAGGAGTGATGCAAAGCTGCTGCTTGTCCATCTAGCAAGGGTAGAATGCCAATGGACACAGTCACATTTACAATAAAGTGGGAATATATTGCTTCCACAGAGCTTGTCACACAATTGTCTAGATAAACAGGCATTAAACACTGTTATTTTGAATCAAAACTGTATAGTAAAAGAAATAATCTATGAAATAACAGCAGAATTAGGAATCAAAGCATTATCTAATCCACGACATGAAGCGTAGCCAAATCTTTCAACAAAAAAAAAATAAGCACATTTTAAAAACTTTTTAAGCACCCCATACATTAACAAAATGCAAAATAATTTATATGACTATAGAGTCATGAAGACTTAACATAATTATGATATAACTAGTTTTTGACAAAGAACTCTCTTCTTGATCATATTTTATTAGCCACCATAAAAATAGTGAGACACTTTCCGGTTTGATTTCAGAGGGTCGAAAACAAAGCCTGAAATTGAGAATATCTCACAAAATGCAACAGAGTGCTAGAATCTCACCGAACTCAGCTCAGTAGACGCATATGCGAGTATTTCATCAAACAGGTAAAATGATTGGCTCTTTTAAACGCTATAGACTCACGATAGGCAGAAATAGATTGTGGTAGAATGATTTGTGAAAACGTTGAATAGAACAATGTGAAAAGCACACTTTTGCATAATATGTGGCAAAAATCGATACGGTAAAGAAAAAAAAAAAACTCATTTTTTAAAAACACCCTTAAAAGCATTTAAAAAACAAAAATCGAAAATAAGCACCTTTCAGCACTTTTTAAAAACGCTATGCACCCTGTATGAACTCAACATCGATCGCCAGGATTCTGCCACATGACGTAGGATAACTGCAAGACCTGCTGTCATAACACAATTTACCTACAACCAGGGGTGCCACTCTAAAAAAATTTCAAGACTGAACTTATTTTTTGACCAAATAATACTGTCTAGCGTTGTTTACCAAACTTTTAGAAATTTATAGCTCACTGACACCAAAATTTACATTACCTTCATAATAGCCTACATATTAAATCAATAATTTGATTATTTTTTCTAAAAATTTTTGTTCTTTATTTTATGCTTTTTTAGCAAACAAATAATAGCTAACCTTGTATATTTGGGACCTGAAGCCATTTATATCTCTATTTTTCACTTCACCGTTACTTATTTTTTGTTCTAGCACTATAATTTCTTTCTTTTTTTACAAAAATAATATTGATTTAACTTTGCCCGGCATCACAATAGGTTCGGGTGGGGGAAGCAAACTCGAGCTGATTTAGATTCAGCAATTACAAATTTAATTACACAAGTAGATGAAATTCAATCAATCCCATTTGCCAAGACTTTAAGAATAAGAATTAGTGAAGCTGACAAAAAGAAGACAAATAAAAGTCCTGACATCATTACCATATCATATGCTTTCATTAAAATATATTATTTTTTAATTTGATCAAAAAATTTTTTACATTTCAATGAACAAAGAAAGAAAATTTGATTAAATTGATAGAATTTATTAGTACACTAATTTTTCTCAAGACTGATTTCAGTCCCCAGGACTGAAGAGTGGCACCCATGCCTACAACACAGTGTAAAGCATGTATGCCTTGCATATATACCAGTACCCTATTTCTTTTAAAATAAGATAAAATTGCACAATAACATTAACAAACTTTATCAGTGATCTCACAGGCTCTAAGATACTAACCAAAAGTCAGATAATTTGGCTTTTCAATCTTTGATTCCCGATGAAACACTTGAGAAGCAACAAAGAAGAAACCATCTGATTACAAGATCTTCATTGAAATTGTATACAGATTTTACTTTATTTCTAATAACATTAATTAAGTGGCTCATTTAACAATTCAATTTTACTAAACTTTAATATTATTTAAAACTGGTAATAATATTTATTTATTTACACAACAGAAAACTACTTACCTATTTAAAGCTACGAAAAATTCCTAGAGCTTCAACCTAAAAAATATTAAACACCATTAAAAAACATTCACATAAAAAATAAAAATATAGTAAAGTGAGCTATAAACAAAAATTTGAATGCAGTGTTATCTCATATAAGCAGATTGTAAACTACAGTAAAGAGATAAAATTTTGTTAACATTAAATAGTCTGGGAAGATTTTCGTATTGGTGAGTAAGCCAAAAGAGTAGAGTTTTTTGGAACAGGTAGCATAAGTTTGTTCAATATTACAGATAGCTCTAAGAGACTTCAAGTTTCACTTTCCCTTCCATCAGTTAGTTTCAATTTTTAAACATTGATATAATTTATTTCGCATGTAATTTAAATTTTTTGAGTTCACAGCTTATGTGGGTTTTTTTCTTCTTAAATTAATAAAAAGCTTGAAATAATTAAAGCTATGCAAATCAAAGCTTGAAATTGAAAATACTTTTCATTTCAATTTTTTTCATTTTTATTGTTACATAAAATTTTTCAAAACTTTTTTTTCAAAATTCAAATTATTAAATTTATATTTTTGATTAAAAACTTTCTAATGTAACAGTTTCTCGTAAATTGACTTTTCCTTCTTTTTTGAACTTTTTGACCCCATGGATGTTGCAGACCAATACACAGGTTTCAGAGCACAAAAAATGAAATATAAATGAAAAAGATAAAATAGATTTGAAAAACATAATGTGATTACGAATTTCGAAGAAAAAAAGTGCAGACAATAAAAGTTAATTGTTCCTCTCCCTGATTGATCTAATAAAATAAATTCACTTGGAACACAACAGGTGAAACAGTTGCTCAAAACAAATATTTATATCGAAACCTAAACTTGATGAAAATAACTTTAAATGCATCTATAATGTCTAAGTCTTTATATTTTAATGTTTTGCACTTGTGAACAACTACCATTTACCACAATTCTATTATAGTTTTTGATGGGAACACTATCAGATCACTATTTATAGTTAATCTAAAATTATCATAAAACTATAATGACAATCCCTCAGATATTTTAGAAGTAAAAGGCACTTTTCAGTGATATTTGTTTAGTGAAGTTTTGTTTCGAATGAATGATCTAATCAGCATTATTAATGTTATACATTTGGAAAAGATTTTGTTTCTTATTATAGAAAAACACCTGATTTAGAGCTTTTAAAGACAGATAATTATTTAATTTACGGAATGTTATTTGTACTAAACTAATACAGGTACAGTCATATATACCATTTTAATACATTAGGCAATATATATATCCCTTATTTTAATAGGTGGCTTTTTGAAAATTTTGGGAAAATTATGTGTTATATTTTATCAATCAAGATTCTGGAAAGGTTAAGAAACACTGATGATTAAGTAATAGATTTGATATGTTGATGTTCTGAACAGAGCATCAACAAGACTATAAATATAAATGATAAGTTCCATCAGCATCACAAGGTAAATTTAAATTTTTGACCAAAAAAAATTGATCCATATTTATGTTACATAGCTCACTATTACTATTTAGAAAGACACCTGAAAAAAAGGTACATTTAATTTTATGAAAACTATTCTGAAGACAACAAAAATGCTCTGAAATGAATAAACATTTTTAAAAGAAATGGGGAGGGAAGTAAAACTCAGGCTGTAAAATCATAATCACCAGTATGCTTATTATCGGTAGAATAAACAAATTATTCGGAATTGATTCACTTCTTTTCAATGAGTTATAGCACATTACTTGACGAAAATCACACTTAATGGTTTA
The DNA here is from genome assembly GCA_949128135.1 of Parasteatoda lunata. Classification (NCBI taxonomy): domain Eukaryota; kingdom Metazoa; phylum Arthropoda; class Arachnida; order Araneae; family Theridiidae; genus Parasteatoda; species Parasteatoda lunata. The sequence continues at coordinate 87,132,351 of OX421971.1, read as the reverse complement.
TTCATACATGATGAGTACAACATTTATACAACATGTTTTAGATCAAAAAGCTAAAACATGAGTACAATAAATAAACAAAAGAAAAAAAATCTTGGCAAATTAGCAAAATGCTAAGAGTTATTACAGAGTATACAATGCTATGCTACGAAACAAAAAGTCACAATTAATAATATCAAATCCCAGAAGCCAGAGGCAGGCAATATCGTGACACTATGCTGCAAATAAACGGCATCTTTACACTTTGCAGAATCACATAAATAATTCTTGGGCTATAAAACCCAAGCCATGATGACGATACAAGATTCAGAGACCAGATTCAACTGATCTCAAATAGAACACCTGCATGGCAAAACTTGATGTTAAGTCAAAACAAGCTCCTGATGAGAGGATCCTTTTGTATCATTTTGCAAAAGCACTGGGCTGATAGTTTCTTGACATAAGCCAAACTGGGCACAAGTTGCACAAGTGTTCAAGCTAAAAAGTTAAAAAAAAGAGAATATGACTTTAATGTTGAACACATTAACTTATACCAACACCAAGAAAAATGTATTATACTTGCTAACATATAATGTAGATTAATAAGATGGCAATACTACACAAGCATAAAAGTTTATAAAAACATTGCTCTAAATGCTTTACTTCCTTAACTTTTTTAATAAAAAATCAATTTTGTTTAAAACAAAAATTTCACAATACATTATAGAACAAAAAATACCGAAAAACTATTCTCAAAAACTCCCAATTTAATGCACCAAGAAAAAACTACCGCTAACAGGCTTTTGTTTGGAAGTTTATACTCAAGCATGTAAATACTGTGATCAATTTTTTAAAAGCTTAACCTGCATCAACCAACATCAATCACAGAGTGATATACTTTAAATATATAAATGGAACATATCCTTCACAAAAGATATTAACGAAAATTTTTAAAAATTAAATTAATTAAGAATTATAATATATATTAAAGAATTAAGTAAAGTATCAACAAAAATTATACATATTTTTGCAACATAAAATCATACTTAAAAAAAAATTCTTTATTAACTGCATAAGTGTTTAAAATTACTCAGAGCCTTTTCTTGCCAGAATGATTGCAATACACATTTAGTAGACAAGGATGCAAGCAAAAAAAAAAAAAAAAAAATTAAAGGAAAAAAAAGGATAAATGAATGGCTTTTAGAAAACACTTTTGTTCTTCGAATTTTCTTAAACTAATTTTCAAACTTCTAGACTTGACTTTTAGTCTTGAAACTTGTATGAAACATTGCAAAATTATCAAAAACAATTAAAAGACTCTCGTTGAAATATTGATTTGCTATGTTAAACATGCTAACTTTCACAAAGCTTAAAAAAAATAGAATCTTATGTTTCAAGACTACAAAGAAAGCAAAACATCTTTACCTTGGAGAAAAAACTTATTATAACTTTTATGCTTGTTTTATTGATATACTTATTAATTATTGTTAAGAAACTAGTTTTAACAAAACATATCAGCAAGCACACATCAAAGTAAATAATAGCAGATAATAAAAATTTTGTCCACATAATGATGCTTTTGTTAAAGTATATATAACCTAACTTTGTAATTTTAATTAGACCATACAGCATACATTAAGATATTACACTTAAAATTTAAATGAACATTATGTAATAAATTATATAGTGAAATTTAAGTAATAAATTAATTGAAACTTAAACAATTAAATATAGAAAATATAATACAAAATTATAAAATGTAGAGAGGAGACAAAAGCAGTTTGAAGACTGTTTTATTGTAACCATAAACTGTTCATAAAAATTTTGTTTAGGAGTGTATTTGAAAGATGTAAGTAAAAAATAAAAAATCTTATTGTGATCTATATTGTAATCCTATTTAAAATATTAAAAAATATGTAAGCATGGAAAATATATTTAATAGAAAGGGGAGAAATTCATTAAAGCACAAATTTAAAAAGGTTTATGGGTTGCATATGAAAATTTAATTTAAATAAAAATTTGTTTAACTTTCGAAAACATCAAAATCGTGCAAGCAAATTTTAACAATTTATACTAAAAAAAAGAAAAAGTTTAAGGTCAAATAGAACTTACCTCCTGGCTTTAAACTGTCCAAAGTCCCCTTGTCGTATCTGCCAAATGCTCCAACGACAGCATACGCCGACAGAGCAGCTTTGGACATGCTTTATCTAATTTGTATACACCATAAAATATAACTTAACTCATTCTGAAATGCAATGTGTTTTAATACAAAAATAAACCAAAAACATAAATAAAATATAATCCTCCAAATAAACTATAATGCAGCAATCTCTTGAGAAGTGAATTTTTATTTTTTTATTTAACAATAAAAAAAATAGCTAATACTTGATAGTTTATTTAATTATGTGTAAAAGGCTATATTGCAAGTGAATTTTTGTCACATTATTACAAAATAAATGCACTAGTGAGCAATGTAGTTGTAGAAATCTACGTGCAATTAAAATTACCAAGAAATACTATACAACACTTCAACTAGTAAAGTCTAATTCTTTTTCTTATCTTTGTGATTATTTTTCCTAATATCTCACTAATATTTGATGATAATTTAATACTAATATAGATGAGTTTTCAACTATTTCCTGAAGAAAACAATCTGCCTAATAAAATTATTAAAGTGTGTACAAAAGCGATATAAAACACATTCAAGTAAAATCTTATTTAATACATACCTTAATTATTGAAGTGAAATCAAAGCACTTAATATTGTATACTAAAATCAACTATAAAGTTTAAATTCAAATAACAAATTCTCAATATAATTTTGACTATTAAATATAGTTAAAATATGAAAAGTTTTTTTTAAATACTTATTAGAAATGGGTGATCAATCTACTTATGCAAGCAAGGAGGGAGGATAGTTTTAACAGAGTCAAGACATGACACGTTGAAAATTTAAAAATAAAATCTTTAAGAACTTAAATACACGTAAAAAAATTTTGCTATTGAATACAACAGGTTAAAAAGCAATCTTGCCTGCACACGTACTTGATTAAATAATTTATTATAAATATAATAGAAAGTCAAAATATATATTTACCTAAAATAAATAATTTTGTTCCATTTTCAAGATCTAATCCTTAAATAAATAACTTGACAGTAGATAATCTCAAAAGCCAAATAAATTCAAGTACTTCCTATTCAGTACTTTGATTATTTTCTATTTAATACATAACTGAAGTTACTAAAGTTTAACAATAAAATAGTTTGTCCTTGTTCTATTAAATCTCTAATATTTTGTTTTTATGGAAAAAAAAATGAGCTACCTGCATAAAAAATCCATGATCAACATAATAACAGGCATAAAAATTTCATGAATGACATCGTTTGAAATTTGTAGACTTAATAATCACTCGTCTCAAGAAGGTGGTCACTACTCTCTTAGATTGAGTAAGAAAAGTCATTCAACTTCTTTGACTATGCAAGACCCATACATTCATATTTTTACTTTAACATAATTTAAATATTATAACAAGAAGCAAGAAAGAAACCTGATCTTAATGATGTCAATATTCAAATAAGTAAATGTGCCAACTTAACAAAAAATAGCTAATACACAAGCAATGAAAAAAAAAAAAAAAAAACTATGAAAAGCTGATTTAAAAATAGTGTATGATTATAGTGGAAACAAAGAAATCAAGATAAATTAATAAATAATAAACCTATTAACACAGACAACTTGACATTTTCAAGTAAAAGAAAGAACAGGGCTTGAAATTAATGGTGGTAAATGTCACTAAGATTTGAAATAGACCACCAAAATATAAATTATCAGTGATCTTTCGGACAAACAATGAACACAAAATAGCATATAATTCATCATGTGATATGGCTAAGGGACCAGTGAAAATTTGTATAACTAGTAATACCTTTTAGTTACTGGTTCTTTAGGAAAACTAAAACATTGTTAAGAAAATTTTTTTAATTTGAATTAAATTTCCTACCCCTGGAATAACTTATTATTCTTGAACAGAATAAATAAAGTTCAATTTTCACTGAGCAAAAATATTCACAAGACTGAAAATTCAATAAGATCATTAAGATAAGCAAAATAAGGTACATAAAATATTGATAACATTTCAATAAAAAACAGATATTACTCACAGGAAATAAAACGAGTTGTATGCAGTAAAAAAATACAATGAAACTCATGTTAGCATAGTATACATAAAATTAAGTTAAATAAATAAAGTGAAAAATGTAGAATGTGAGGGAATTTCTTTTGAACATCTAAAAAAAATTTAAAAAATCGAAACAAAGTATTAGGTAGTATAAAACAAAAAAGGAACCATTAAAAAAAAAAAAACATTCACTTCAAGAGAAGTGAGTATATTTTATTATTTTGTTAGACACAAACTGTACATTAACTACTATAATCTTGATATAATTACTACAAGGAGAATTTTTTCAAAATTTCACGAGAGTTCATAAAAAGTTATTTAAAAAAAAAGGAATTTCAATTAAAAATACAAGGTAAAGAGAAACTGGCAAAATTTACAGCAACATTATATTGAAGGTAGAACAAACAAAATTTGATATGAAAGACAGCCTGTTTAGCAAGGGGAGAAAAAAGTTATACTTTCTAGTTAATACATTGTACCTTTAAAAAAATTAGGATGAAAACCTAGAATCAAGTTAATTAATCTTTTAAATCGAAATTAAAAGAGATTACTAATTTAGTTACAAGAAACCAACAAAAGTTTAAAAAATTGAAAGAACAAGCAGACTAACACTACCTTATGTCTCAGGGCCTTTTGGGGGTAAAGCTTTTAACAGGGTTCCCACTCAATTTCAGAAAAAAAATTCCCTGACTTTTCCAGGTATTCCAGGTAAATTTCAATGAAAATCCATATCATATTTTATCTATACTACGAAATTTTTCATCAGAAAGTTTGGATTCTTTCATTTGTTAAGTAAAGAATAAGATTTTTTGTGTAAAATAAATATCATTATATAAGGAAGGAAGCATTTTAGTATGTCAAAAATGTAAAATTTTTGCAATGAATAATTGTAATAGATGTTAGATTTATTTAATTCGAACCTCAATAACTGAGTATTGTGACAATTTTAAGACAGGTTTTTTCCAGGAATAATGAAGGAATTTTCCAGGTTTCTGTAAGAAAATTGCAACTTTCCCTGACTATTCCCTGATTTTTGGAGTTGAAATAAAATTCCCTGACAATTCCAGGTTTTCCCTGTTCTCCCTGACCAGTGGGAACCCTGTTTTAAATAAAAACTGAAATATCTATAGAAATATCAGGGTGGAGTAAATGTTAGTATTCTCAATAATTTAGATTAATTGGGAAAATAGGCTTTTTTTAAGATTGTTTTAGATTGGAAAATTCTAAAATCAGTTAAAATTATGAAAAGATTTTCTTTGGAAATCTAATAAATTAATGTAAATTAAGTGTATGCAATGCGTCAAATAAAACTTTGAATAAAATTGTTAGAAAATATTGACAATCGAACAAATTCAGCTCCTGCTTATTTATATTAAGCTAGAAAATAAAACTTGCTAATCAGCTTTCAATTTCTTAAACTCCAGTTTGATTTTCAAACAAAATATAAAAGCTAAATGATTAGAAAATCAACTAAAATTCAAAATAAAAGTGAAATTTTTAAAACATTTTTTACTTACCAAATAATTAACAGTGATTGTAGAAGACAACTACCTACAATAAAAGAATATACAGTCAATTCATGTAACTAAAAGATTTAATACTCATTAAAAAATGTGCTTTAAGCATATTATATTAAAAAAAATAGATCTGGGTGGATAGATCTGATATATGGAAAACTATAAATCATTTTTCATTTAAATATGTTCCAACAATTTATTAAATAATATTTTGAGATTATTTCTTGCTGTTCAGGGGTACTAATAAATATAGGTACTTTTTATCCCCAGGAAAGTAAAATCAAAAAATTTTCTATTCGCGATCAACGTTAACGCCAAGCCTTATTTCGAGGAGATAAATGAAACAAATATCAGAAGAAGGAAACCAACTCGAAAGGTATAACTCATAGCGAATCCTCTGCATGCTTTTTTTAAAATTCTAAGTGTAAAATCTTTATGGACTCTTGGCGACTGTAGTTGACATAGCTGCAAACTATAGAAGATTTTACATACAAAGAATTTTAAGAATTTTTATTACCATCAAAATACAAAAACTTAAGGCATAATGCATAAAATTATTTGATTAATTGAATGCTAGTAAAAAATAAACTTAAATATTATTATGCCTAAATTTCATCAAAACATTTATTTTACAACTTTTTTTAAAAAAGTAATTAGAACATAAAAAAATTCTTACCATTTATCAATAATTTACTCATAACATATCTCTCTATAATAATCTATTCTTTTTTTTTAATAATAAAATTGATATTTTAATCTTTCAATACTGTGACATTGATTTAAATTCAAATTAAATAAACTTAACATAGTTCTTTAATAGAATAATGCCTTATAGATTTACAGAAGGAACGATGAGAATGAGATTTCAAATTTTTTAAAATATGTGTGCATTTAGAATTCATAGCAATTACCTTTACTTAAGCAGACATTTCTAAAATTCTACATTGAGTTTTCGATTTTCATTTTTCTTTCACTTTCAGACACTGGTGTAATGATCCTTACGTCATATTAATCATAGGCTGATGTGGAAACTTGTCTCCACATCAACTTGTGGAATTTTTTTTTTTTACTTATTGTTCTGGAGAAAAGAGTGCACCACAATTCGTAGCATATTCTGCTATGAGACTAGAAGCTCAAGAATTACATCACAGAAGACAAACTTTCCCAGTGCTAATTAGTACTCATTGTCTATTAAATTATTACTAGGGGAAAAATCACTTTTACTCTTTACTGATGATTGGTAGCATTTACAGATACTAATACAGAGATATTCTTAAGATGTTTAAAAATCTGCTTTGATCCTATTTAATGTTCACATTAAAAGAGTTTGAATATTTTACCTTAGTCAGGTCAATAGCAATAATTAGAAATTCATAAAATCCTTTTTAACTCAAAATGATCTTCACTTATAATTCCAAATAATATGCAGACTTATTTTAGGAATTTAACACAGGTGATACATATATATTTCAATTGTATTATAAAACTACGGAATGTATAGATAAGAGTAGAAAAAGAACTGTTTTCTGCATATATTTAACATATATCCCAAAAACCAGGATATATGTTTACAAACATTTCCATGCCTTTGAAATACAGCACTGCACAAATAATTGATTCAAGAAATACATGAAATATATTTATAAGGCGATTAATCCGGCACTTATAAGAAATAAATTTACAGAAAAAAGTAGGCTTAACAATGCCGGTAAAACAGATACAATTTAAAATGTTTACAATATTTTCAGAACATCAGCAAAAATGCTTCCTTCACGAAATTAGGGAGAAATAAAATACTTGAATAATCATACACAATGTTACGCACAAATATATAAGCAAAGAGTAATATTTAACAATTTCACATACATGAGTAAGACATTAATTAACGCTGTAGGCATAAACATTAATAAAATAGAAAATAAAAGATGTATAAGTTAACAAATTTACTTACTGATATATATGATTAGTATTTTTGGAAGATTAATGCTGAATTAATACTAGAATTTGATTCTTTCCTAAATATATTTAGAAACAACAAGAAAATGGCTCTATCACCCACAAAAGGGAACTCTTGGAAATTGCGCTTCGATTTCATTGCCAATTCATAGAAACAAAGTTATTGAAATCAAACTGGCAAGGGTGGCCGAGAGGCTTGGGTATCAGCCATATTATAAAATGGGGTCAACCTATAACCTATATATATTTTTTTTCTTGCGTACAAGAGTTTATTCGAGTATTTTTCTGTGTTAACAAGTCCACGTTAGACTGATCGACACAGCTCTCAATAGCTCACCGAAGTCAAGTATCAGTGACTGCGGCGAGTAACTCGATGGATGACTGCTTTTATCAGCCTGCAAAGGAGCTAAGGGTGCGCGATATCGGGTTTCCTTAAACTCTGCAACTGTAAAGTGCTCGACTTCGCAGGCAAGTCGTCGGGCTACCAAAGCGGGGAACCACCCTTTCTGCAGTCGAATTTGTGATTGCATGTCTTCGGATTATCCTCAAGAATATTTCTCATACCGTCATCAATAGCTCAATTATGCATTCTTTATCAGTGCAACGTAGAAAGTACTGCTACTGCGCGTACAAAGCTAGAAAATCATGCACTCTGCATATTAAACGCTAGAAGGCTTTGCCACTTATCCCTAAATGCAATTTTTCTTCTTCTTTTTTTTTTTTTTTTTTTTTTTTTTAGAAAATCTTAATTTGCGATCGCAACGCTTGAATACGCCCTCTAACGGGGCCTGAAAATATCAGGCATTTATTTATTACGTTCTCATTTAGTTCTATCATAATCATTGGAAGAGTCGGACGTCATTTTCTTAGTAGCAAATAAGAAGCAAAATTTCCGTAAGGAAAAAGCAGAAGAACTTGAAAAAACTAACCATAACATTGGTAAATCTTTTTGAAATAGAACACGCCAAACATTTGAAAAACAATTTCTCAATAATTTTTACCTTTCTACTATTAATAAGCTTGCAACCAATATCTTCCGATATCGTGATCGCATACTGTTACAGATGTGAGTATTACGGTAACATAAATTTTTTCTTTTTTGTCTTCAATTCACTACAAATTAAAATGAAATCAACATTGCTTATTGCATTCCGATGTATAAATGTAATTTCAGAATATGCAAAACTGTATTAGTTATAGAATGGTATATATTTCTGAATCTATATAATTAGGAAAACAACAATAAAGAATCATCCGAATTACTTGAAATAATATCATTCATGTTGATTATTAATAAATTTTTATCGTTTTCTCGGTAAGTATTTTTTAATTTTGAATGATAAATTTCAACTAAAATTCAACTATTATGTTATAAGGTTACATATTTTATTCATATCGAGATCTTGCAATTATAAAATTTGTATGTCATCTTAAAGTAATGAAGGGATAATCTATGTATATATTATCTGAGAATAAAGTTTTCAAATGATGAACATATCATTTTGAAATTCTCCGGATTCATAAATCAGGTAAGTGTTATTATTTTTATAATAAACAATTTGCTTGTGAATAATTTTTTTTTCTAATTTGATGATAGTTCTCTATAGAATGGTGAACATGAACATGAAAGTATTTTTATTTTAATTTAAGAAATTTTCAATTTTTTTTTTTTTTTTTTTTTTTTTTTTTTGGTAAGTATTCTTTGTTTTTTTAGTTTATAAATAAAGATTTTTATTGAAACTTAAAAATTTTTGTCAAAAAACTATTTTTGCAAAATTAAATGATATAAAATTATGGGCTTATGTATACTTTTTGCATATTTTAATGTTTGAAGTAATATGATTTATAAGACTATGGAATGCAAAGTTTAAATTGGCCTTTCATGATATATCATTAAATTTAATAAAACGATTTCGCAGGCATTAGGTTTTAACCAGGGGCGCCCATATGTTTGAATTTAGGGGGGGGGGGCTCATGAAAGAAAACGATAAATAGCTTAATGAATTAAAAAATATGAAAGGAAATTTTATCTATTTAAATATTTTTAACTTAATTAGCTGAATAACTAATTAATTTAAATTAATTTCACTTTTAATTATACATGATTAATCAAATACGCATATGTTTCATTACGCATATATTTTCTAGGGGGGGGCGGGTCCCTTCAGCCCTCCTCTATGGGCGCCCATGGTTTTAACTCTAATAAGAAGATACACATTCTTTTTCTGCTTATTTACAAATATTTTTCCGATGGGTTTTGGATGTTCCTTCTTTAAAAAAATGAGATACCATTTTGTTTTCGCTTGCACAAGAAAGAATCAAAGCTTAACCCCGTCCCTTCCCCGTCGAGGAGCGAATTGCCAGACTATACTTTAAATTGGAAAGGGTTGGCGAAAATTTCTATTGGTGTTAAAGGAGCGTTCTCGCCTATTGCCAAACAGCTGTGTGCTTATGTTTTTGTTTTGTTTTCGGTATCACGTATCTATCATTCACCAAGTTATATATGGGTGCGACATTTCAGAGTTTCCATTAAGCGGCTGTTCATTAGATTCTTCTGCATTAAATGAAATATAAAGCGTATTTTTTTGTTATAGCGCCGAAATAATCTTTTGTCTCTGTTAACTAAATTGTGTTTATTAGCGTTTTTTAAAAGCTCATAATAAAACTAAGATAAAATTTTTTTTGCATTATTACCTCCATAACCCCTTCTATATTTTCATAACTTTCATTAAATGTATTTTGAGTACCGAATATCTTTTCCTATTCATCCAATAATTAAAATTAATAATTTCACAATAACCTTTAATCCTTAATAATGAAATGACTATTACAATAAAGTTTGTTTACTTAAAAGATTTTTAAAAAAATTTTTATTGTTTAGCATAGACTTTTTTTTTCCAATTCTATATTCATTAATTAAACTTAATAGTTCTGCTCGATAAACATTTACAATTTTTTTTAAAAATTTTATTTAATTTTCAGTTATTATGGAATTCTTTAAATATTTTTCGACGTAGAGATTATTTAGCAATAATGCAAAAAGCTGAAATTTATAAATGTATAATATTTATAAATGTTTAAGAGAATTTTTAGCAGCTATTTTGTACTAATTATTTGAGTTGAAATGTTCATTATACACATTTTTATAATAATAATCGTAAAATTCATTGAACAATTGAGTATTACATTTTAAAATGCAAGAATGCATTTTAGAATTTAATAACTATTTAATTTTATAATTGTAAAAGGGTAGATAAGTTACTTCGTCACAAAGTTTTGCATGATACGAGAATATTATACGATTGCTTTATAATGAAAGAACAACAGTTTAAGTTTTAAACTTTTTGTGGAAAAGAAGAAAAAAATAAATTTTTTCCTGTCATCGGTGTTAGAGATTAGAGAGTCTTTTATCGTATAAATATTAAGTCAGTATTGTTCCCTTATAAATAAAAATGCATTTTGCTCTGGAAAAAAAAAATTACTTGAATTTATGTCTATAGAAATTCCCTAACTATTGCAACAAAAACTTTTAAATTTCTAATCAAACTTTCCTTTATTATAATTTTGTGTAAATAACTATTATTAATAATATAAATGACTATTAAGAGGAATTAATTGAGAATGTCCAATTTTAATGAATTTACTGTTTACGCAATCAGATTAATAACTTTTCCATAATTTACAAATGGAGAAAAAATCTTTTACAGTTTAAAAGTGAAGATAAAAATAAAGTTGTGATTAAATTTATAAAGTAAGCCCTACCCAAAGGAGGTTGAAGTAATGGATTAAAATCGAAATTTCAAAAGAAAAAAATAATCACCTTTTAGTGTACAGGGGGCAGGAAACAAAAAATCTAAAACTAACTTTTGATCTAAAGATCAGATGTCTCTAGGTCGAGATGTCGAGAGGGTGAATTCAAATATGCCACTTAATTATAGCGGACAATATATTTTAAGTTGGGAAAGCAGACACTAAAACGCACTTACTTTGAGAAACTTTTTTTCCGGCGTATTCGGATTTTTGATCCCCAGTATATAGGGGTTGCCGCAATCTGGAAATATTGTCCCAATAGTTTGGTCAGGAAAGTTGTCGCCAATGGCTCAATTTTAAAATTTAGTTTTTCTTTTATAAATTTTCTGATATTTTCATATGAAGGATAGTATTAAGTTCGAGAATTAAAAATTTGTGTTTAAAAAAGTTGTTAAAAATTGTAATTATTATTAATATTTGACAACAGGAAGTTTTTAATTTAAGGTTGACAACTTTTTTAATTATGTTATTTTTTTAATTATGTTATTTTTTTAATTACTTAATTCATATAACAGTATTTTCGAATCTATAAATTTATGTTATGTATGATCGTTGCAGAATAACCTGTACGGAATATATGTAAATAAAATATATTTTTAAAATTGTGCATTTTCTATTAATTGCATTTATTATTCTTATATTGAAAGAGTATCAAGGTATTTATGACCTCCATAATGAATGAAGCATTTACGGACTTTTATATATATCAAGGAATTGAATAAATTTTTCACGAAGTTTAAGATCTCATTGCAAGAAAAATTAATTTAATAAATATTTTTTTTTTACAATAAATGCTTCTAGTAATGAAACAAACGCTTTCAAGCTTAATTTTAAAAATATCGATTATTTCATTTGCAAGAAATTATTACTTTAAAGCGTGATAACATTTTTGAATACTCTAATTTTTTTTTCTAGTATGTCTTTCTAATACGTCTTTGTTAATTTCAAAAAAAAAAAAATCTTAATAAAAAAGCTTACATTATTCTTTTATAGAGAATATTGATTTAATAGAGAATATCAATAAAATAAAACAGGTTATGTTTTCTTACAATAAAAGTTAAATAGAATTAATTCTTCAAAATAGCGATCCAATAAAACATGGTATTAAAATGTTACGTTATTTTTTGTGATTGGTTCAGTAACAAAATATTTTTATTTCTTCGCAAACACAATTCTTGTAAAAAAAAATTAAATCTGTTATATCAAAAAACAAGATCGTTTTATAAAATATAAATTATTGCGTTTAATAAAATATAAATATAGTGTATTTGTAAAGCGATCCTAACAATAAAAACGTTATTTTCTTTTTTAATTCTCTATTAAGAGGAATTAATGAGTTATTTTTATTCATCATGGCTAGTCGATGAGGAGAAAAAGAATATCAAATTACACTGTTTAGGTTAATGTAATTTCGTTCTCCCATCACATTTACGCGTAATTCATCGCCAATTCCAACTGCAACCGCCAAGTTTCCAATTTACGGTATGGTTTGGCAATTCGCATCCGAGGAATACTGTAGACTCAAAGCGCGCGCACTTGACCTCTCAGCAAGAAAAAAGAGGATTCACAAAGGTAGGCTTGGTGAAGATCCATGGCAACACGTCGGAATAATGGGCAAGAGAGGCAAAAGCAACTCCAGGGAAAACCCGGGGTGATGCACGAGAAAGAAAATCAAATATTTTTCTTTAAATTTAATAAACCACAACGAAGGAACGTTACAATGATGCACGCTAAATTAAAGACGCCTCCAGAGCAACTGAATGTAGGGTTGTCAGACAGTGAAATTAAAAAATACTGCAACTTTGTCTGAAAAAATACTACAGTAGTAGTCCTTTTCAGTAGTTATTTGGAAGTTTAAATATTATTAAAAGGATAAAATACTCTTTAAAGGTAGGTACTTTATTTACGTCGCACTAGAGCTGCACAATAGGCTGTTGGCGACGGTCTAGAAAACATCTCTGAGGATGATCCGAAGACATACCATCGCAATTTTGATTCTTGGTAGAGGGTATGGCTCCCTTGCTTTGGTAGCTCGGCAACGTGTGAGAGAAGTCGGGCACTTCACGGTAGAAACTGGCGTGGTATTGGTCCAGTTTCACGAGGACAGTACCAGGCACCCTCGGTCCCTACGCAGGATGATCAAAGTGGTCCTCCACCCACTTACTAACCGCAGCCAGTGATGCTTGACTTCGGCGTTCTACTAGGAACCGTGTCTGTACGATCAGTCCACTACGGGACACTATTTAAAGGATAATAATAGTATTAAAAGAATAAAATAAAAGGTTATATTACTAAGAATAAAATGATACTAGGAGGCTTCTCCCCCTGCTCGCTGGCGCTCGCCAACCCCCTACTCACTTCTGCCTAGCTTAATAGTATGAGATTTCCGCAGCTGAATTGAGCAACCTGATAATGCTCACTCTGGTTATTGTTTCCGTTTTTAAAAGCGCTATATGTTGAGCCACCTCAGCTAGATTTGGCATGTGACATTTTTAGATGCAATCATTGGTCGATTTTCTAACGTTGCCATTCGGGGAGTTGTAATGAGGCTTTTTTTTGTTGCCGCATAAGAGAAATATATATATATATATATTAAAATAGAAAAACAATTATCTTTTCCCTTTTGTGCACTTATACTTCAGGTAAACGCGTTGCAACAAGAGATTTAAATCAGCATTGCCTTAAAATACTTACGTATATCATAAATGATTCATAACAAATTTGTAAAGAATCTATCTTAAATGAAAAAAAAGTCGCATATTTTATTTCATATCCTACATAGAAAGAAAGCGTAAAATTTATTTTAACAACGTGTCAGTTGCATAAAAAGCACGTTTTACTATATCATAGTACATTTCACTGCGATCGCTATGAAAACGACGTCAAGAATAACTAGCTAAGCAACAAGCTAAGCTAGAATAATACGCATTTAGTCCGTGGTTTCCCAGATCTGGTAGTTTATCGCGGTCGCTGTGGAAATCAAGATGCATCCGGTTGGCTTATTTCTAAAATTGAAAAACTAGAGTGGCACTTCTTATCTTTGATTTAAAAATTGAAAAAAGAAAAAAAACATAAACATACCATTTTTTAAAAAAAAATACTAAGGAAACTACTACATCCCTATTTTTGGGTGAAAAAATACTACTGTTGTATTGAAAATACTACGTATGGCAACCTTACTGAATGACTGTTCATGTAGAAATCGTAGCTATTCGTCTCATACAACAACGCCCCCTATAGTTCGCTGCGATATCCTGTTTGTTTCTGCAAAATAAATCCCAGCAATGTTAAGAGACTCCGTTGTTGGGGTTGTTTCTAATCTCATTTGCCAATATCAGCAAGCCTGCTTGGTGAAACCAAGCGAATTTAAGACAGAGGGTGTGTTTCTTCTTTCTCAGTGGAGCCATCTACGGCCAAAAATACGACTTCAACCACTCACGCTCTACTGGCCGTTTATAGGGTATACTTCATTCCACCTTAAGTTGGCACTGGAGAAAAGGGTAGACAGACCGGATTACAGACGTTGTCATGGAAACTGGGTTACTCTTTAAGGCGGTTGAGGGATGAGGTAGCAAAAAAAGGAGAGAAAGTTGCCAGTATTGGCGCTAAAGAAAGCAAAACGCCGATGTTTTTTTTGTTTTTTAAACCGAGAATCGAACTAAAATTTTGAACAGAATACAGAAAAGAACACGATTTTTTAGAGCATTTCTAATAATTATTATTTTAGATACTAGTTGTAAGCTAATTTCTTAATTAGTATTTAAAAAGCAGATTTTCTTATTATGATTTTTTTAACTAAACTAAACTAATTGTAAACAATAAAAGAAAAAAAAAATATTTGAAAAGTTTTTTTTTTGCTGAAATCTAAGTAAAAAAAGGAAACGCATAGATGCGCATAAATACGTTGTTTTAAATATTTTTTTTTTTTATATGCTTACTTTTTGTAGCATATAGCTTTTGTATACCAAGGCAGGCATAGGTAGCATAGGCAGGGGATCATTGATCATGAAAAATATCATACCTATGTTTTTTAATATTTACTGTTCTTTTATATATATATATATATATATATATATATATATATATATATATATATATATATATATATATATATATATATATATATATATATATATATATATATATATATATATATATATATATATATATATATATATATATATATATATATATATATACAAAATTCAAATTTTTTTCAGAAAAGTTTTTTTTTTATTATAAAAATAATTTTTTTCTGAAATATATTTGCTTCTTAGAGACAAAAGAACTTGGATTTTTAGTATTATCCACACAGGAAGCGCGTACTGTATGTACGCCCCCCCCCCCCCATATTTTCAGCTGCCATATCCCACCATCTTAGACTCAACAAGAGCTCATTGACCTGTCCTAGTGGTTATCATGTTATTCATTTAATATTTTAACAGTTGACAGTTCCTTCTGCAAACTTTTTGTGGGGTTGTCCTGAATTGAATTCAATCCACAACTTCTTATCAGGAGAAATTCTACTTGGGTGGTTAGGCGCATTTTTTCAATAGAAAATACATATTTTAAAATATCAGAATCTTCCGTTGCTTTTCAGGATCTTTGCGGGTGTGAAAGGTGGCTTAAGAGATAAATCCGTATAATTAGTTATTTAAGTATAGTAGAATTAGTCTGGAAATATTTTGTCAGATACTGAAATATCTTAATATTTTCTACACAAGAGAAAGAATTTCTCAGCTTTTTTGGCTTTGTATTTCAAAAATAATAATTAAAATATTGACTGGTTTAAATTGACCTTTCAATGTTAAAAAAAAAATTTTTATTCACATTTTGTATCTTTTTTTAAAATTATTTCAATTCCTATACTTACACTTGTATTATGGAATTTGTATTTCAGATAATATTTAAAAATCCCTTTAATTAAACAAAACTAAAAATCTTAAATTTCCGCCATCACATTATTAAAGCTCCTATAAAAAGCGAATTATACTTCAGAGCTACGCATGGCGCAAAAGACACAAAATTTGAATCTTTAAGGAGATTGAATAAAGCAAAAGCAATTTTAACTTTTGTCGTAAAAAAATAATAATGAAATCATATGCTGAATTAGCTACACAGCAAATATGCTCAACTGTCATCAGTTTAATAATATTCACCTGTCTATTTTTTTAATTTTTTTTTTATTCATTCTGAAGGGAAAATTTTTTTCGTTAAATATTGTACATACGAGGTTAATATTTAGAAAAATAAATAATCAATTACAATTTTACTATACTGGTTTAAATTTGTTTTTTTTTTTTCATTTATGAACAGGGTTTGTTGATCTAAATCACGATTTGAATCATGATTTAAATCAACTGATTTATATATATATATATATATATATATATATATATATATATATATATTGATTTAAATAATTAAAAAAACAGTGTTTTAAATCATTGATACTTTTATTATTTCTTTTCTAAGTTTTAAAATTCATTTTAAATAAATTGCTGCATTAATTAATTTTAGCTAACGAAATTACTTTCTTTCTTGGTATGTGTTAGATTCCAACACATTTCAAATTACTTTTTTAAAAATCTTTTGGTTTTTGAGATTGAAAGTACTTAAAGTAAACATTTAAGTTTGTTTTTTTTTCTCATAATATGTTTACAGTATCTTTGGCATTATCAGATTTTCTATAAATAAATATAGTGAAAAAAATTTTTAATTACTACATAAATTTTTTTAAAGACTTTTTTCAGCTGAACTTTTTTTTAATGAATGACTACACTTATAAACACAATCTGATACATTTATTTTGTCATTTTAAAAATCAAAAGAAAAAAAAAAAAGAAATCACAATTTTAAATTAAAATTATGGTTTGGTAATTGAAACTTTGTTTTAAAAGTTAAAGTATTTTTAAATTCTCTATTTCATCTAATCTTTAAATTTCAATCATCCATTTGTTTCAAAATGGTTACTATGCATTCAGAGCAATAAGTAACAAAATAATACAAACTAACAAAAAAAGCATGCAAATATTTAGTAATAAGCAACAAAAGAAGAAGAAAAAATTTTAACAAGGAATCACAAAAAAAATTAACAATTAATGCACAAAAAAATCATAACTATAAAAAACGAGCTAACATTAAATAACTAGTAAAAAACAACAAATTAACAATTAATGCAAAAAAAAGAATAAGTATAAAAAAAACGAGCTAACAATAACTAACCAATAAAAAACAACAAATTAACAGTTTATAACTAATAAAAAACAAAACAAAAGAAAAATTAAGCGATATGAGTGAAAGAAAGCGAAAAAAAAAACAAGGAGAAGGGAACGAGCTGGCTGACCAGTGTAAAAACTTAGCCAACGCGCCAATTCCTTGGCCTTGAAAACTAATCCAGCGCCAAACTATAACACCTCCTTCTTCTTTGTACATTCGCTTTACTGAGAAGGTATTTATAAATTAAATACATTTAAACATGAAAAACTTCGAATGTATGTTTCAAGATAAACTTTTCTTATTATACAACATTAATTTACATTTGAACGTGCATTTAAACTGCAATTAATTCCAAAATAGAGAAGAACTACTTTTCAAAGGCGGAGTATTACATATCCTACCCTTCCCTGCAGTGCCAACTTAAGGTGGAATGGAGTATAGACTCATTCATACATCCATTCATTCACCTACAGATCGTATTTTCAATTTCAACATGATCCAGAGAATGATCAGTCTCTGGTTCAGTACCCCAGAGGTATTGATTTGGTATGGGAACATGGAGGTCTTTGTCACACGACAGATTTAACGTGCACCAGTCATCATTTACTACTACACTAGGAGTCTTTAGCCGGCGGTGATTGAACTTACGACCTCTTGGACATGAGCCCAATGCCCTAACAACCAGGTTATCCCGGCTTTAAGAAGCCTTCTTTACCAGCCTGAACTCAACTCTCAAAGAGGAGAAGACTGGGAGAGAAAAATCTAAATATGTTTTTAATTCCCTATTGAATTTTCAAAAAAAAACTGATTATGGATATTTACTTCATTTGACGGTACGAAACACGTACTGTCACAATATTACACGTGTGAAATACAGATCCGTTACCCAATCACAATTTCAGATGTAAAGCATGCGATATTTTAGACTCATTATTAATTTTTTCTAACAAAATTATCCCAATACAATTCTGAAAACAACAATTTTTACAATTGCCTGTTTTTAGATCTTTTATAAGTATCTTTGTTTTTATGAAATTAACGTTAAAAGAATTTTGTTTTGCCATCCAAATCAGTTTCATCAGTTTAAACTGTAATAAAATTAGATTTTAAAAAATATAAAAATTTAAAAGAGTGTAGTTTAAATGACTTACTTTAAACCACAAATTGCATTATTTTTTTGCTTTAAAGATTATAACCGTCGTTGTACAGCCGACCCTTTTTTAAGGGTTTAAGAATACTAATGTTCAACTCCGTAGCCTTCTAATTTTGAACCCAATCCAGAAGACAAGGGAACTCCTGGATCGAGTATTGGGAGAAATTTGCCTTCATGGAAGTCTTTTTGATGGAGCTAACCCGCATTTGCGTTACATGGAGAGGAAGACCACAAGAACCTCCCACTGTTAGCCTGACGGCAAGGGGACTCTAATCCATGATCCGTCTACCACTGAGGATATTTTACGTCAGCACTGTCCGAATGCGGAATTCGCATCGACTGGGATTTGAACCCGGTTCGCCGCGTTGGAAGGCGAACGCTCTATCCCCTGAGCCATCACGGCTCTGCTTTAAAGATTGGAAGAAAGAGCTAATTTCCTAATCTAATAAGGCGAGCCCTTCATTTTCTACTTCTTTTAAAAGATATTGTGCTGTCTAAGTAATACCATATCATCAAAAGGTTTTTAAATACAAAAAATATCAAGAAAACAAAAAATAAAAATTTAGCCCAATATCCAAAATGACGAGGACAAAGACCTCCCTATAAATTTGTGCCACCACCTTTCGCGTTCTTTAAAGAAAGGGAACCATTGTTTTAAAATGGCGCTAGACACAACTAATTGATACTAATAAAAAACAAGAAAACTAGAGTTAATCTTACTATGCATCTAAAATATAAAAAGAAAATATTAAAGGAGAAAAAAAAAACATTTTGATTTCGGGAAATTTTGCATATTCTCTGCTCTTTTCCACCGTGAAAGAAGTCCCCTGTAGAAGTGTTTTTCCCTAGTATGACGTATGTAAAAGGAGAAGCTGACGTTCTTGCTGTAGTATTTCCGTGTTCGTCGAATTCGAATATTTCGCCCGCAACATGGCGGTTTTTGTGGATCGAACACTGTCGTCGTTTATAAAAATCCCTCTCCTACACTTTAAAGTTCTTTCCTACTCTTAATACTTTTTCTTTTTTCAAAAAATTTGATTGAGTAACCTGCTTTAAAGTGATGCTTTAATTTTAATGTAAATATTTCCATAATTTTTTTCAGTAATTATCCTGTAATTCCATTTCCTATAATTGAAGTGCTTAGGTTTAAAAGATATAGGTTCTAATTAATACTTAAAGGAATTTGGAGGAAATAGCCTTAAAGTTTGTACGTGAGAATCCAGATTAAACATTGTCTTATTCGAAAACTTTCAATTGCCGCTGTCTTTAAGTAAGTTCCTAATACTTATATAAACTTATGGTTTCTGTCATTGCAATAAC
The DNA here is from genome assembly GCA_949128135.1 of Parasteatoda lunata. NCBI lineage: Eukaryota > Metazoa > Arthropoda > Arachnida > Araneae > Theridiidae > Parasteatoda > Parasteatoda lunata. Next base: position 87,112,222 of record OX421971.1, on the reverse strand, counting down.
AAACTTGGCTTTTTGATTTGTTAGTTGCCAAGTTTTGATTAGTTTGATTGCCAAGTTTTCTAAGGTTACTCGCCAAATTTTCGCTGCTAACTTTCCTAGGAACTTTCCACCACTCCGAAAACAATCCAAGGCACTTGATACTTTTATCCCTTGAGATCTTCGAAACTTAATTACTTTATAAAATAAATCAATGATGTAGAGCAGCAGTTTCCAAAAGGTGTTGAGTTCCCTAGAATTCCTTGGAAGGATAGCAGGGGTTCCGAGAGTTAGGGTATTTTAACCAGTAACAATAATATTTATAACCATTAAATAATCCATATTTTATTTATATTTCGTTTGTTTATATGAAGTTCTTTCTGTAAAATGTGAAGGAAAAATGTAGCAAAATTTTAAATATGTATATTTTTTAATAACAATAAGTTGAATAAATTATGAAAAGAATATACATTCATAAAAATTTTACTTTTCAATTCAAAATAAAATAACTATCTCCAAAAATAAAGAATTGAACTTTTTGGGTAACTATTCTCATTTTTTATAATATTAAAAAAAAAAAAAAAAAACATAATTCAGCTTATTACACTTGTTTTCAGCAAACACACCAAGAAAAAATTCATAATTATAAATATTTCATTCATCGCATTCAATAGTTTCCAAATTATTACTAGTCTTTTTTTTTTTCTTTGGTTAGTATATTTACAGAATCTAGTGAACTTCTTCTTGAAATACCAGGGGTATGTCAAAAGAAGCTTAACCATTTAGTGTACCATAGCCTAAAAAGAGAAATGGAGAACTGCCATTATGAAGTACAATAGATCTTTCGACAAAATATTTGAATTCTTTTAAAAATGGTAAGTAGAATCTTTTTCCACTATTTCCTTCAGTTCTAAATGCAGCTGAATATTTCCATACAATGAAACAGAAATGAAACCAACGCATAACGTATTTATTCAGCATTAATTCTAAAACTCATACGTGTTTCTTAATAATTTAGAACTTCATAATATAATGGTTAAGTTCTTTAGAGTCATTTTCTTGAAGGATGGAGTGAGGGTCAAAAATTCTTCATTGTTGTTACCATCATTTGGTTATTATGTATTTGCTTTTAATTTTCCTAAGTCAATTGAACGTCAGCTGGGCGTGTAAAAGAAGTGCTACACTTTCTGGTCGAAGTGATGGTGAGATTGGAGGAATGACGACAGCGGCCAGACCTGTTAGTGGTAGTGGAAGATCAGCACAACTATGGAGGCTAACATCATCGATAACTACCATTTCATTCTTAGCCAAAGCACCCCATTCCTGACTGCACACTCCCCCGAATGTATACACGCAGCTCTCTGTAATAATAATAAATATTACTTTCTGTATGCATGTTATTATATTACTTTCTGAATGTATGTTCTGAATGCATAAACTAAAAGCAAACAAAATAAAATTGTATTTTATCATTAAAATTCCAAGTTAATGATGTTTTTCTTCGAATAATAAAATAATTTCACAGTAAAAAATGAACGGTGGAATTAGTAAATTAAAACTGCGCTCATCATAATTTCAAATATCAATATTAATTAAGGGGAAACAACTTAGTCAAATTTTTAAAAAATTGAGAAATTTTTTTGTTGTTTTTTTTTAGATAGTTTATCCTTTTGAAATTATCGTAGCACTATTTTAAATTTATTTTCGTAAACATTTTACAGTTACAGCATAATATATCAAGCGCGGCTTGCAAAAGCAGGACGCGCTGTCACATAGATGAACAAGTTAATTAATGCATTTGCTCACTCCTATCAAAACATTTTAGTAAAAAAACTACCATTTTATCTATTTTGATCAAATAATTCATTTAAATTATGTAAAAAAAATTATGTTAATTTCAATGCAAATAGTTAAAATTGCAACTTTTCAGTTTTTCGTATTATCCCATCAAGAATACTGAGACCAAAGTTGAGACTTTTGCCTTGGTAAAAAAGTATTATTAATCAGAACTGCCTTAAATTCTAATCACCCCAAAAATTTCAAAATCTCGAAATGAAACTTTTTTAGTTTTCTTTTTATTTCATAAAAAACACGTGGGTCGAACCTATCTTGATGAAAGCATGTTATTAAGCATTACTTTCAAGTAGACTAATTACCTCTAATTACACCAATTATTAAAAAAATATCCTAATACTTTAAAAAATATAGAAAAGAAACTTTTTGTTTCAGTTTTTCTACTTATTTCATAAAGAACACGTGATCAAAATTTAAGACATCAATCTTGGTTAAAACTTGTATTTCAGCATAAAAAGTGTTAGTAAGAGTAAATGCCTTTTTATGTATACAGATACGGTTGAATACGTCATGGCCAAAATCCATTATTGCTTCAATTTAATTTGAATGAGGTACAATAGCTTGAAAATCAATTGAAAACTGATATTCAAAAAACAGCTATCAATCAATCTCTTTGGAATTAAATTTACTAGTCCTTCACGCCTTGCGAGTCTTGAGAAGGGGCTTTTACTTTTGAACACTCGAAACATATCGACTTTTTTTTCATCTTCATGTTTTTTGAAGCCTGTAAAGTTTTGTAATCAATTATACTATTTTACATTTGGAGCTTGACCAGTAGTTTGATAAGAATTTAATTCTCGTAAAAGTAAGCATCTGTATTTTAATATTTTAATACGGTTCATGTGGTCCTTAAAAAACTAAGAGCAACAATATTATTAGGCGAAGCCATAGATCGGCAGTGAACGTGTTTAAGTTACATTAGCAAGAAGATCATCTCACTTTTTTTCTTTTGTTCGAAGTATAGCTGCAATTTATCGGCTCACTTCTTTTGACTGAAGTGTTATACAACAAAATGATTTAAATCTTTATTTATATGGACTTATACCCGGCCAATTCTACGAATTTATCAGTTTAATGTGTGTTGCTTTTCATAAATTTGCATATAGCACAAAAATTTAATTTTTGAATTTTTTTTTAAACTAAAATATTTGCATTGAAAATTCGGCATGTGCGCTTACTAACACAAATTGACGCAGAACAACATCTTTAAAGATATTTTGATTTCTTATCGCACAAAGGTACGGTGATTACTGGATAAAATTTCAACCGATAATAAAAGATTGAACTTTATTAAATAATTTTGTAATAATGTGCAACTATGGAACTTTAACACGTTGAATACCACGCTAATTTTACATGGCTTGGCCGTCTGGCCACAACGGAAAATAACTACAAACTTAATTTGCAAATACTAGACAGATTTTGCTAGTTTTTTAAAAGGTTCAGCATGACATATCTGAAAAAAGTGGCGAATTATATAAGCCTACGAATTGTTTAGAAATAATGGTGGATAAAACTCTACTAAATTGAATTTATTAAACCAAGAATCACACTTAATAAACTACAGCTTGAAAATATTTATTCGCTGTCCGGAGCAAGTTGGCATCTCTGTGTGAATAAATAAAACTATTTTTGTTTGATCTATATTGCATAAATTTTTTCAAACCATTTTAGTAACGATAATAACATATAAAAAATTAAAAGCATTAAAAATTTACTCGAATAATCCTGGCTTCGCCGGTCACCGTAGACCCCGTGGGGCTACGAAAAGACTCAGTGCTGGCATTTAAACGTGACCTCCATGGCATTCAACATGATAAAATTAGTGTATTAAAGCACTATGATAATTTTTTACAAGTTGAAACAAAATCCAAAGAGCCTCTTTTTTATCGAAATGAACTACAACGCTTTATGGCTTCTGAAAAATAACTCCAATGATGTTTTTAAACATAATAATATAATTTATACCCTCAAAAAAGTCCAAAACATACTTCTTCTCCCGGTTAGAAGAATTTGCAGAGGCAATTTACAGCACAATCTTCATAAATTCAATTTTTCCTGTGATCATAACATAGTCGCACACAGGCTATTATTGTAAAGATTTGACTTAATCTAACAAGTGTACTGAAAAATTAGCACGTATTAGGTAGATTAAAATTATGCCCAAAAATGATGTTAAAAATTTTTTATTTGAATTGAAAATGCTTATAGATTTTTAAATAAAGGGAATAGTTGAAATTTAAAAAATTAAATCAGTCCTTAGTCAATGAGCAAGCAATTATAGTTTTCGGAAAAAAAGAATTTATTTTTAAATTTTTTAAAAATTCAAGTCAATTAAAGAACATTATTTGGAATTTGTGAAAGTCATCACTTTTCTTTTGTTTTATTTGCAGATTAGCCAACAAATTTTTTAAAGACCTGAAATTAAAAGTAATTGAGTAAGTTTAGAAGTAAAAAATTATTTTTTTTTCTTCTCTCAGTGATATTTAAGTCTTATTTTTTAAATCTAATATGAAAAGTTATCTGCATGTGTTGTTATATATTTTTTAAGAATCTGAGATGACGAATATTCTGCAAATGCTCTGATAGTCTGCAACGCACGCTACCAGGAGCTGGAGCTACAAGGTTGCTACTGAACATAATACAAGACAAAACTTTTCATTGGAATTGGATCCATTGGAAACAAAAATTTGTAAATTTCAACGCCTTTGTTTTGAATAGGATCAACAGACAGATTGTCAGTTAACAGACTGATTAAAAATGGAATGTCCAGAGATACATAAAAAGAAATACTTTATACCAACTGCAACAACCGCAGCCCCATGCCTCGGAGTATTTAAAAGAGTTCTTCTCATCCACTGAGCTTCATTTGCATAGTATTTATCAACTGATGCCATGCTAATTAAACACCGACTTTCAGGATGTTTCGATGCACCACCAAATAACCACATGGAGTCATGTACCACAACACACGATGCGAAAGTCCTGGGACATCGTAATGGGGGACGCGTAAGCCACCTGAAAACAGAACTGAATTCAAAATTGGTATTATCTATAAATTAGTTTAAGCCCGATAGCAAATCATATAAATATTAGTACTTGAGAGTGAAAAGTGATTACCCATTTTTATAATTATTTATTTATTTATTTATTATTATTATTATTATTTTTTTTTTTTGTAGTTAAACAGATTTTCTTGTTACAGATGAATAATTCCCAGAAAATATGATACTTTTGGAGGAAAAAATATTAAATTAAAATTTTTAAAATAATTTTTTAAAATATTTATTTAGTAATCTTAACCTATTTTAGGCCGACAATAGAAATTTTATAAAATGTAGTATTATTTTCATTGAAATATGCTTAAACTAAATTCATTAAGATATGCTTAAACTGAATTCATTAATAAGGTTCAGTGCATGAAAAATAATACTTTATTTTTTAAAAAAAGGTGCGTATATGCTCCATGTGAAAAATCAATGGCAAATCATTTAGTTGAACACTAGTTTTATGTGACATTTGTTTTATTTTTATTTTACTTACGGAACTTTAATCCTTAATAAAAACATATGATTAAACTCAAATGGAATTATTGTACACTTTCAAAAAGTTTAATTTATCAATAACCGTAAAAAAAATAATTTAAAAAAAACTAGCCAGGTTTAAAAAAATTTCAACCAAAAGTTTTTACTCCAATCAAATTAATAATATGTTATAGATGTCTTCAGAACCTTTGACTATAGCAGAAAAATAAAACTAGTGAAAAATATATAAATATACTATAGAAAAATAACGGTGTTAAAAGAATACTTATTGAAGCCGTGCTTTTACGCATTTTTGTCAGGAAATGAGTTAAAAAACTAGTTTAGTCAATGAAACTGCGTAGTTAACAAACATTATGCAGTTTACAATTATTTCCTGGCATTCAAGTGCCTGGAAAATGCAACCAGGATAATGACATTTTATAATTTTATAGCATTTTACTTCCATTTTCTTCTATACTTTTAGGCCTGACACTTTTACTATCCGCAAGGCTTTTTTTTTTAAAAGAGCCCAATCTCAATATTATATTTTATATTATTAATGATTTATAGAAGACAGGAAAATGACATCTTTTTAAATTTATTTCTCTGAAACCGTCTTCTTACTGTAAAACTTATTTTAACAAAATGACTTGCCAGTCATACACATTTAAACAAAAATACTTACAGCAAGCGTCCTTTGTGTTATAGAGAAATGAAAATATGTTATAGAGAAATTATGTTATAGAGAAGAGAAAATAAGTGGTCAAGAGAACGGCATATTTTCGTCTGACATACTCATTATTGACTGAAAAACTTTTATTTACAAAATAGTTTGGAAATTATTTCTTTGCAAATACTCCAAATAAAAAACATAGATAGAGGAAAGTATACAAGCAAGTTTTAAAGCAAGTAACTATTGAAAATATCGCTTATGGCTGGTCAGGCAAATAACATTTTGAAAACCAGCTATATATATTTGTTGAAACCAGTGTAAAATCATTTTAATAAGCTAACAATAATAGCATCAATTAAACTTTAAAAAAAAAACATTTTATTCTATGATATTAGGTTTCTGTTAATAGTCACAATAAATTGTCGTGTTTTGTTAGAATCAACCAGATATTAAAAGAAGTAGGCTTCTTACGAAAGTGACTGAGGCTCATACCACTTGAGCACAACGAAAGCTCTTTTAAATATAATTATTTGCAGTAGGGAAGTCTATCAGTTTGCAGTTACGACTATCGATGTTCAACTCCACATCCTTGTAATTTCGAACCCAATCCAGAATAAAAGGGATTTCCCGGATCGGGACAAGCTAGCCTTGGAGGAAGACTTTTTAATGAAACTAACCCATATTTGAGTTACATGATGAGAAAAACCTCTCACATTTAGCCCGATGGGAAGGGGATTCTAATCCATGATGCGTCTGCCACAGAGGATGTTTTATGTGGTCGGTGCGAGCCGGGTTAACTCATTTAACTCATGTCGCTTAATCGGAAAATTACAAATAACGTGTCCTAAATATAAAATATGAAATTAATTAGTTTTTAAGAATTTCTTTTAATAAATAAAAATATAATTTTGTAATGACGCTTAAGAAATAATAAATAACTTCGTCATGGCCTGAGATGAAAATTAATGAAACGAACACACGTTAAAAAATATAAAATTGAATTTTAGACGCTGTTCAGAAGAAAAAATATTTACTTGAAAAGATATTATCAAAAAATGACAATGGATGAAAAATTAAACAAGTCGAAAAATTAAAAGAAAAAATATTTATATTGTTTTTAAATGTTATTAATTTTTAATTTTAAGATTCCTTTCCCCAATCTCTATCACATTCATTTTTTTTTCCTGTCAAAAGTCAATATTTTCAAATAAATGAAAGGATCACTTTGCTTATAAAATATCTAAATATTATTATAAAATTTAGGTAATTGTAACAAAATGAGCATTTATTTGGATTTGATTAATTATGATGGTAGTTGGTTGTACGAAAACTGTAAGATTTAAGATACTTAGACTTTTTTCCCATACATATATCTAAAGAAGAGAACAACTCACGCATCTTTCAATATGTCGTATGAGATAACGCTAGCAAGTACAGGAAAACTCATGGTGTCGGTTTCTGTGGAGACTCCTGTTCCGCCGAGACACCAAATATGATGTTCATACACAGCACAAGCCATTCCCATTCGTGGATATGACATAGGATGTTTAAGCTTCCACTCGTCTTTTTCGATGTCGTATACCTCAATTGATGCAACTAACCTTCAAAACATTAACAGTCATTACGTATTTTATTATGCTTTTGAATTTTGCTTAATATAAAACAACATGCTAAAGGTTATCACGTTTACAATAAATCTTCCGGGGCATTAAACTTAAAACGTAGAATTACCCGCTATAAGAGCTTTTTAAGCTTAAAATGTTTCGCATTTACTGAAAACTTTGCATGATGCTAAGTTGAGGCACATTTTCGTTAACCATAAACTTGATTACACGATGCTATGGCTGTACAAGTACGAAAGTAAGGTTTATTTTAACCCTTATTAAGATTGCAGCAAAGGACCCCGTGCAAACCTTATGGAACTTAGTTCTCTGTCAAATTTGTCGGAAATTTAATATATTGTAGTTCAAAATTCTTTGATCAAAAGTTCTCATTGACGCAGAGTCCAAAAATTGATAGTTTACGAAATACAGAGCCTCAAATAATTAAAGTTTTCCATTTTCTAATACAGTCACGTCATTAGAGTTCACCAATGTGCACCACATCGAAGTTGTTTAATCGGATTTTACACATGCTAAAACCATTAAAAGGGCTGATTGCTTTAAAAGATACTTGGATATTGCACTCACACTGAGCGCGCAATTATTCAATATCCAATGCCGCATGTAAGCGTGCTTCAAGCACCTTTCACCACTGCGACCGTTGCATATATCTCTTATGTTTGAGTCTCTCTATGTCGGAAACTATTCCTTTTTGGGCTTTGAGTGAATGAAAATATTTTATCAGAATGCTTTAAAGAACTACAATACATCTATGAACCGATATTATGGTTCAACATCGGATCGATTTTTCTAAAAGTTTAATTGTGAGAGCACTGATAACACCACAGAGGTTGTTACAATCAGAAGTTCTCGGTTTAATATAACTCACAGTTTGATTTAACAGCTGTTTAGTTATGCAGACTGTAAAATTAGTAATAGTAACATTGACTTAGAAGTTATTTTTACAAGATAAAATTAATTCTGACTCCTTTACTCATATTTCAATGATTTATCCGCAAGTAAAAAGAGGTAATTTCATTGCTAAGAAATTTCCTTAAATCATAATTTTGTAATAAATAAAATCTTAAATTGATAAAGAAAAGAATACCAATTTTAAAAATATAAGAGTCGTTAAATTAAGCGTTTAGAAAAAGGTTTAAAAAAATAATCTGTCTTTATATTTTTCGTGAGTGGCACCATAAACTACTCTAGTATTTCTCCATCTATTGGCAACAATACAGCTGTTATTCATTTTGTTGGATTGTTTTAAATAATAATTTAATTAGTGTTACAAAATTAATTATTAAGTACTTATTTAGACTAATTTCGTATTTTTAAAGAAATAAAAGATTAGTAACGAAGAATTATTTTGATTTATTTTTTCTTCTTCCCAAACTGGCTGTAAAAATTTTAAACATAAACGGTGTAATGGTGCCGCATACTATTATACCAATTATTGGTGACAGAGCTTGGCGTTTATATATGTATATATATTACACGATAATCTAGTAATAATAATTCTGTAAGTTTTTAGGTTTTCTTTGACTATATTATACGATATTTTGTCTACGTGGGATTCTTTATGTGAATATTTTGCCCAGGTAGTAGTTTGTCCGGTGATATTTTGTCCCGATCAGATTTGTCTATGTAATATTCCGTTCCACAGTATTTTGTCCGGGAGAACTTCTGAGGCACAATAATTTGATCGGATAGTGCTGATTTTTTTCTTTCTTTTACTCCTATTATTTTTTAACCAACAATAACTTTTTTTACATAGATAAATTGTTATTAAAACTCCAATTACAGGTATAAGGGAAGAAGTGGTGTTTTAACTTTATAAGACATATACAAAAGAGAGCTTACGGAATATCCCCAGCTGCCATGCCACTCAATTCCGCAGGTAATTGGAAGTTAAAGATACGTAAAAAATATTTGTTGATATTGTGAAAAATATAGCATTTTCTGCTGCATATCTATTTTAAACATTTTCAACCTATTAATTTTATCGAATATTCATCACTCGTTGTAAGCCAAACTTTTCAGTTTTGGCCAATAATTTTGTATTGCAAATTTGCAAATTCAAAAATTTAGTTCTTTATACGTCACACTTCCAACCATAGTCAGTAATGAAACACCGCTATATGGCAACAATGAAAAATAAAAAAAAATAAAAAACAATTTTTAAAGTGAAGGGCAACTTTGAAAGAAATTCGTTTAGTGAAATAATTTTTAAACTTCACTTGGAATTCCATTTGATATTTTTCAACGCTCAGCTTCTCCGTACTTTTCCTCCATTCAAAATGAAACGGAAAGAAACCAAATATTGTTAATTCGCATCATTTATCGTTAATTTCTACTGAAATAAAAACTAAGCTGTTCTATTTTGAAAGTCTTCCTTATTTTATCACGCCACAGTTTACATATTACTGAGCTACGGCTCAGTAATATTCCCTAGAGTTACGATACTGAGCATAGCAAAATAATTACCTTCCATTATTATCTCTGCCTCCTATAGCATATATTTTATCTTGATAGGCAACGAGTGAATGATGAGATCTTGTGCAAATCATATCAGATTTCTGGACCCACTCACTTGAATGTATGCTTAAACAGAAAACAGTTTTAGTAGATACCATTTCTCCACAGTTTCGCTTGTCTGGATCAGAACCACCTTTAATAACGATTAAAAGTGTTTATTAGTATCACGTTAGCTCGCATTGCACAAATAATCTTCCTAGTTAAAACAATTTGTAATGTTTGCACCATGTAGAGAAACGCCTCTACATGGTTCAGAAAGGTTTTTATTTACTTCTTGAAATATAGGAATGCCGATTTCTTGGAACAAAAATTAAAACCTTCAATTTACATTTTTGAAAAGTTTCATCATCATTGCTAATACTTTTTTTTATAACCATTAAGTTCTAAGAAGTAGTAGAGATTGTAATGTGATGCACTATTAGAAATTAGAAGCGTTTTGGAATATGATGTGGTTTAATTTGAAGGAAAATATGGTTAAATTTCAACTCGTTAACTACAGTTTGAACCGTATTATGATTCAAGGTACCGATTTTATTGTTTAAAATTAAACTCATTTTTCTGAGAAAGTACATTTATCCGACAGAAAACTTTTGAACTAAAGATCAAAGATCTTAAAAAAAGAAAGAAAAAGAAAAAAAAAAAAAAAAAAAAAAAAGAAGAAAAGAAAAAAAAAAAGAATAGCAATTTGTTACAGAATTTTTTTGCACCCAATACTCTTTGTAAGATTCTCTTTTACTGAAATTTTAGTTCTGAGTTTTTAGTTTGAGATATCTCAGTAACATTATGGCTGTTTGTACCACAGAAAAGAGAAAAAAAGACAATAGTAAAAACATTTGATTTCTAGCTTGTTTACCAAGACTCATAAGCATTGTTTTTCACTTCAGACTTTTTAGAACTTTTAATAAATCTTGATAGCCTAGGCTCTCTTTATTTACGCCGAAAACAAGCTTGATATAAAATGGTTTTACTACCAGCCTTTCTTCTTTTCCGGTGCCCTGCATAATAGTGCTCTTCTAGCTACTAAGCAGTCTGGTAACAGTAATAACAATAAAACAGTAACAGTAATAACAAAAAGTTTCTAAAATGATAATTTTTGAGTCAACTATTGACAAGTCTAAAAAATTTAAAAATAAAATTTTAAATGTTTCAAAATGAAGCAACTAAAATATCCTTTATATATCTTCTGGTATCAAAATGTTTCATTTTGAAATATCATACAAAAAATTTATGGAGCTTAAAAAACTATCCCACGTTTTAAGGAGATAGAGAATGTTTTTGAAGAATAAGGAGGACATTTTATGCTATGGTAATATTATAACAAATTTATGAAAATAAACTGTCCATATTTTATCAAATGACAAGGTGTACTAAATAAAAGAAAACAATCATCAAGTAACGTTCACTTATATTAAATCTTCTAACGGCCGTGGTATACATGCATTTAAGTTACGTATGAAATAGATATTCTAAATGCTTTGATCTTCGTTAGATCGTTACGTCTTTGATCATAAGTTTTATACTGATTATTTGCTCTATACATTACAGATCATTTTATGTGCCTCACCTGTGACATATATAAATTCTCGATGATAAACAGCAGCATGATAATTTCTTGGTTCAGGTAAAACCCCAAAATACTCCCATCTATTCTTCAATGGATGATACAGCAATATCAATTTACCTGCAAAACAAATCCTTTTATCCATACATTTAGCTAAAGCCTTTGATTTCAGGATACGAAATAAACTAAACTAAACTCTGTGACTCGTCAGCCCATTGAGGGCCCAAAGCCTACTGTACCCATCTCAGTTTTCGTGACCTTGGGCTCTGGGGTGCAAGAGCAGATGTTCCGGTTTAGTGGTCAGCCAAACGAGGAACCCCCAGTGTTTAGTTTCCAAGCATGCTTGGTACTCATTTTATCGACCCACTGAAAGGATGAAAGGCTGAGTCAACCTTGCCCGGTTCGAGGATCGAACTCATGACCTGTAGCACAAGAGTGCGAAGCGCTAACACTCAACCACCGGGCTTCAGGATACGAAATACAGGCTGGAAAAAATTATTCCTTGTCTCGTGCATTAAAGTAAAGGAAAGCTAGTGGAAGAATATGCTAATTGACTCTTAGAAAACACTCATATTCGAGATTAGAAATATGAATACACGAAAATTATATGTAAAAGATATAGCGCTAATTTTTTATTTCATAGATTCTTCTTCTTGACATTTTAATGTGTTTTTCGAAGACTCAGTAGTTATATTGAGTAACACTTTTCATGGATAACATACTATTTTGTTAACTATGAGTTCGTAACAGTTATTTATGATTGTTAGATTAATCTTAAACTATTTTTTAAGTTCACAATGGCGGATACAAACATGGCGTAAAGTATCAAAAAAGAAAAGCCACAATTTTTTTTAAAAAAGAAAAGAGTTCGTAACATAATTTTTTAATATTTATTGACCTTAATTATTTTTTTAGATAAAAAAATTCGCCTAATTAACTACATTAAAAAAAGTAATATTTCCTTAAATATTTAAAATATTTGTCTATTTTAGAGTCCATTCAGTTCTTTGAAAGTTAAAAGTATTGCTTCTGGTTTAAGGTACCTAAACAGAGTTTTTTTTTCCTGGAAAAAAGGCGTAAAAACCATTTATTTTTGTTTCCTCGTGCACTTAGGTGTCCAAGTATGATACTGCGTGTTACGAATACATGTAAACTGATAATTTTTTTTTTTTTTAAATCTACAGTATTTTGCCTTACCATAAATCATATTAACAGGTTCTCTGGGTTGCAAACCTCCCATTACAAGAACGACAGGGAAGGAATCATCTTGAAGGGTCGTAACAGTTCTCATGTCTCTTGCAAATGGAGGTATATGATCCACTCTTCTTAAACCTAAAATCTTTCTACAGAAATAACAAATGAGAATGGAAAAACTTTGAATAAGGGACAGAAGAAAAATAAATTTAATCACTAAGAAAACACAATAATTATGAAATGAATGTGCATAAATATTAGATCAAAAACGAAATTCAATTACTAATAAATTCAATAATATAATTAATTCAATTATATAACTTAAAATAACTTATTTTTCGAACACTTACGAAGTAAAGGGTACATTTTAAAGCCACCATGATCTGAACCATTCTTCGGTTTATGATGTCTAACAAATTACTACAGTGGTGTGTTTTTCTTACAATTATTAGTAACAGTATAAAAAAGTAGATTATTAATTAAATTAAACTGTAAGAACAATATGTTTACTAATTTATTATTGTTTATGGTGTACAAAGCAACACGGTACCACGTATCCTAATTTTTTATCCCTGCTGCAAATTTTCAGCTGAATTAGCACTTAGTAAACTACTTCAATTTTTTTCTTAATAGCTGCCTTTCTTATTACATTTATATTATTATTTTTTTTAAAAAAACATGGTTTTCGCTGGATCAACTATTCATCGATTTTCATAGACTCTAGTTTAGAGAACCACAAAATGACGAGTATGCGAACGATTTCTATCTTTTCAATTTATACTTTTTTAAGTATAAATTATATATTATACTATATTATATAAAAACATATTATATAAAATATACTATATTATATAAAGATATATTATTCTAGTGCTATGGAGGGCAGTGCTGCCGAAGAAATTAAAGATCAGAGTGGAATCATGGAGTTAGTTTGTGCACCTAAAGGATGATATTATGAAGAATCGCATAACAGTAAGTTCATGTAGGTGGACTACTGTCTATCTAACGAAATAATTTTGTCCATCACGGAGTCTGAAACTTCTTGCTGCTATGGAAACAAGAAAAAGTAAACTTCAACGAAGAGAACCATCGATACTTTTCTCGTCGACCGCAATCAAAGATAGTCTTAAATGTATACCCACACCCAATTTTACAAAAGTTTAACCTCGTGACCATAATCACCGACATGGCTCTAGACAATTGAAGAGAGAAGTTTTTTTGGTTAAACGATAGAGTAAATATTATTATTATTATTATTATTTTTTTTTTAATTTCTAAAATATAGTGAGCATTCGAAGTTTCATTTCCAAAAAAGACAAGAAACAAACGTAAAATAAAGTGACTTTCAGAATATTTTAAAAAACTCATAATTTCCACTAAAAAATAATGCTAAATTGCGCATGGGGTGCATTTTCGAAGCAAAAAAAATGGCGACTCTCAGTAACATTTTTAATTGCCATTTGTTATTTTTAGTCAACCTGTGACCGGTGATGACTTTTCATTTTGTCCTATATGTGAAGCTAATGATGGCCGGTCATCGTATCACTACTGTTGATGTAATTAAATAGCTTGATATAATAAAGTACGATGTTACTATGTCCTTTTGTGCTGCTATTTATGATATTATAAATGATGATAAATAATGACATAATAAAAAAAAATTGACTTTGGACGTTGTTTTGAGCCATTATATTGCTTAATTTTGCTGTAACCTTAATATGGAACTAAGTTGAACTCTATAACATTGATTTAAGCCTGATATCTCAATATTGTAGTTTAGCTGAAATGAAAACAATTTAACAAAACTGTAAACTTTCAATTTAGCTCAATAAAGTTGCAGCAAATCTGTACCATATTATGGTTCAACGTGAAACCCTAAAAGTTTAAGGTCTCTTAGCCAAAAAGCATCCACAAAAAACACTTTTGGAATTTAAATCGTTGAAACTGCTTATTGCAGTGAACAGATTATAGCAGTTAAGAAAAATAGAAAATAGTGAGTCCAATATATAATCTTTTATAATCATCACCATTAGTTTCGATATTAAAAGAATAAATGCAAACACATAAAATACTTCTTACTTTGTTTTCTTAAAAATGTTACCAATATGCCCACATATTCCTAAATTAGGGTCCACCTCTTCTGGTAAGGTAAGATATCGTTTGACTTTAGTTCTACTGGTCCCTTTTGCCGGTGAAACCGTATATCCTTTTGGAAGAGTTCCCAAACGAATATTTAACTCAGAAGAGAAAGTTTTTGGATCTGGCAAAGGTGGCCAATCCTGTAAGAAACAGATCATTCCATTAAACATATGTTTAAACTAATGATTTATCTTCAAACTCTCTTCTAATCAATGGATTAAATCTTTTTGTGGATCAGATTTTCAAAATCACTTTGTTAAGTTTAAGGACTATATTTGAGATAAAAAATATATGATATAAAAAAAAATCCCCCCCCCCCTTCAATATTAAAAATACTGAAGTATAACAGCGTGTAAATTTTCTACAAACGTTTTAGGTACCACCTAGAATCACATTACTTTAGTACAGGTTAAAGATTATCACACGATACTATAGTTCAACTTAATACTATCATTGGGTACAGTTTTTTTTTTCGTACACTGTTAAAAATATTGAAGCAACTTTGTCCTATAGAATGGTGTGAAATCTTAAGGTGCCACCTTGAAAAGATAATACTATGGTTTAACTTGAAAAAGAACACGGCTTATTTTATCAGAAAATATGATTAAAGGCCTGGTTTCTTAGAACAGGTCGGCGTCACGAAACGTCAGCGTAAAGCTAGTGCTCACCCTTGATTGGTCATTTTGTGAGTAAGACAGCATTCGTCATCGACCGCTCAGATTGAACGACGACTGACGTCCGAATCAACTGCAGTTGGATTACAGCGTAGCGTTAACACCAGAAGCAATGGCGGACAAAAGCCAGCTGAACATTGAAATCGGCCAAAATTTTGATTTTAACTTTAAACATAGCTTCTTTTTCCTCTTCATTTAGCTCAGCTATAATGAGTTTTTTCTTGGACAAAGTCATTATTTGTTCTCTGAAGCACTGGTCAACAATAACAAAATCAATACAAATTCAAAATAAATATTTGTTTACGTTATTAACGCATGCGCAATGCGAGATAATGTCTGCTTTGGACCGACTGCTCACGCTGAGCTAACAAAGCAGTATTTTGCTGGCGTCAGCGGTACGTCAACTTCCCGCTGACGCCCAGATAAGGCGCTTGTCCTAAGAAATCAGGCTTTTATCCAGTAAACCATTTTAAAGTTTTTAAGAGAATTATAATATGATTCACTTTATCGATGTTATGAGGTTTAACGACGAATCAAATATTTCTGAGAATATTGTAGGCACTCTGCACATCAACGTAATCTGATTTTATTATTTTTTTTAAATTAATAAACTTTTCCTCAATTCATGTCCACCTTTTTCAGAGCTATAAAAATATTTGCAAACATCGAATAGTTATCTCATATTATATACAGCAGCGTCATGAGCTGGTGAAGTTGTGCAAATCTAGTGTCTACTTAGATCAGATTAATACAATATAGGTAAATCCTTACCTATAATCACACAATACAATGATTGAATTCAACATCTTGTAAATGTTATTAAAAATTGCGCGATATTTATAGTTCTGAGTATTGATTTTATGGTTCAACATTGAATGAGAAATTTTTCGAAGTGCGAAAAAATTACTCTAAATATATTTTCTGTCAAAAAAATTCTTGTGAAATTATGCTGCATTTTCAAAGGCTTTTTTCTAAAGGCGAAAACATTGTGATTGATTGATGTATAAAAAATGTATTATTTTGAGAGTACTAGAAAGCTGTAATTCCTATTGACTTTAAAAAAAAATAAACATCTAAGTAATAAAATGGAGCTGTGCATTTGTTTGCGAGTTAAACGCTTGTCCATAGTGACATATTTATTATACTCTTATTTTCTAAAAGTAATGTAAACAGCAATATAAAGTATAGTCAATTAATTCAATTACATTTCCTGTTCGTGTAATTTGAATCCTTTTTTAATATATTTTTGGCAAAGTTCACAAGCATTCAAGTTATTTGGTTCTAAATGATCTTTTTTTTTTTTCCTTCCTTAAAACTTACTTAGACTTTGAAAAATTTCAGATAAAAAAAATAAAAAACAGTTTTTATAGGGGGATAGCTGTATGGGCGCATAAAGAATATCTTTTAAAATTACAAAGTAGCCAAATTTATCAACTGAATTTCCTATAAAATTCTTAATCTACTTAAATAATAAAAGATTTTTGAAAATAAGATTGAATGAAAGAAGCAAAATAAATAACCTACATCAATTTGAACTCTTTGAAATAATTTCCATTTATCACTATACACTTCTGCTTGAGGAGCATACATTTTTCTTCTGATATCAGATCCTTCTGTATAAAGCTAAAATTTAAATATGTATGAGCAATAAATGGGGAAGATATTTTTTAAAAAAAAATACGAAAATAAATTGCAAATAATTAATAAAAATTCAAAAAGGAGAAAAACGACAGGACCATTTCTTAGATCGAGAAATTGTTATAAAAAAATGCATATTTAGTTTTTCAAATATATGTTTTTTTTATTCTAAAATTTATTTCTCTTTTTGCTTTTTATAGCAAGCAAAAGGATTTCACGGGAGGATAAAAATTATTTAAAGGGAGACAACGATTTAAATTTTTAACAAGAACTTGGCTCTTGGCTTAGCAAGGTCTTTTCACAGCTTTGTGTTTTTACAAAAAATAACGAAACAAAAAACAATTTCTCGTTTTGTGACGTTTTGAAAAGAAGTTGTGACTTTTAATTTATGAAACCTTAAAGTTTTAAATGTATGAAACCTTTATGAAAACCTTATAGACATTAGATTGCGTTAGAAAATAACTAAAACTTTTTATGATATGATGATTTCATAAGAAATGTGTAACATAAACTATATCTTACACCTTATAGTTATATAAATAATAGATGATAAGTTGAAATTTTCTAAAAATTACAACTTATATAAACTTTTATACTTTTACTTTATCTTTACCAAAAGTTAGAATGTGAAATGCATAAAGAAATCAATCTTATTCGATTCTAAGTTATTGACTCCCTGTTAAGGTATTTGGTCTGAAAAACATCAAACTAAATTTGAATTGAATTTCTCCAAAACTTAAATGGCTCTTACATTTAAAATTTTTAAACAGTCAAAACTTCATTTAAGAAAAAGCCTTTTAAACAGCATTAGCAAAACATATTCACTTTTTTTGTAGTTTAAAAAATATCCATCTCCCTACTTCCAGGAGATAAATTAAATTAAACTTAAGCATAGCTGAATGAAATTATTTAAAATATTTAAATATTAGTGTACACCATTCCCTATTCAGTTTTCTTACAAACTCCCACGATTTCTGTGCAATCATTTTTATTTCCAAACTATAGAAAGATTATTAGATTAAAATAAAAAATATTTTAGTTGAAACATTTCAAAATTTTTTTATTTAATTAACCCAGATTTCGTTCTATAAACTTAGTTTTTGAATTCATTGGGATAAAATTTAAGCCTAATCATTTTGCTCAATTACCATTGCAACTTCATTTACAAACTTTTAAAATCTTTTTATTTAATTCTTTGTTATTTTTCTCTTTCATTTTTACTTAAGTTTTGGCAATATAAAAACTCTTTGAATATTCAGCAAGCATCATATTAAAAGAAAATAGTGTGAAAAGTTAATTCCCCTGAATGTTTCCAAATTTTGCATCAATTATTTTAATTGCATATACATTGAACGAACAAAGTTTTACATAAAGCTCATTACAAAAGTAAGCATAACTTTTTTGCCGTTTACTAATCATAAAATCATAAAATGATCAATATATATATACCTATTTGAATCCGTTTACCATATATAATACTCTAGGATCAATTATAATAAAGAAACATGTCTTTGAGTCTTTATTTTAATTTGGAATAAAAATTAAAATGAAAAATATAATAATAGTAAAGAATTATCAAGAAGGATGATGAATAAATGTAACAGAAAAATACCGTCAAATAATTAATGCATAAAAATTAAGTAAAAATAAATATCTTTATAACTTTTGTTAGTTTCAAGCTGATGGCAAATTGATAGAACCATATACAATTTGATTCAGTGGTCTATAAAAGTACGCCAAAATGGCTTTTGACTATTATATCATTTTGTTCCAAAGCATATTATTACTCTTGATATATATTTCACTGTTCCTTCACTTTTTTCGGACACTCTGTGTGAATTCTTATTTGTCAGTTAAGTTTTTCTGCAACGATATGAGACAATTACTCACTGGATATTTATTGTGAGATATCAGACTCCTGGTTCGATGTCCACGAAATACAGCTTGAATCTTAGTAGCTGCCTCATTCATGATGCTTTCATCGATATTTTCGTAATTCTGAAAGTCACAATATTAGTCATATAATTATTTTATTACATCAGTAATATAATTATATTAAATTTAAAGATACTTTTCCTGACAAAATAATTTCGAATGAATTAAACAGCTAATAAAAATTGTGTAAAATTAATCATTGACAATTTAAATGTGATGTTTCTAAGTCTTGTAGTGAAAATAAATATTTTACGGAGTGTTTCATAAAGACCACCCTTAATATGTATTTTAGAATCTATTTCAAGAATAGAATCAAAAAATTACGTTCATAAGAGATTGGGAATTAATATTTAAGTGAGTAAAACGTTGAACTTTGTCCATCCACTGTTGAAGTTAATAACAGCAAAAGAAGAATTAATTCTAAAGCCATAGTGAATTTTATTTTATTTTATAACCGTCGTTGAACAGCCGACCCAATTTCATGGGTTTACAACTACTAATGTTCAACTCCGTAGCCTTGTAATTTTGAACCAATCCAGAAGACAAGGAAACTCCTGGATCAGTACCCCCAGAGGTATTGATTTGTTATGGGAACATGGAGGACTTTGAGACTCGACAGATTTAACGTGCATCAGTCACCATTTACTACACGGGGAGTCTTCGGCCGGCGAGGATCGAACCCACGACCTCTTGGATATGGGCCCAGCGCCCTACCGACCAGGCTATGCCGGCCTTTCCATTGTGAATTTAAAGGAAAAGCTTAAAGCTTGTTATGGAACTCACAATTTGCTATCTAGACAAGTGACATATTATTTTGTGTACTTTTTTTTTTACGCTGAATAGAATAAAACCTCACTCAAGTCGATAGAATTAATAGATCAAGAGTTATAAAAAATTATTCTGGATTAATAGTACGGTACATTGTTATATTTAAAAAAATCAGATTTATTTTATAGACTTTCTAGAATTATCAAATGAGATAAAACAAAGCCAATTTATCCCTAACACTTTCAGAAATATTTAACACCTTATTTTGAACATATTAACGATCCGATGTATTATTTTACGCTGAATCGAATTAAGATATAGGCTGTTAAAACGTACAGTTTCGAAATAATTTAAATTTTATTTAAAAACAGCACAGATTTTGACTTATATCTGACATTGCAAATATAAACACTTAAATTATTGGATCCCGTTTACAGTTTCGGTTTCTAGAAAGAAATAAAGTATTTAAGTAAGTCACAAAGTGTACTTTTTTTGCATTAAATCGTTTTAGCTCTTAGAACATCAAAATTATTTTGGTCTTGATTATATTCGATTTAGAAGAAAATAAATTCGTATGATCAAATTCATTGCTGGTCCATATAGCAACGGCAAACGCGTTAATATACATTAGTACAAAACAATACTTTTTATCTGTAAAATTTTTTATAACTTTCAAACTATTTCTAATAGCTTTATCCACTTGGTTGAGATTTTATTGAATTCAGTGTAAAGAAAATCTCAAAACGATATGCCCTCACCTTTGACTCAACACATCACCATTTAAATGAATGTAAGCAAAAGAAATGAAAAGGAAACCAAGAGATGTAAAACTATTTATCCCCTTTGCCCCTTCCCCTTCATTAACTTCCAAATTGGTACTTCAGCTCATCTCGGGGAAGGTTTAAACTTCAGATATTCATATTGGGCCTAATTGCTTTTTTTAAAACTATATCAGCGTTTTCATAACTATTTATGTATTCAATTATACTCAGATACGGGTCTTAAATTTTAGAATCATATAACAATAAATGTGAATCATTAACCATAGGTCGGAGAATTGATTTTGTTTCTGCTATACTAAAGGCTTCTTTTCCAGTAAAACTCTTACTTATCTAGTTTTGGCAAAAAACAGCTAATAGCCTTGGAAGTTGGATAAAATATCTGTTTCTTGCTACTTTAGATGTCAATTTTAAAGTTACACCAAACATATGTTTATTTTGGGGAACTACTCATTAGTGTGTATTCACTGAAATATATAACTTAATGGTTCATTGTTGATATTAGTAGAATTTGGTGATGAACATTAGATTACCCAAGGAAGTCAATTTGACTGCTTTTTCATTAGCAAAAATGTTCAAATAATAATGCATAAATTTTTTTTTTCCAAGTGAAGTAATTTTTTTATTGCTAATATTTACTAATAGCTTGTTATATAACTGTAAAAAATATAAATAATATTAAAAATTAATTAAACAAATTTCTTTACACATTAGTTATTCTTTCACAATGCATTCATCTTGACTGCTTTGGGGCAATATAGGTATATACTAAGTTTCAGTCTTTTTAGTGTTCAAGTCTAAGAAAATAGCCTTTTTTTGAATATTTTAGAATGACCTTTTACCAACGATAGAAAAGTTCACTGAAAGTATTAATGTCTTAATGGTAAAGGTGAACTTAGTAGAATATAAAATAATGACGTAGTCAGGGTAGTGATTTACAAAAAGTATTGCCATTTGTAAATTGATGAGTTTTTGGGAATCTGAAGTTTTGACCTCCAAAACTTTGAGGAAAATTTTTTTCTCCACATAATTAAAAAAATACAGGCCTAATAGTTTTACGTAATATATTCTGAAAGTTTCAACAAAGTTAAAATTGCCAAGTATCCAATCCTGGCGGACTCTAATAAGAAAAATTGGGTTTTAATATAATTAAAGCTTGACTAATATTATTGCTTTACTTTAACATAGTTTGGTTATCAGATAAATCCCTATGTGAACGCTTTCCTAGAAAGTCAAAAATGCAATAATTTAAATGAATTATATTTAAACTTTAAATTTCAAGATAAATTTCAACAAATTTCAACGTTGTTTAAACTATACCCTTTATTCAAGGTATAGTTTTTTTTTACTCAACTTATAGACATTAAATCTCATCAGTTGTATTTTTACACTGTCACTGAACTCCTTGTATATAAATCTGATTCGTCTTTGTTCTCTACATCTCTTGCTAGATAGTCGCACTAGTAGTGAACCATCCAGTATTGCAAAACTAATTAACGAAAAGAGAAAATAAATTTTAAAAATGCATATCTACCCATTTAGGGTCACTCGTCGCAATATAATCGATGGGCAGGGCTATTGCGGCCGCACCTGTGACTGGACGGGGGAGAGAAGCCCCTTCAGTGAATTTGTCAATTTCTCTGTTATAAAAGTCGTTTTCGTTTAGTACTTCTTTGGAGTTAAACACATTGCTCATTCCACCCAGTAAATATACACGTCTACCTAAAAAGAAAGTTTTATTTTATATTTTAAAGAGAGAGTAGCATGAAGATTAATGACACTGAACACGAAAAACTTGACCATAATACTTCAGTAAAAAAAAAAAAAAAAAAAAGTGGGGGGGGGGGAATTGAATTATTACTGAATTTAGTATTGTTAATGAAATTTTAGCTTAAAAGGTATATGAGCAATTCTACAAATAAACGTCAATTAGGCGGCCAAAAAAAAAAATTGGGGGGAGGGGCACACTATTTCTACGTGAATTTTCTTCTTTTTTACACCCTAAAAAGGCAAATAAAAATCATGAACATGAAATTTTTTCTTCGTGACATACTTTAAATGTGACATACTCTTTCTGACATACTCAGATAAATCTGAGTCATTTATTCAGATAAAACGATTTTTACATAAATATAATATTATTATAATGTCTCTCTAAAATGTATTTATAGAGATTTCATACTATAAGATTATATTTTAGTGTAAAAAAAAAAATTAAAAAAATTTCAATCAAAGTTCGTAAATTGAAAAAATCGGGAAAAATTTAAAATTGGTATTTTGTCATTTAAAGTATGTCACAAGGAATTTCATGTTCAATATTTTTTGTTGCTTTTTTAGGGTGTAAAAAAGTATAAATTCGTGTAGAAATGGCGCCCCCCCCCATTTTTTTTTTTTTTTTAACTAAATTGTTGCCTAATTTGCGTTTATTTGTAGAAATGCTCATATGAGCAATTCTACAAATAAACGCCAATTTTTACACTAAAATATAATCTTTTAGTATGAAATCTCTATAAATACATTTTAGAGACATTATATTAATATTATATTTATGTAAAAATCGTTTTATCTGAATAAATGGCTCAGATTTATCTTTATACAAATTTAAATGAGATTTATCTGAGTATGTCAGAAAGAGTATGTCACATTTAAAGTATGTCGCAGAAAAAATTTCATGTTCACGATTTTTTCTCGCCTTCTTAGGGTGTAAAAAAGAAGAAAAGTCCTGTAGAAATAGTGTGCTCATATCTCCATTTTTCTTTTTTGTGAATATGTTTTATCTTTTATTTCTCAGAAATCTTTTATCTCTCATTTTCTCTCCTAAATAACTTTTGATTTAGCGATAGGATCACTAGGACTTAATCTTAATGGTTAGACGGGGTGGTCTCAGATATGCTAATAAATTAGTGAAAATAGTATTTTATGTTACGGAATAAGACGTAAAAACCTACTTTTTATGAACAAACATATCTTTTTCTTGACGGATTTGGATATGGAGGAGTGGGTAATCTAGGAAATATGGCTCCAAGAATTTCCTCTGGAAAGCGGTCAAAAGTTTAGACCCCTTAATGTTAATTTTAGTTTTTGAATATTTAGCCATATCTCGAGAAGTTTTAAATGGGGTCGAAAATTACTTGCACCGAATTATAAAATTCATTTTTCCAAAAATAATTTTATGCGAAAAATATTTCTTATTTCTTATTTTTTAACAATAATAAAGAAAATTGTTTTGAAAATAATTATTTGATCGTCTTAAAGAATGTAAATTTCTATGGTAAAATGTAAAATTTGACCAAAACCGACCGAATAATTCTCGAAAACACGAAATTCAAATATATGAATTTTTTAAAAATTTAATAACTATGAAATAACGACCGATTGAGCTCAAATTTTGTATTTCGCCTTATAAAATTATATGATTTAAAATATTGTGAAAAATTTGTTATATTGAACTACGTATATTATGCTCAACTTTTGAGATATTACCAATTGATGATAACAAAAATAAAATGATATAATGTCCGAAAAGAAAAAACAAAGGTAGAAAAAGAACGAGGGTGCTAAAAAGTAGAAAAGGGTCTTGAAATCAAAACCTGAGGGTCAAAGCTGTTAAATGTACAATTAATGGTGTCATCGTTGAATGTGTCTATACTGCTCCCAGCTCGTCGTAAAAAATAAAATTAAATTAAAAAAAAGCAATGCTTATTCGAGATAAAAAAAATGAATTAGAGTGGAACAAAAAAATCGAAGTTGAACCTCAGAATTGCTGGTTAGTTTTAATGAACAAGAAACGAATGCGCCTGCGCTGAAAACAATTCATAGCCCAAAAAAAGACATCTAAACTACAATAATAAGTACACACGCTAAAATATTTTTCCTAAATTTAAAATACTGGCAGAGTGTTCCGTAATAACCGTCCTTAATTTATATTAAAAAAATCTTTGTCAAGAATAAAGTAAAAAAAAATTATGCACATTAGAGGTTACGAAAGATAAACAGAACCGATATCGAACTCTGTTGAGTCACTAGTGAAGAAAGCGAGCTGAAAAACATAAAAACCACCAGGTGTATTTTATATTCCCCTTAAAATTATCCTCTTTTTCCTCTAGAAATCAAACAGAATTTTATGGTTTCTATCCATTCTTTCTAAATTGTGATTCGTTAACATTTCAATAGCGTTTTTGTTTTTACTCGCTTGAATATTGCATTGTGAGTCCTGACGAGTATACTGTTGTTGTTTTTTTTTTAAACTTCAATTTTGATAAGTAATTATTTTGAAAAAGAAGATAGTAAGGATGGTCATTACAGAACACCTTGTATCGTCAATTAGGATTGCTTTGTACGTCTTTCAAATACAAGTTTGGGGCGAAAATAGTAGTTTCTCAAACGGCCACTGAGGGCTCTGCAAAGAATCAGGACTCTTATTTAAGAGTTGGCAAGAGTTTTCTAATTGAAAATAGACGCTATAATTAGAAAATAGACTCTAAAATTACTCTATATTTCAAAATAACTATTTTAAGCATTTTCAAATGAATTCTTTTTAACTTTGTTTTCACTTTGCTCTAGATGTACTACTGTACCTTACTATAATTTCTCTGTTTCATTTCTTAGAGGGAAGAACTTTCTCAAATCAAACAGAAAAAGATGTGCACAACAAATCAGATTTTTTTCTTTTTCTTCAGCATTTCCTAACAGAATATCACATTCAACCCTCATCTGCGGATTTAAAGTTGAAACAACAGAATTCACATGGCTACTGTTGTTACTGCGGTAAATTTGCAGAAGAGTTACGAGACAATTCTCTCACGAGAAAACCGTTTCAAATAGAAAAAATAAAAGGAAAAAAATTGACATCCCTATTAAATTTGGTCGCTTGATTGCTCATTCGCAAAGAAAAATTGTTTTTACAAATGTTTTATGAATTTTCTTTATCAATCAAGGAAAATATTTTAATATCGGCTTTTCGCTCATTTACTTTCTGAATTTTTGGATTTTATTTATTATTAGTCGGCCCTATTAAATTATAAAAATTAGAAAAATCACTTTAACTTCGAATTGCGCCACACACTTTGTTTTAATCATTATTTGAATATTACTTACATTGTTTTTAGTTTATGTAGGCCCTGAAATTGATTTCTTTCTCTGTTGTGATGTTTAATTAGTATTCACTTATTTACCTTTGTCTTAAATTGTTTCACATTGTTTTACACTTCTGCTGTTATTGGAATTAATAATTCATGATTTTAATAAGTAACCTTTCGATGAACTCTTCTGAATTGCAACTCACAATGTCTTAATAATATTTATTTTACACATTTCTATATATTTGAAGTGTATATTGTTATTTAGCTTAGTTAAAATATTTCTAAATCTCGGATTTGATTTGTTGAAAAGTATAATCAATTTTCTACTTTTTTTACTACTTGTCTTAAATTCCATTAATTTGTTATTCTGATTTTGTTAAATTTTTCTCTATTTGAAATTGCTAATTCACATTGTTTTAAATTTTCTATAATCACGAATTTGTAAATCTACTGAATTTTAAATTTTTATTCGAAATCGATTGACATTATTTATCGTATTTTATATTACATTATTTAAAATTCTAGTTATGGTTCATTTTATATATCAGCAAACCTTCATAAGTTTTTAATTATAAATTGGTTGATTAACTGGTTGAAATTTCGATTGTAAGGCTCCACTCTGATTACTTGAAAGCTTGAGTGAGTTTATAAAAACGTAGTAAAATATTCACTTGAAGTTTATTAGCGTAATGTAAAATGTATACATGGTAAGCATTCATGATTCTATGAACGCTCAGTGCACAGGCTAGGACAGCATAGTTATTTTTGCCTGTAGTAATAAAAAATGGGGTACTTTTTGAAAGTTATTTATTAAATCCAGTGATCTATTATGATCCATCAGTGAAAGTTATTTATTAAATCCAGTGAACTATTTATTAAAAATCATCAATTGTTTAACAACGGTAGTTCATTTCATTATTAATAGTTCATTAATTATATATAATCATTAATAGTTCATTTTTCATTCTAAACTAAGACACATCTGCAACAACAACATGAGTTGACTGTTTTTTTCCCCTATTCATGTTTTTATCGCTATCCATTTATCTTTTGTGGTACAAAATAATTTCGTTAAAGAAAACGACAAATTACTTCTTACCAAATTTAGCAACTGCTGTACCATGCTTCGCAGTTGCAAGAGATGTGTGATGCTCCCATTTTGTTATTTCAGGATTAAAAACAAACACGGTGTTGGTGCTGAGCAAATAGCCGTCTTCATTCAGCGCATCTCTGACGCCACACCATAGCCATATTTCTCGTTTTAAACTCGCTGCACTGCTAAAAGCACGGGCCTCTGGCAGTGAAGGCTTATGGAACCAGCTGAAAATAATAAACAGCTAAATGGTGTAAATACATTAAAGTAAAAGCTTGCAGAATGCTCAAAGGGCAATTTTCTTTAATATTTATTGTTATAATGTTTAGAATTATTTTCAATTATTCAATAATTATTTTCAATTATAATGGATTGACACGTTTTTTTAAAACTTTTTTTCCGTAAATTTATAATTATTTATCCATTATAGAAGAAAATATTATTTCTCACTCGAGAACTTCAGAATGAATAAATAAAATAATGGATGTAAGAGAGTGATTAGGCGTTGCCAGATATAAATATTAACACTTATGTCGAAATTTTCCAATTTATCGTTATATATTTAACAATTAAAAATTACTTCTGATATTTCCTTTCGTATTGTGTTACACATTCTATATTTCTAAATTTAAGTATTTTTTTCCAAGTACTGTTGATATACAGGGAATAGTTCATTTCATTTCATTACTATTAACATAGTAACAAAATATCTTTACATAAAACTACAATAATTATAGATTTTTTAAGCAGAATGAACTTTTTTTCCTCTGAGGAATATTGACGATTGAGGAGGAAAAATTTTATATGAGACGAGAGTTGTTGAGCAAAACTTCCTAATTTTATTTTTAAAATTATATAAACTTTTCAATTTATAATAATAAGTTGTATTGAAATCATAGTTCGTAAAACTGTTTTAGATACTTTTAATATTAATACCTTTGCTGCTGAATGTCAAATACATAAACTCGATTGGATACAGCATATCTTGATGAATGGCCTTCGTTTACTATGCCTCCAATAACCCATACGCAGTGATCCAATACAGCGCATGCCATACCCATAATCGCTTCAGGCATAGGCTTTACTAATACCCACTGGTCTTTTTTCGTGTAATATAGTTCAACAGTAGATAATAATCTAGGAGTAAATGGGAAAAAATATAAGTCTTATAACAATAATATTCAACGTAATGCATTCTATATAGATTTTAAGATTAAGATCTAACAAAAACTCAAAATCAGATTCCTTACGTGTCAATCATAAAAAATAAAACGTGCATATAGTCAAATGTTTATGCATCTTCTTTGAAAGTGATTATTTCCATTAGAGAATTGTTTCAACGTTCTGTTAAAATTTATACTTAAAGTGGAGATACCTCTAGAGTCACTAGCTCATTACAATGATTTTTGTTTTTTAAATCTAAGAAATAACCGATGATTGGAAAAGTTTGTTAAAGAGAAACAAAAGAAAATAGAGATAGAAACATTTGGTTTTCTACGTTCTATTTAGAAAAATACATATTCATTTTCATAAAATTTCAAAAATAATAACAAAGTTCCTCAGCAGATGGCACTGTTGTCTGAAAAAAGCTATAGAATGTGGCATGTAATAGCTGCAAATGGTGTTTATTTTTGAATCTATGTTTTATTTTTTTATTTTTTTCATTTAACACTATATAATTTTGAAATTTGATGAGATCAATGATACTCAATGAGATTGATGAGATTTGATGAGACTCGTTACCTATGCTGAACTCAACAAACCGCTTAACCGTCCTAAACTAAGCTGAATACTTCACCTCCCGTTCTTTTTTAATTGATTTTTCAAATCATCGGATATCATGATATAATTGTCCAACGATTTTATTTCATAACCATCGTTGAACAGCCGATGCAATTGTTTGGGTTTACGACTACTAATGAAGATCAATAATAGCTAAGCAACCCGTGACCGGCGGATATGTAGTCATACGCCGATAAGTGCTCTTCCCCTATTATCAATTGGTTGTTGGTTCGAACTAGTACTTTTATTTACTTAAATTATTGTAATTTTACGTTTTCTTATAAAAATCGTCAAAATTTACTTACAAATAGGTCAGAATTGGCTGTTTAATCGTAGTTTAGGTCTAGAATTAGCTGTTTAATCGTAGTTTAGGTCTAGAATTAGCTATTTAATCGTAGTGTACTTATTTGTCAATTCTACAGTCTGTCAAGTTGTTGCAAAATCAATAAATTGTGATATAACGTCGAAATCTGGGGTCTATTTGAATTCACTTTTCGAAAAGAATTATTGGAAAGCATAAAATTAAGATAGTTTGTAGAAAAACAGCTATGCTAAATATCACTTTTTCTGTTGAGTGGGTGCGTTTTTTTTAGAGAAAAAAGCGTGCATCAAATAAAACTAGAACTAGTCGTTATGGAAAAAAAATCAGTGCTTGACAGTATTTTGGCACAGAAATTCAATGTTATTTGTGAGAGACTTTTCAAGTGCTATATAAAATGTTATGTTGTTGAACTTTAAAAGTCGACTCTTATAAAAGAAACTGACACTACTAAAACTTAATAATGACTGATTTTCAAAAATGCTGGGAAAGACATATTTCCCAATTTTTTTCTTCTAATTTAAAAAGAAACTCCCAAAACATGTTTTACTTTGCAATAGAAAGATGCAGGGTGTTAAGTAATGACCGCTTTTAATATGTATTTTTAGTATCATTTCTAAAAATGGCATTGAAAAAAAGGTATGCACATTAGGGGTTGCGAATAAAGACCTATTAGAGACCTTTTGCATAGCATTTGTCTTATCTTAACCGAAACGCTAACCTCATTTTCTGCCCCTTAGTGACATATTGATTTGCAAGAAAATTTTCGGGCATACGCTGTGAAGCTCAAATAGAGTTAAGTTAGAGTTAGAGAAAACATAACGCTTTGCAAAATCTGAATGAAAACGTCATCAAAGTATATCGAATAACTACTGAGGAATGCGGGATTGAAAATATAAAAACATTTTTGATTGCCGGAGAAAACAAAGCTGCTTTGAATAATTAAAAGCATCCCCACGTTTATAGATAATCAATCTGGTTTGAATTTTTTTTCATCCCACCGTCCTAACTATAGTGATTAGATAGATTTAGATATTATTTTTTACTTCTTTTTTAATAATAATTAATAAAATACAGATTAAAGGTGCTGATTAAGGAACATCTTAAATGCAAAATTAGTTTTCTACCCTAAGAATATGAATTACCTATCCATCTCACAAGAGGGAAGAATATCAACACATATGCATAACACATATGAAGAATATCAACATAATCTAGTGCAATTAAATGCAATTACATAGTATATGCCATTACTTTCCAAAATTGTCTCTTCCTCCCATAACCATGATATTTTCATCGATGACGCAAGTTCCATGACACGCTCGTGCCTGATGCATATCAGCTCTAATACGCCATCTCTTAGAACGAACTGTCAACTGAAAGAGACTTTGAGTCGACAACATTTGTCCATGATTCACTTGCAAAGGACTATAACCGCCTAAGGAAAAGATTATTAATTGGGAAAATTACAGTCTTTAAAATAATGATTTTTTTTTTTTTTTTTTTTTTTTTGTATGTCAAATAACACACTAAATTTTATAGAGTAATATGAAATATTTTTTTATAGAATTTTATAATTTTAATGTTTTAATATTTTTTAAAAATCTAATAATAATTTAAATGTCAATAAGTATATTTTCAACTTTTTTTTTTGGTGTTTACTAAGAAATTTTGTTTTGTCGGGACTTTAAGTAGAATCTCTTTTAACTCCAAAACCATTTGTCCTGAAATTTGGTTGGTGGTTATTGAAAAGCAATAATAGCATATAACAAACCATCGACTTTACATCTGCTTTCTTTAAAAATTTTATAAGACAATCTTATAACACATTCTAAGGTAAACTTTATATGAAATGTAAAGCGCAAAGAAGAAAAAAAAAAACAGACTACATTGAATAACTTTTTGTCTAATGATCGGACTTTCACGTTCTAGGATTCACTCTTAATGGCTCAAAGGAGTGTTCTCAAATATGCTAAATAATAAGTGCAGACGATATTTTAAGTTGCGAAATCGGATACAAAAAGTACTTTCTCTGAAAAAACATATCCTTTTTCGGCGGATTTCGTTTTCTCACCTCCAAATTATAGAGGGTAGCCCGCAATCTGGCAAATATGGCACCCTAAAGTTTAGTCTCAGAAGAGCGATCCAAAGTTTAGACCTTCTAATGTTAATTTTATTTTTTGCGCATTCCGATATAAGCCGCAGAAGATGATCCGTGATATAGCAGAGCACCCACTTGGATTAATGATAAACATATTAGTTCTCTCGGGTGGTAACAAAGACAATAAGAAAATTTAATCGGTATCGACCCGTCGCATCTCAAGTTTATACAAGAACTTTTAATTTGCTCCAAAAAACAACAACGTGTTTAAGTGGCATGAGAAATGCTTAAACAAATTAATTCCGTTTTGAAATACTTAATTACCGATGATAAAACATGGACTTAGAGCTGAAACATCTCAACAATCAGCTGAATGGTTCTTGAAAAATGAGGCAAGACCGAAATGACTCCGTTAAAGTCGCTTAAAAATCAAAGCAAAGTTGTATGTTTTCTGTGTTTGTTGCGGTGTTGATCATTATGGATTTCTAAAGACAGTCAATAAAGATTATTATTTCAGTGTTCTGCAACGTTCGCGTGAAAAATAAGTCAAAACAAACCTGACATGCAGCGGGAAAACTCATGGCATTTGCATCATGATAACACACATTCTCTACTTCGTATTCATCAGTTTTTGACAAAATATCCAACAATTACGGCCTCACAAGCATCATATTCTATTCCCATGACAATTCGTGATCATCGTTTTGAGTACATTATTTCAATAAAAAAAAAATCACTATTAACTCTGAAAGGCATTCGAAAACTATTTTAAAGGCAGGATTTGATGATTGAGAAAAACTTTGGCAAAAATTCATTGAAGTCGGAGGAGAATAATTTGAGAAATAAAATAAATTTAGGCCAATAAATTGATACCTTTCATTTTATGAAACGATTTCGTGTACTTTTTAAACACAGAAGTATACTAAAAATACTGAACATCATTCGATAATACGACCTGCTATCCCTGGTGTGATCTTTAATGTATTTTCAAAATTAACTAAAATTCTACACAATGGTGTCTAATTTTCTACTTTATGAAATCAACTTTTTGCACGAAACGGAGCAGTTAGCATCCTCTTGCATGTAGCGCAAAGCTACTTTTACCACAAGTCTGCATTGTGATAAAGTAGTTTTCCTAGGTGACTGGAAATGTTTTCCATGACCTATGACTGGGCTTGAATCATGAAAAAACTATTTCTTATCGAGGGAATGACTTTTATCATTGTACAACACCATTATGATATTCAATTTAAAACATAACTGTTTGAAGAAAAAAAAATTTGAAATAATAAAATTGAATTTCTGAATTGTATTCATTTATCTAAAAACTACACCATGTTTTTAATCATTTGCATTTAACTTCAATTATCTCCTTAAATGAATCCCATACAAGGAAGTCTCAGAATATGATTTCAGTGAAGCAAAGTGGATAGGTTCAAATTAATCCCAACTTAGAATTACGTTTACTCAACATTTTAAAACTTTGTCCTTTTTTTTAATGGCCTTTAAAATTTTAAATTAATGAAATAGCATTAGCAATTCATTAATTTCATTTTATTCATGTACCAAAAACAGAGATTTTTGATAAAAAAAAGTGAAAAGCCTTTCAAGAATATTTTCCATTTTTCTAACCTTATTGTTATAAAAATGGATCAAAATTATGGTCTTTTTACACAAATTGTTTGTGCCAAGAACGTAACACATTTAGTTTTTACCGATTTTTCTTTTATGTTAAGCGCAGAAGTAAGGAATGAAATATCATTTGTTTCTTAATCATTTTATATACGCTGTTTCAATCAGTAGCAATTTTTCTTACAATTATAATTTAATCAGATTGTTTGATGATGCTAACATACCTGTTATATAAATCTTTCCGTTCAAGTAAACGGCACCGTGATAATTTCGGGGCTCAAGCATTGTGCCTCCAAAATACCACTTATCTTTTTTGACATTATATACAAACATAGAACCTCCTAAATATTGAAACAAATATTTATATAAGTAATCACATGAATTGGATTAAATGTAGGTTAAATGGAGGTTAGAAAATGGAATGAAGCTTTACGTACCGAGAAGATAGTCTCTCGGTTCGTAGGGGTTTAGTCCTCCAAAAATCACGACAGTGGGTGAAAATTCGGACTGAAGTTGAAAAACGCTTGAAATTTCCTCGGAAAAATTTAATCTGGATTTCAAATCTCTAATCACTCGGCTCCTAAGTAACGAAATTATTATTTCTAATATTACAAAAACTACCAAGACATAAAAAGCTTTGATTGCTTAAATAACCTTTAAAAAAAACTCAGGAATATAATTAGTATAAATAATTCCATATTATTTCGCAATTGTAATGCAAGTATTTATAAAAGCAATTATGAGTTGTGTGAAAAACATGTTTTCTCACTCAATATTTCAACTTGTTCTGTTATGGATATTGAGTCAACCAGGTCCACTCGTTCTTTTGATTAAAAAAAAAAAAAAAAAATTCAACAAATGACTATTTTTTTTATTTAATAACATTCATTGAATAACATATCCAATTTTGAGTTTACGACTACCAATGCTCAACTCCATAGCCTTTAAATTTTGAACCCAATCCAGAAGACAAGGGAACTCATGGATCAAGTATCGGGAGAAATTAGCCTTCGTGGAGGACTTTTCTAATGGAACTAACCAGTATTTGCGTTACATAGAAAAACCACGAAATCCTCCCACTGTTAATCGGACGGGAAGGGGACTCTAACCCATAATCTGTCAACCACTGAGATATTTTACGTCATTACTCTGGTCGGTGCAAGCGGGGTGCGGAATCACATGTGTCAAATGCTTTATATCCTGACGCACCATAGCTCAACAACGCGCTATTGTTTAAAAAAAATTTTTTCACTAGATGACTAAGGAACATTAATTATTAAAGCTATTAAAGCTGCTTTTGAATTTTTTTTTTTTTTTTTTTTTTTTTTTTTGTAAAGGTACATACTAATTTGGACTATGAATATTGAGGCTCAATTTTTCTTTCTGATAAATACATATATTTCTACTGGTTTGAACTGATTTTTCTATCTTCAAGCTAAAGTAGAATAGTTTTGGATAACGCTATAAACTCTGACAATGCTATTAACTCTGAGAGTCCTGAGACATATAATTAAGACGATGTTGGCACCTCTTTTAATTTGATTACAGCTTGCATACGTCTCAGAAGACTCTCCAGCAAACCTTATGATAAGTGATGACTTCGAATTGTCCATCTCAGCTGAAGTGAGTGCAAGCATTAAAGGTGGTAGATTTGGCCGTAATCTGCGTTTTAAATCGTCCTAGAGGAGGGAGTTCTGTGGCATTTAGATTAGGGCTCTAAGAAGACCAGTCCAGTTTTTGAACATTTTTCATCAAGCAATAGCTACGCAAGTCGCGATGCGTGAAAGCACAAGTATTTATTCTGCTAAAAAAGAATTGGGCCTACCCCTAAATGTTTACATAGAGTTGAAAGAGTAGCATAGTAATGACAAAATGTAGCATGATAAAACACTGTACACTTCGTATAAAAGTTTGTTAATTTAAACATTCTAATGACAAATAATTCGCTATAGAAGATTATTTTTCAATAAAAAATAATTTTCAAATACTTTATAGAACTAACTTAGTTTTATTTGTTTCGCTTGTCAATTTTTAATTTGAACGCCATCAAAATTAATAATACATAGATGTCCCAAAAATTACCCAGGAAAATTTTTAATAGGGAAAACGCAGATATTTAGCTAAAATTTAAGGCATAACAACGAAATGAAGCCAATAATTTTCGAGACACATATGCAGTCTCCTTTGTTGAAACTTTCACTGTCTGTTTTGCGATTTTTGTTGACATAGTTCTAAATTTCCTTTTTCAAAGCTTGGTGAGTTTAAGAGTTTATTGGCGCACTTCTTAAATGAAATGAAATGAAAAGAATAAAGGAAAAAAAGATAGAAACCAAAGTAAAAGTTTGTATGATGTGAAATCGCATGATCTGGGCAGTTCATTCAAATAAAGCGGGAAATTACTTGACTCAAGGAATGATTTAACATTGCCTAACAATAAAAACTCATTGTTCTTTCGAGTAGTGGTCGATCTTTAATAATCATGCCACGTTTTTTTTTTCGACGTTTTATTTCACGAATGCGGTAAAATTTCAAATTTGAGGGAACTCTTTACATTGCACAGAATGTCTAAATAAACAGTACTTAAGCAACTTGTTTTTCCTTAACTATTATTATTTGTTGCGCTTTAAATTACTTATTTAATCACGCGTGTATATTTTGCACACAAATATGACACACGCTCATTATATATTGTTGCCTAAAGAACTGTACAAATTGTTTAACGTAAATTTAAAAGTTAAAGTTCAATTGATCTTTTTACGTCACTAAAAATATAGTTACACGAAACATTTTAGATCATAATAAAATTCAGAAGAATTTGGGAAATTCATTTACTTTTGTGAATGGTCAAGCGTAGGCAAAGGTGCAGTCAAACCTAAATTTGGATCAGCATTGGCAGCCAAACCAATTAAACTAGAACTACCAACGACTGAAGTTTCACTTGGTATACTAATCTCATCTGCCTTATAAGAATGAATGCTGTTTTGCAACCCTCGATGACGTTCCTGAAAATCACAATAATTTATTCATTATTAAAATACTGATCAACCGGCACTCAAGTTTTCATCAACCCATTCAGCTGTCTAGTCCTATCGTATCAGTGCATGAATAAGTGTTCTGTAATCGCTACCTTTAATTTATATTTTTAGAATCTTTTCCAAAAAAATGAACATTAAACGACACAAACTCAAATTTAAATGAGAAAGAGTTTATAATTGTATAATTACTATTGAGGAAGTTAGCACGTAAATCGTTAAAACCAGTTCTATTTACAGATAAAACTTGCAGGTATTTTTAATTAACACCTTTAAACTCCTCTTGCCTTTCCTCGTGTAACCAAAAAGTTGTCGATGTTTTCAATTCCTCTTTCTTCGGTGCTGATTCCTTAGATTTTTATAGCGTTCTTCCTATCTAATAAATGTTATTTTGATACTCGTATTGTGCATACTTTTTCAACCCCATTTTTGGAAAAAGATTTTAAAAACACATATTTAAAGCTAATTTTTATAGGGTATTGATTAATTATTATATATACAAGATAATTACTTCACGGTAATTGCATAAGGTAATTACTGAATACCCTACATAAAGTTTTAATCAATGCAACTAACATACTGCCATGAATTCGAAAAATCAACGTAAGCGACAAAAAATTCAAAATTAAAATTTTTATAGCTTTTTGTTATATCGCTAGTTGTTTACATTCTCTGTTGTTGCTGTTTTTACTCATTCAACTTGCCAAGCCTGCTATGCGAATCTAAGCGATTTTAAAGGTAGAGGGTGCGTTTCTTGTTTTCCAGTAGCGCCATCTATGGCCAAGAATAAGACTTCAGCCACTCACACGTCACAACCAGTTTCACAGGGCGGACCCATTCGTGCTTCATTCATTCATTTACCGATCGCAATTTTGACCTGAACCAGATAACAATCAATCTTTAATTCAGTACAAGATATTGATTTGTTATGGGAACTTGAAAAACTTTGTTACCCCGACAGATTTAACGTGCACCAGTCACCTTTTATTCCACGGGAATTCTTCGGTCGGCAGAATCCAAACATGATCACAGCGTCCTACCAACCAAGCTACCCCGGCCCTCTCTTTACACTCTCTAATAATATGTTTATTCAAGCCACTCGCTTAAAAATTAATCGGCATCGCAAAAATATGATGCATTCGTTTTATTTACTTTAATTGATGTCTTTAATTTCACGATTCACTTAAATTCTTCTGTAGCTTTATTCCTCTAATTAGTCTACCGTAAGCTATTAATCAATAGGGAGACACAAAACATTTATTCTGGTTTGGAAGAACAATAAATTCAGAGAATAGCTGCCGAAAACAACAAGATCAATTAGGAGCCTCGAAGCAGTGAGTCCGTATAAATGGAATAAATAAAAGGAACTGGCGGGAATAGAACAAAAGGAGAAAAGAAGAAAAAACTGCCACTGCGCCACTAGAGTGTTATCGTTGCAACCAAAATAACTAATGAAACAATAAAGTAACCCATAAAAAGAAAAACATTTTAGGAAATCAAAAGTTTGCATTATACTTAGTGTAAGTTACTAGTTAGATTCCCCCCCCCCCTCCCCCCACTAAAATCTTTATTCGGGATTCGGGAATGCTTTTGACTATACAAAATCGTATGGCTTCAATGGGTCTATTATCTAAATTGTAGTGAATTAGTATAATTACCACGCACCGCTTTGGAACTACTTTGGAAGTCTGGAATTACTCGTAAACTTTTTAGATAGAAGGTTTAGAAGCTCTTACATTAAAACTGTCTAAAACATATTTTAACTATTATACCTGTAAATTTGCTTCAAAGCCTTCCCTGTGGTATTTGATTTGAGGTGTGTATTAGTTTCAATTTAGACACAAAATATATTTTTCCCCAATTAAAGGAATCTACTTTAAAATTACTACTGTGATGTAATTAAAGTACTAAAATGTTAATATCAAAAGAATAAAGAAATCTTTTTTTAAAAAAAATGCTTACCAGCTCCCTCCAGTAATGTTTCCTCGCCACGTGTCCTTTAAATGCAGCTTGAATTTTTGTTGCTGCTAAATTTAACATTGCCTGTTCACGATTAACTTCTCTGTGACTTGATCCTGATGCACCTTGCTGTTAATTTAAAAGTATACGTCTACATATAGTAATTAAAAAAGTAAAGAAAAAAATCTTAACAACAATAGAAAAGAACACTTTGCGTGAGTGTGTCTGTCTGAGCGTGTCTCCAAAACCATTTGTGCTGGCGTCCTGAAATTAGGACAGCGGGGGGAAGAACAAAATTTAGCCCCCGATCCTATAATTTGTTTAAAATAAATTTTGAATTAGAGAGTTCGGGAGACTCGTTTGAAAAATGGAATTTTCTTATTACTTTCCCCTATGTGAAATTAAATTGTAGACAAGTCTGTTTTTTAAATTTTTAAAACATCATATCAGTTTTTTTTTCCCCACGTTCTTTAAAATTTATATTTATTCGTAATGTCAGATGCGACTAAAGATCGACGTGGGTGGCATGTGAAGACGATGTCACCAGCAGTTATTTTTTATTATTATTATTATATATATATATAATACTTGAATCCACGTGTTCATTTGGCTTCTAGCAACGCTTTTAAAACGTGTTTCCTTCCTTTTGAAGAATTTAAAATTACTAAAGAACAAAAAAAAAAAGTTAGGCTATATTAGAGAAAAAAGACTAATTTGTTTATTCGATGATTTATATGATGCGTTGGAACAAACACAGTTAAATTACTGTTTGTGACGGTAATGACTAGTTGCTTCCACTTTACACAAAATGTTCTAACGTAATAAAATGTCCACAGTGGTGAACGAACCATGGTCTATGGAGAACAGTTTCTATCAGGCTAATCGTGAGTGATTTTCCTTTCCTTAAAACGCAAATGTGTATTAATTTTACTCAAAAACTCTTCTCAACAAAGAAAACTTTACCCAACATCTACTACAACTGAAAGCCTCCACACAGTTTCTGAAAAACACTGCAGTCTGTCTATCAGACAGCACAAAAAGTGTACCGCTTGGACCTTAGCCGATTTCATAGAAAAGCGTAAAAAAAAAAAAAAAGGAAAAAAAAAGTTTTAGCGAATATTATACATACCTAAACCATCCATCTACTTCATTGTAGGAAGAAAAAAAATCCGCACGTCATTTATGAGCAAATTAATTCAAGTGAGTAGTCTGAGCAGATTTTTTTTAAGAAACATTATGGTGCATCCCTTTATAGTTGATGGCAATAGGATGGCCGTTCGAAATTCTTAAACTCCCTTGAGTGCCATCTACAGACTTAAGACTTAATGGAACGGACAACCAGAATCGAAAGGTTCCGAAATTGATGATTTTGATGGAAATATTTCCATTGCCGTAAAGAACAAGGATTATAAATTTTAAAATTTTGCTAAATTTGCAGAAAGCCCTCTCTAATACGAATACAGTAGAGACAGTAATACACCGAAACGCTATTTAAACCAAGAAGTACTCAGTTAACTTCTCTATGTGCGAGACCCGCCTCAGGAAAAAGAGATATCCAGCACAACAGAAAAAGGTTTCTCCCAAATCATCGCCGACTACGAAGCAAAAGATCGATTCTCAAAATTATAGAAGAATTAAAAAGCTCTTAAAAATTTAAGACATACAGGTACTGATAATGAAATAGCCATTGATTAAACTTCTTACCGATTATCCCCAAAGATTCTGCGGCTTGTCAGTTTAGGAAGTTTTCATTTGCACGTGATGCAATTTCCCATTAAGCAACCATAAAAACAAATTAAAAGATAAGATTTCCTAAACTAATTCTAAGTCACCTATAAATCTATCATTTCTCCCCCCCTCCTTTATGCACCCTCCGGATGGTCATCCTACAGGCCTTTATCTTCTAACATGGATAACGGAAAAGGGGACAGACAATCACAATCTATTTGTACTTACGAATCGAAACTGATCACATCCCTAATTGATACACATCACCGAATCATAGCCAAGCACCTAGCCTCATTTTTAGGGTAAATTTTGAACCTGGTCAGACGACGTGGACAGCGCCTGAGCTGATACCCCTCTCTCCAAATTTCCCACACTCAACCCATATTGATGCCGGGAGAATTTCAAGCAAAAGTGCCCTGTGGCCGCTTGACAAATGGAAAAGTTGTTTATGACCCTTCACACATATGTTACATGAGTCAGGCATACTTCGATTCCATCAAGATTAGAGAAAGACAATGAATTGTTTACTTAGCACAGCACAGCACAGCAAGTATATGCCCTAGAAATTTAGACAAAGAGTATAATTGCAAATGACCTTTTCTCGATGTAGAATTGTTAAGGAGTGGTAGTTTTTTCTTTAGTAACCGAACAATATTTGGAAAGTCTGTTTATCGGTGGTGATAAATAAAAATAAGTTTGTTTTTTATTAAACTTATATTTGAGCAGACAAAAGCATTTTGGTATGCTATAGCAATTCCTTTCTAATTTTTTTTTTTAGCTAATATGTGAATAATTTTTGTTAAACATAA
Source organism: Parasteatoda lunata (assembly GCA_949128135.1). Classification (NCBI taxonomy): domain Eukaryota; kingdom Metazoa; phylum Arthropoda; class Arachnida; order Araneae; family Theridiidae; genus Parasteatoda; species Parasteatoda lunata. Next base: position 87,071,832 of record OX421971.1, on the reverse strand, counting down.
TTATTTATTATATTATGGGTAGTGATTTGGGAACCAAAATGAACACATATGCTACATCAGAATAAAAACAGAGGTTTGTGAAAATCGACATTTTTTATTTATTGAAAGGAAAGGGATATAAAGTTTTTAGATATTAACAATTGGATACCTCTGCAAATGACGTCCTCGTAGCCATTTGTCAATTCAGAAAACCAATGAAGTTCGACACACACGCATGACGTCGCTAACAAGTATCCAATTAAATGTGATTTAAATCACATGGGTTGCCATAATCACTACAATTCTTCTTGAGTTGCCAGTACTCAATCGGTAAAAGCTAACAACCTTAAGTTATAAAATAATTTAAACTATAGCTCCATTAGTTGTAAAATAGTAAAATTTCCAATGAATAAGTCACCGTATGATATGAGATTGTTCATCGAATATTATATGGAATAGGACATTGATACCCGGAAACCCAAAAATGGGTCGGTTGTTCAACGATGGTTATAAAATATACTATGCTGCAAACTGCAATTTCGTAGAAGTGGTAAACTTTTATGAAGAGGAATTTCCAAACAGGGCGCTACCCGATCGGAATTAGCGTCATAACGGAAAACGTTGGAGTAATGCCATAAATCTTGCAAAATTTGAGCAATTCACTCCGTTGTGGTGTATTGTAACTTATGGTCCTTCATTTGATGTAACAAAGATGCTTTTTCTCTATTGTATTCTCTATAGCTAGCTCCTTTATAAGCTAACCCTTGGTTTTTAAACCTCACATTGTATTGTGAATGTTGTTAGTTTTAGCAAGTTTAATTCGTAATCTCCCTTTATAATTGTGATTAATAGTTTTATTACACACTATGAAGTATCAGAAGGCCTTCTGAACTTACATTATGAGTTCGTCCTGTACGCCACGGCTGAGCTCTTTCTGGAAAGTGTTGCTTTTGTGGAGATGTCCTTGTTCTGCTGTCTCTCCCTCTGGGACTGCTTTTATCTTGATATTCGTAAGCATATGTTTCGTAGTCATTCCTTTCATCATCCTCGCGGTGAGTTTTACCTTTCTTTGGGCTTTTTTCATTGTCTTTGTCAGCCGCACGCCGCCACCTGCTGCCAAAATCTGCTCCCAATTGATCGGAATCTTTAGGTTTTTTGTCCTTTCGATACATTTGAAAGATATCCTAAGTAAGGATGCCTAAAACAATTCTTGGAAAATACAAAAATAGAAAATTTTAGACTTTTTACAATTGGAATGCCGGAAACAACTCTTAAAATTTGTGAGAATAAAAAAAATAACTTTTTATACTACAGAATACGTGTCAGTGAAAGATTTTAAAAATTATTAAATTTAAAAAAAGAAGGGAAAAATAATCCCATAAAAATATTTTTAAACTATGTGGTAAATACTTAAATATATATTCAACCCATTGCTATCTATAGTCGACACTTTTTAAGCCACATACAAACTTTTATTTTCTTGTTAATCATTTAACAGATTTCTGTTATTTGCACCAAATGAATTATATGATTGTAGTACTGCTGACAATATGAATTGCAACTAAGATATTTTAGAATTTATTATGAAACAAAATATCGTTTTTAAGAAAATTAAATGCAAATTGAAAGTTACTATATTTTACTGCATTGTTACCCTGAAATCAATCCATTGGCGTTTTCAGATAATCAACACAATTGTCATACAAGTCAAATATTTATTAAATGATTATAAACATTCTTGAAAGAAACAGCAGCATAAAAAAATATAATTTTCAATTTTCATGCCAAGAACTTATTTTATAAGGTTATGTAAATGATGCATTGTGATTATATGAAATTATATCTAAAACAAACTCAGTTGGGTATTCAAGTCATTTGGAATTTTAATTATAAGAAATATATTTAAAGGACATAACTATTAATTAGAGATAACTTTAACAGCTTTTACAAAATGCAAAAGAACAAATGGGTAGAATACAAAACTTACTTGAATAAACTATTTGAACTTAGTCATAGACATAGAAAAAGTATTTAATAATTCAAAAAATAAAAACATTTACTTGCGTTATTTTATTTAAATCAAACGAGATAAGAAAACAAGTCCTGCTTTTGTTAACCTTTCGTTTCTAAAAACATTTCACTCAAAACATATTTTCCTCGGATAAAGACATGATTTTAGAGTCTGAGAAAAATCGGAGTAGTTTGTTGCCATTTTGACAAAATTAGTACTAGTAACTCTAGAAGAGGAAGATCACTGAAATCAGCTGGTTCTGCATAAACAAGATCGTTACAACTTTTAGGCTTAGTCTATTATCATGTTAAGTCTTACGGTAGACAGATCGGGAGACACGATTCTCGGTAAATTACCGAAGTCAAGTATCACTACTGTCAAGTAGACTGCTGATAGCCAGTGAGTGAATGACCACTTTAATTAACCTGCGAAAGAGAATCTTTGTTAAACTGTTCTACCGTAAAGTGCTTAACTTTACATGCAGACTGTCAGGCTACTAAAGCGAAGAAGCCTTACCCCCTGCAGAGGATCAAAATCGTGATGGCATGTCTTCGAATCATCCTCATCGATGTTTCCCGGGCCGTCGTCAATACTCCATTTGTCGACGCAAATAAAATACTACTATTATTTATCAGTCTGAATCACTTTTCGGATAAAATATAATTGAGTGCCTGTAAGCGAAATCAGTTTGGCTGCTAAATCGTGATATAAACAAATACAATTAGACCACAAATGCTTGACAACTTCCGAGAACCGGCAAGCTGGGAATGTAAAAGAACATCACAGAAAAAAAAAAACTATTAGAAGAGTATAACTCGTAGCCACCCCCAGCGAACTTCTACGTAAAATAAATAATTTCAAGAAACTGAAGAGTTAAGATATAACCTGATTAAAAACTTCGTTCGACTTTAGAATTGCAAGTCGAAATCTAAATCCAGATTTGTGGAGTCTCTCTCTTTCTATATATATATATCTTGCCAACCTATATCCATCCACGAAATTCTCCGTTCAATATTAAATCATCCCCAGACCCTTAATGCAACCTCAAACATTATCACAACGAACAACATTGAATTTCACAGCGTCTTAACACAAGCAAACGCATTCGCAGCCTTTCACTCTAAACCACCAATCAAAAATATTTTCTTCTGAACTTCAGCGGAGCGGACCAGGAATTCAATCTTCTTACTTTACAGGAACTTCCCGATGCCCTCTCATCCTCCAAATGTAAACCATCAGGACCAGATAAAATTCCTTTAAAGGTACTGCGCTCTCTCTCTCGGAAGAAGATCTGCAGAAACTCCTGGATGAGTTTAACTCTATCTGGGTTTCAGGACAAATCCCAGAGTCCTGGAAATTAGCACATGGCATCCCTATCCTTAAGAAAGGGAAACATACAGAGCTTGTATCATCTTATAGGCCTATATCTTTAACAGCAACTCTAAGCAAAACGTATGCTTCTAACATAGAACTACTCATTGATTTTTCACTAAGGACAGGAGTCTTCCACCCCTATTACTGCTGTTTCCTCCCATTTAAAAGAGTAGGTTCACTACTCACCATCCTCCAGTCCTTCGGGCTTGGTACGAAAAGAAATTTGTAATTTACTGCTCTCTTGACATCCACGCAGCGTACGACAGTGTCAACTAGGATATTTTAATCCTGAAACTCTTAAATTCCGTTATTACTGGTAGAGCTCCCCTTTTCATCCACAATTTTGTCAATTACAGAAAGATAGCCGTACGATGGCGTAAAGTGCTACCAGAATTTTCTAATGAACACAGGGGTCAATTTTTTCCCCTTTCCTCTTCACAGGTTTCACTCTATCTTGTTCTCCCCGGTGTCGTGTTATGTCTTATCGTTGGGGATGATATCTACCTTATTGCAGTCGCTGAAACCATTTACGAAGTGGAACAAAAAAATGCAATTTTCTTACCGCCAAATTCAGAAATGGTGTAAGGATTGGAACCTCGAAATAGTCCCGGAAGAGAAAGCTGCCATTAATTTCTCTAGAAGATGAGTTGCTAACAATTTCAGTCACAACATTTTCAACAAACCCATCCCCTGCGTCCAAAATCTTCGGATTGTCGACCTACATTTCTCTAGCCACATGACTTTTCACTATCACTTCAGAGTGTTAAAACAAAAAATCCTCGAGAAACTCTCTGAGCTTCATTGCATCTCTAGCACACCCTGGGGTGCTCAATCAGATCACACTGCTCTGAATCGCCAGCTCTTGTATCAGGAGTATCCTTGACTATGGAAGCCACATTTTTACTTTCTCCCGACAATTCAGTTGGTCAAGAGAGGAGTCCAAAGTACGAACACCTTAATATTAATAACTTTTGCATATTTCGGAATTTGCTAAGCAAATAAAAGAAAATTTGCACACAATAATAAATTTCATTTATGCAAATATTATTCTAAGCAAGAAATGTTTTTTACTAAACATCTATTATTTTTTTAAATTTAATTTGTCAAAAGTTATTTTGAATTGTTAGGTATACAAATTTTTACATCATTTTAAAAAAGGTAATTTTATAAGACAAAATACAAAATTAAGAATCGGCCAGAGTACCAGCTCGTACGTAGGCACTCTGATACCTGCGAAAAGTACACAACACAATTTGCTCCATGCTGCTGGGAGTTCAAGTCACTTGTGTCCCGCCCTCACTTTGCCTAATATCTCGAGATGATCCATATTTGCACACATTGTGATGCAAATTAATAAACATCTCTCTATGGGTACCTTTCAGGGGTAATTGCGATACAAAGCGATATTGGATTTTTAAATAGCGTGAATACGAATCGTGACGCGTAGCTTTCAAATCAGGTAAATACAAAAATCGATGTTTGATATTAAAATCGCGTGAATAATAATCGCGATATTAGCAGATTCCAAATATTTAAAATGTCGAAAATCCAGAAAAACAAACGAATCAAATTAGGGGATGAATCACGTGTACGTAAACGTGTCGTTAACGGGATTTAGCAAAAGTTTAAAAATTTCGTCGGATTATAAATTTTTAATTCGAGGTGTGGAAGTACGAGAACCAATGGTCGTGAGATACTAACAGATAACTTGATTCTCATGCCCCGCTTCTAGTTATTATTCCCTGAAGAATGATACAAAAAAAACCCGGAATCCGGGGTACACCCGAAATACAATCACCCCTGACCTTTCGCAATACAATCTTTATGCTGCTCGTGCATTCCCCTCTGTCAATACGTACATCATGCGCATATCTGCCTGCTCGGTGTTCGTATTAAGTTGCATACTCCTCTATAAAAGATGAGTTCAAATCTTGGTCTTATTTCTACAACGATCTTGTGAACACCACCACAAAGCAGCGAACAAAGACGATTTCAACCATGGGTTACTATGCAAAGCTAAATCCTTGTGATGTCCCCTACCTTCCCTTAAAATTGGTCCCAAAAGTCCTGGAAGATCCGTAGTAGCTCAGGGGATAGATCGTTTACCTTCCAATGAGGTAAGCTGGGTTCAAATCACAGCGATGGCTGGTCGATACGATTTCCGCACCCAGCTGATACAGGGATAAGTTGGGGGGAGGGGAACCCAAAAAAGCTGAAAATAGAAAATTTAAAGTTTAAGTGCAAAACACATTTTAAATAGTTGAAAAAATACCATAAATTTGAGCAAGAAAGTACTTGTAGAAAGCATATATCAATATCCATCAATATCTTAATATAAAACATCGCTGAACGATTTTTTTAAAATTGGACGAATCTCAATTGGTGCTTTTGGAATAGTGTGACTATGCATGAAGAGCGTAATTTTAAATCGGTAGAATACAGATCACGATGTGCAATTTGAAATTGCGTAAACGCGATTCACAATATGCAATTTAAAATTCCTATAATATAAATTGCAATGTGTAATTTTAAATCACGTCAATGCGAATCGTGATGTAATTTTTAAGTAGCATGAATATGAATGCAGTACATAATTTTAAATCTGTAAAATACAAATCAGGAAGTGCAATTTCAATTTGCGAAAATATGCAATTTGAAATTGCACTCCCTGATTTCCCCTTTACACCATTAAAGTTAGTCCTAGACTGTGGAGATCTGATCACTAGTTCAAAAATCATTCAGGGTGCCCCTTTCTTTCCGCACTGTACATCAAAGTTGGAAAGATAATTTTGAAAAACCTAATATAATAAAAAGAGAAAATAAAATACAATAAGATGACAAACATTTTATTGCTGGACAAAATAAAATTTCACTATTCTGTTGTTTGGAAGTTTACTTTTGCAAGCTATTACAATAACAAATTATACCACAAAACAACTTAACAGATGTGGAGTGAAAAACATGACTCAAATCCAGTGCAAAACTACATTTTACAAAGTAAAGACAAACTTAATGAAAACACCAAAGATACAATTATTAAAACATAATTGATTTTACGTCGTCAAATCTGTATAATTTTAAATAATTTTTTTTTTTTTTTTTTACATTGAGTAGATATGTAAGGGTTTATGTACAAAAAGGCTTTATTTCATTACCATGCTTTTTGAAGAGTCAAATTTAGTTTTATATATATATATATATGTATATATAAAAAGAGAAATAAAAGATAAAACATATTCACAAAATAATAGTGATCTTTAAAAATTTATTTGGCAAACACAGGAAAACAAATGCTTCTATTTGAATGCTAAATTTTCCGGTAAAAAGACTGATGTCCTAGTTTTGTCATTTACATTTTTGTATTCACAATTCATCTACATATATTATCGCATTTGAATGTTAATGAACTGTTCTTAGTGGACCAACCTAAGAAATGTACAATGAAGCACATGCCTCGAGCGACGCAACCACACAGTTCATTTTAACAGGAGCAGCAGTGTTGAGGTCTGTGCAGTCCAACAGTGAAAATAGAGCTAGGAACACTGGATCATTTCATATATTTTACTTTACTGTACACAACTTCTTGCACAAGGCAGATTAAATTCAGTTCGATCCAGAGAAGCCAAGGCAATTCTAAAAAGTTTTTTTTAGTTTTTTTTTTCTTTCTCATTTTTGATAATATACACACTTGGCAAATTCACACAGGAAGGTGTTGCTGGGTGTAACACTTAAATGTTCAACACACTGAGTCTGTCAAAAGGTGGTGCTACGATTTGTCTGCATTTGCTTGACGACTGTGTTTTGGATAATTTGGTTTTAAATAATCTTCATTGGAAAGACTAAAAACATCAATGCGATCCTCTTTACGGTATTGCAGACATTTTCTGATGAATTGCTGAAAATAAAATACAGTATTAGAAAAAATTTTAACATCTTGCATAGCATCAAAAATATGAAAAAAATTCAATGCTTAATTTAAAATACTTTTCATTGAGATATATTGGGTTGTTTTTAGTTAGGTTACAAAGTTAATGTTTCTTAGGCATAAAATAACACAAAAAACAGGGGAACAAAATTTAAAATACATTATGAAGTGAAGTGCCAAAGTTAACAATAATTATATATAATAATTTTGGGCATCATTTTTTTTTTTTTTTAAACTTTTAAAAAGCAGATCAATATAAGTCTAATATAAAAATAAGTAAAGAAAAAATAGTTTTTGAAAACTTTTCAAATTATCTCCTAATAATGAAATGTTAAAAATTAATTTATGTGAAAATAAAAATGAAACAATTAGAGGGCAAAACTGATCATGGAATAAACTGTTTCTAGTACCAGTGGCACACAGAGTACACAGATTTCTAATAGCAATATCTTAACTTTTTCTTCAAAAAAAATAATAATAATAATAATAATAATAATTAATAAAAAATTTTACTCATTTGCAATGAAAAGAAAATTTTAAATCTTTGATGAGAATTTACAAAAATTTACAATAATTACAATTTACAATGATTGACTGACACAACTGAGAAAAATGTGGAAATTTGTGAATTGAAGAATAATTAGCATATCTAAGAAAATATTAACAGAAAAATCACATTCACTTTTGCAACATTATAACAATTAAGTAATACAAATTAAAAATTAGGAATGCAGAAAAAACATAACAAGTCATGAAGAATTAAACACAAGAATCTAAAATAATTATATATAATTGAACACAAGTAAATGTAATATTAATGCTCCTAACAAATTCACTACCTTAGCTTCATTGCTTACGACTGGCTTGGGAGGAAACTCAACTTCTTTTGCCTTGAGAATAGTATTTTCTTCTAATATAGTTGCTTGGGATTGATTGTGCCCAAATGGCTAAAAATAATAATTAGTTATAAAATATTTCAACAGAATAATGATAATACTGAATCACTGTAATTTATGAAAACTAAGGCATATGTTTAAAAAACAATATGAACCAACAATTTTTTTAAAATTTAAATGCTTCTTCATCTATTGAAATACTCATTCAAACAACTAATTTACTGTAGATAACACAGATAGTTTAAATTGAATAATTTCAGAAAAAATAAAAAAAATTTTAAAAAAGTTTCCCTATCGCTCTGTTCAGTAATAATAAAATATTCGTGATATATATTGAAACTTTTTTCCTCCAAAAATGGGAAATAACACAATAAATAAAGTATCATTTGAAGCTTAATATCAATTCTAATTAAAAGATAACATGAAATTTAGATATTAAACAGAAGCAAGTTACCAGAGATAAAAATTTTTAAACACAGAAGTTCTGTTTCCAACTTGTTTATCTCCCCATTCCCCATGATCGCTTTGTAGTAACCTTTGTTCTTTGTTTAAAAAAAAATTAATAAATTAATTGAAAAACAAAATTTAATCCAAATTATCTATTTTATTTTATTGACAAAAGTATATTCTCTCACTCTTTTTTATAATTATGAATTCAACTTAGAAAACAACTATTGTTGAAGAAACAAACTTGCTTTTGAGGAGTATTTTTCAAATAATTTTAACAAGCTAAGTTAATTAAGAAAAGTGGAAGACCATGAAAACTCACGGGTTTCCTCAGCAACAACTGGACCTTAATCTTTGATCAAATTATAACTTAAGATAATTTCTTCCAGGAATGTGGACATGCAAAAACAATAATTTTAAAAAAATAAATAAATACTATTTCTTGCTTAGCATGCTGTTTTTACTACTTTTTTTAATGCATATTTAATAATTTTTCTGCAATATTTTTCTTCTGAAAAAAAAAATCAACATCATTTATCATGTTTGATAATATGTTTTGTACAAAAACAAGCCAAAGCAATTTATAAGTTAAAAAATAAAACTGTGATAAAACTTATTGTATTATAGCAACAAATTCTACTTTTTTTAATTTTAAGCTATGAACTAATAAAATAAATATATTGAGAGATAAATAAATATTCCCACTTTTCTTTAAACAATATACAGTCATTTTTTTAAGTAAAAAGTGGGAAAGTTTCATGAAAAAAATTCCAATAACTTTCAAACAGATAGGAATTGTGAATAAAGTAGAAACAAAACACAAATGTTGACATTTAAGCAGACATACAATAATTTCCATATTTCAATAGATAACAATCTTCCGTGTCTAAACATAAAATGGCAGATAAACACAGAGATATTACAAATAAATAAATAAATGGAGAAGGTTTGGAGATTTTGGGAGAATAGTTTTAAAATTTCCGTAAGCTTAAGCCAGACGCATATCTAATGCTAAACAATGTTATGGAACAGGTATAAAAATAATTTAAGTTTTGCATGGCAGCTTTCTTTTTGTTGCAGATAATTCTTTAAAAACTATTTTAATTTTAAAAAAATTATATTTAATTGATAAAAAATGGTAACAACAACAAAAAAAATATTAATACCTTTTTTCCATATAAACATTGGTAAAATATCACACCAACACTCCAAACATCGACTTTTGAAGAAATTTTTGGAGGATTCTTTCCCACAACAAAACATTCAGGTGGCAAATACCTAAAATAAAATAAACAAAACATATAAAAAAATAGGTTTATTACATAAACATAACATCTCTAAAACAGCATTTTAAAACTTAAGAGTATTTTTTTTTTTTTTATAATTTGCACACAAATATTAAATAAAATTACAGGATTCAATAAAAAACCATTAGATAGGTCGCATAGGGAAATTACTATTTCTAATCTTCAGTGTAATAAAAAGGATCTTGTGGATGGATTTTAAACAAACAGATACATTTGAAATTTATTGCATTACATACTTATTTGTGAATGCAGAATTGGCATAGAAAACAAAATTCTTACCTCAACAAAAAAGTTGATTGACAGTTTTTTTAAGATTTTGAAAATTTTATTCTTCATTTTAATTTCAGAAAATTAAAAATTATCTAGAAAAAAAAAATTTTGAAAATCAAGATATAATCAAATGTAGTGGCAAGAATAAGTTGAATAAATTAACAAAATTCTTTTTTGATACTAAAATGCTCCTCTATATTAAAACAATGAAAAACAAAAATAGTTCACTACTCTAGTGAAATGAAAATTTGAAAAAAAGAAAAAAAAAGTAGAAAAACTGATGTTGAACAGAAAGATAAACACCAATACATTCTCAAGTTTTTAATATTATATAGATATTATATCGATAATAGCTGAATGCCCGTTCTAACTGAATACCAATACTAGCGAAATAGTACGGGTTGGAAAAGAGTAAGACAACAATATATGAGTACTGAACAACACTATGAATTCCTGCATAAAGTTGAAAGACATATACCAACACAATTTATAAAGCTAAAATAATTAGATTTTTTTTTTAAATTTTTCACTATATTTTGTCCGAGCCAGTGGCTTTACGCTATTAAAATAAGCAAAACAAGTTTTTAATAGCTCATCCTATCAAAATTAAGATTAACTGTATTCAGAATAATTTGGCATGATGCTATTGCTTAAAACCAACTCATAATAGTCAAAAACCTCTTTTCACACTATTTATATTAAAGCTTCCCAGAATTTATGCAGTTAATAGATACAGAATATACTAATATAATACTATCTATTGCACATTTGGTACCTATTAAAAATGCACCAACTATGATAATATATTACCAAATTTAAGTAAGCATCATTGGCATGAATAATAATGTGGAGATCTTTTACATTTCTCCTAAAACAATTAGTGCCATTTCTCAGTTAATTTTGTTTCATAGTACTTAAGAGTATATAACTTATTTTTTTAGTACTTATTATCAAAATTAATTAAGCATTTCATTTGTGTCAATAATAGTTAGGAAATTTTTTACGCTTCTCTAAACGGATTAGCAACATTACTTTTGACATTATTGCCTTTAAAATAGCTTATTTTTAATTTCAATGAATAATTATTAACAAAATTAATTAATCAACAATAGTGTCAATAATAATTTGGTGATTATTTAAGTTCCTTATTAAACAAATTAATACCATTTCTTCATTAATTTTTCTTTATAGAAGATTGATTTTTTTTATATTTCAATTTGTACGTACACAGTACCGAAATTAATTAAGTCTTATAGGAGTCAACAAAAGTATGGCAATTTTTCATGGTTCTAGAAGAATAGTTACCTTTCCTCCATTAGTTTTGCCTTCTAGAACATATCTTATTTTCTATTTCAATTAAAACCTATTACCAAATATAATTAAGCATCATTAGTGTCTATAACAGTATGGCAGTTTTTCAAGCTATAGTGCTACGAATTAGAGCTATTTCTCATCACTTTTACTTTTCAATGAGTTACTTTTTTCTTTGTTTCAACTACTAATGATTTTAAATTATTTAGTTTTATAGATTCACGATTTAAAATCATAACTATAAATAAAATAATTATGTGGTTTTAGATAGCCTTAGAAATATTAGATTTGGTGATGAAATCCACTAATGCTATCATATTCATGTTGATCAGCAAATTTTTCTGACACGACTAAAAAATAATTAAGTATTAAAGAATGCGATGGAGAAAAAAAAACTTCTCTTTTTAATGAGATCCCTAAGCTTACAAATATCACTGATGTAGTCTTTAAAATATAATATATTTAATTTAAAAGAAATAAAACCGTCAGCAGCAATCTCATTTTTATCAATGGAGAGTTTTAAGTCTATAAAAAATTTATTTTTTATACAGCTCTATTGAACAAACTAATTGAAAACTTTAACACAATTTTAGGCTTGGGGACTAAATTTGTCAATTGCAGCTTCTGGGAAATTTTCATAGTGATAGAATAAATGGTTTAGTTATAACAGGGACAAATACAAACTCTTCATTATATTATTATGGATATAAATATTATTACTAATTTTTTGACCAAAAGAAAAAAAAAAAAAGACTCACCAATATGTTCCAGCACCTTGAGATGTAAGATCCATGCCAATTTCTGGCACATAGCTTTCATCATCCATTATTTTACTTAAACCAAAATCTGTTATTTTTATTTCATTACTAACAGTGCCACTTCCAAGTAGGATATTGCCTGTAGAAAAGGATTTTAATTAGTACACACATAATCAGACTTACAAACTGAGATTTTGATTAGGATATATTTTATAATTAAAACAAAAAACAAACTGAAAAAAACTTTAAATTAGTGTTTATGTAATAAAAACTATACTTTTAAGAATCAGATATATTTATGCAAATTAACCATTTTTATAACGATAATTATAAATGGATCTACAAATTGAGGATTAAACCTATGATATATACCTATGTAATTAAGAGAAAAATTTGACATTAACACTTTTTTCAAAAAAAAAAAAATAATAATTTTTTTGAAAAAAATTATATAGCTTAATTAAACCTATAATCTTTAAATATTTCTGACTTTAAAAAAAAAAAAATTACAATATGAGAGAAATAAAATTTTGTAATAATTTTGGACTCTCCAACCTCAATGTCAAGATATGAATTTACAGCACTTATTTCACTTGCATATTTAAAGCAAATTTTAACTAGCAAACCTAGCAGTATTTAATATGATAAATTTAGATTTTATACAGATTTAAATTGCTGGCACTTATTCCTTTCAAAATAAATATAGAATAAAATAATTTGCATTTATTAACATTTTAATGTTGATTTCACTAACTCTACATAACTTGATCCAAAAGTTGTTCTCTTTACGCATAAAATTCTGTAATAATGTCTTTGTCTTATTTCATCCATTTTTTATAACAATAATATGCAAGATGAAACAGGATAGAAATGCAAAACCAATTATCAAACTTTATTCAAGCTTCCCCACTGTCGCTGTTAGTTGATATCTCACTCTGTTATAAAAATAAAAGTGCAAGTAATAGGGTCAAATGACAAAAATTTTTAATGACCAATTGAATTGATAAAATGTTTTTACAAGCACCCCACTCTGGCTATGTTAGTAAACGCTAGTCATTTCTTTCTCCTATACTTGTTTCTATGGTTACGAAAGTGGAATGATCTGGTTCGGATAGAAACAAGTAGCATTCTTTGTTCATGTGTGGTAACTCACTTGACTCATTGACTCTATTTTTTTTAGGATGCAGAGCAAGCAGTAGGGAAAGATGACCTGCTATTTCTCTTTCTATTATTGCGGCAAATTCTGTCCATTACTTTTAAACCTTTCTTTTATTAGAATGTCCTTTATAAATTATTTTCTCTTACCTAAAATAATAATCAAAATTGTATAAAAAGAAAAAAAATTTAAAAAATTTTTGAAAAAGGAAAAGATTTTTGCTTTCTATCGAGAAACAGGTCTGAAATTTGGAAGTGTTTTGTCAAAGCAGGAAGATTTGACCGGTATGATTAGGAAGGCTATTCTTTTCCTATCTTTATTATATTATCATTGATAAGTAAAGAGAGAACAGATACCAACCTGGTTTTAAATCATAATGAATCACAGGAGGCTTTATTTCATTTAAATATTTAAGTGCATGAACAACTTGCATTATAATACAACGAGCTTCTCTTTCTGGAATGCTCTTGTGCTGCTTTAAGTAAAAATCTAAATCATGACCATCACAATACTCTAATACTGTACAAAATCTAAAAACAAAAACAATATTAAGCATACATTTCATGATAAATAAAATAATAAAGCTAGTTGAAAATGAAGTAGATATTAGAAAACAATTGATGCGAACAATATTGTAATTCAAGCAAAATCTAAAACATTCTTCTAGATTTTTGCAAAAAATATCTCTGAAACTAATTATATTAACTTAAGATAGCGTAACACAATCACTTTGAACAAGACCAAATACATTTGAAAATTTTTTTTTGTTTTTTAAAAAATATACATGTTATTTATGTGAAATATATAAATACATATTATTTTTACATTTAGATACAAAGGAAATACTGATTAGTCAAGTGATAATTGAATTACCAAAATATCACCCCCTATTACCAAAATACCAAATTAAGACAAGTACCACAAAAATAATATGCTGAAAATGAAAGCTCGTATTTAGCAATATTAAGCAACAATGTAGGGGACACCGCCCAATGGCACTTATCCTTAAGAAAGCATCAGTAACTATTGAATTAAAATGTAACTTATTTTAAAAAAATTTTAATGTAAAATTAGTTAATAAATGAAAATACTGCAGATATAGTAGATTATTGCCCCTGGGCAACAGTTTTGTAAAGCATTTGAGCAAATTTCCGGTAAATTTAATGTTATTTTTTCTTATAACATTCCATAAATGAAAAATACTGTGGACCAATATTGAATCATTATTTTTAGGGCAACAGTTTTGTAATACATTTTCAGAAAATTTTTGTAAATCTACAACTATATATAAAAAAAATTTAACATTCCACAAACAAAAAATACTGCAAATCAATAACGAATGATAGGCAACAGTTTTGTTACCTCTTAGCATATAAGTTACAAAAAACATAAAATTCCTCAGAAAATAAACATATAAAAATGAAAGAGTATTCCACTTTCACAAATCATCTTATAAATAAATGACAACAATCTTACCATCTTACAAATAACTGACAACATCATCATTGATAATATCACAAACACACACATAATCTACTAAAAACTCCCCAAACAATATTTTTAAAAAAAAATCACTCCCCACCCCCTTATCCTGTAAATGCCTAAACATACTAAAAAAACATTAATTGTAGCAAAAACAATTAATTTATACATCTTTTCCAAATAAAAACTTCTTAATCCACTTAATCTAAATTCAGCTTTTAATCATTGCTTAGATCGCCAATAACTCACTTAAAAAAAACACAAACTCAAATTAAAATGCAACTTTGACTCAAAACCACTTTACAAAATCCAATTATACCTACTCTAACATTTATTCCACAGAAGAGAAAAATCATCACACAAAATTCAATTCTAAAACCAAAATTTAATAATTGAATTTCTGCAGAATATGTTGCATAGAAAATAAAACACCAATAAATCATTCAACACAACACTTTTCTCCTACAATCATCATCCCTATGTCAAAGATACACATCCAATACAATCTTGCCTACGTCATTCAATTCTCTTATAATTCCATTAACATCTCCACGATATTTGCTTTATTACTCACGCCACATTAGTACAAGCTATCACCGAACTAGGTGGTAAAAAACCCAACAATCATCAGGTGCAGATGCACAACAAATCTGTTTCTAAATAGCAATCATAAAATACTTCAAGTCAAATTACTTATTTTTATTTACATTTTTACAATAGCTTTCAGTTACTTAATAAAATAGAATAAAAAATAGCAATAAGGCAAAAGAAAGAGAAAAAACATTTCCTTTTACTTACGAGTTAGGATCAATTTCAAATACATCATACAATTTTACAACACGAGGGTGATCTAGAGACTTGTGAATGTTATATTCCCTAAGAGCATGCCTGTAAAACAGTTAAAACATTATTGCTTCGATTTCAAAAACGCACTTCGTAATAATTTACCCTCAAAATACAATACATAACATAGTAACGATAAATATTATTTTATTTTCATTTTAGCAATATATACAAATTAACTCTAGTCTTCTCAAAACTATTAAGTACACATAAGATTATAAACTTGCTCTTGAAACTCATTATAAATCAAAATAAAGGTATCAAATTTTTTAATAATTCCTAAAATTCTATTGAGTGAACTTTAAGAACAAGGGTTTCCAACCTTAAGTTGTGGCTTTAATAAGAGAATATTTTGTGTCACCCTCAAAATACATTAATATTTGTTGGAAATATATGGATATTAATTATGTTCGAGAATTAAATATATGGGAGAAGAAATAAGGGATAGTAAATAAAATTTAAACATAACTAATGCAATTCATATTTGAAATTGACACAAATAATTTTAAAAAATTTAACATTACTTTTCCCATGTTGTAGAAAATCTATATAAATAAATAAAATTTCTAAAAACTAAAGAGCTTGATGCTTCCTAGTAAAATAACTTGAGTTGCAAAATAATAGGAATATTTGCATTACTTCTTTAAATGATAATCTATCTTAGTAAGCATGATTCTTTTTCGAACAATATTTATTATTTAAAATAAAAACTTCTGAAAATAGAGCTTTGACTAGATATTAAGTTGCGAAAAGCCTAAAAGCTTTTGCATTAAAAATGAGTTATTGAAAAAATGAACTTAAAATTCCAGATAACTGACAATTCTGTAACAGACAATGAACACTTTAAATTATATATTAAAACTGACTACATTAATAAATATCGGAAAACAAATAAGAGTTACACATCATAAAAATATAGTATGGCACAGCTATGCTCTTGAGTTAACTAAATTCAGCTTGGTAGCACTCCAGATGTTTGATATTAACTTTTATTTATACACAATACATTTAAAAGCAAACACTTGTATATTTTAATGATAACAAAATATTAAAATAGCTAAAAAATAACTTACTTAATATAATTTGCTTTCTTGTCGTCTTTCCAATCCTTGTTTAATTGATGTATTTTGCAGGCAACATACCTTTGTTCTTTTAGATCAAAAGCCTAAAAATGTAATTCTTTTTAAGCAATTATTTTTTAAATAATGGGATATGACAATAATTCACATGTGAAACAAAAAGTCAGAATATTGCTTTCCAATTAAACAAACATTCAACTTTACTGACTTAACTTAAACATGAGAGAGAAAAAATAGTACGGAAATTGTGAAATTTCGATTAAATTTCTCTAGCTCACAATGTAAATGTGAAAGTGTCATATATAACATCATTGTCACTTTAATGGGCATGTGTGTGTTAGTCCCATTATGCATTATTGTAAAATTTAGAGTGCAATCTTATATTTTAGTTTCAGTTGTAATACTGAGTTCTAAGCAAAATACAAAATTATTTCAGTAATTAAAGAAAGTACATGATAGAATTAAAAAATAAAAGAAATTTAAAAAATCATGAAAATGTTTTTGATCATTGATGTCAGCATCTCAATGTATTGCGTCCTGAGCACAAGGACCCTAAGGTAGCATTTTGAAAAACTAAGCTTTGTCCTTGTGTAAAAGACCAATTATACTGAGAGATTTATGTTAGCTCTTACTGTGAACCCACTATTAATAAAAAAAATTCCTAAGTAGAGGAGGATTTAAGTCCCTAAGAAGAACAATGGTTAATACATTTAAATTTTAAACTAGCTTAACTAAATTGAAATATTATACTTAATTTTTTTATAATAACTTAATTTTAATATACATATAGAGAGGTTGTTTACAATGAGTAAAACTAGCTAAGATATCTTAGAGGATAGTAAAGATGTCTAAAATATCTCTTCATTTCTCTCTAAGAATAGTTAGTATATTTAAATGTATAACAGGCTAAATTAAATCTGAAAGAATAATGGAGTAAATAGTTGTAATGTTTTGATTTTTTAGTTATCCTAGCAATGATATTTACAAAACAATGACAAAGAAACAATATAAATACATTCAGTCTTCAATTACAAATAAGACAATAAAAATGTTTGCTTTAAAAAACCTAGGAAATGAAAGCACTCATCCCATTTCATACATAATCTGTAACATAAAAATTTTCATGTCTTAACTTACTTTATGTACTTCACTAAAACCTCCTTTGCCAAGGAGAATTAATAATAGGTAGCGGTCATTCAAAACAGCATGATTATTAAACCTAAGAAAAAATAAATATTTTAATTATAGAAAATCATATAACTTTGATTGGTTAGAGAGAGAAAATTGAAAATTATCAATGAAAAATAAATAATCTAAATTTACCTAGATTGATCTTCGTTGTGTATACGCTTTAATTCCCTAATATGCAGATTTCTTTCTCGTTCTAGCTTTTCCAACTCTACTTGTAGATCAGTGTCTTCCTTTTTCAATGATGCTTGTCGAAGTTTTAATATTTCTTCATGTTCATAATATTCTAACCATGTCAATTTCTGAAGAGAACTGAAAAAGAAAACATATTTTATTTAATATACAAAAAAAGAAATGGAATAAATTTAACTTTCAAGAGCTCTAGCCTTTATTTTAAAGATCATGATTAAAATTTTATTAAGTTTTAGAGTTAAAATTTACATATTATTTGGCAGAAAATTAAAAATACAAAACACAACCAAGTTCTGAAACTATAAAAAAAATTTAGAAACGATCAAGAAAACTTTATATTAGTGATTAATTATAAAATTATCCAACTAAGCAATAACAAAAATTTAGAAAAATAAGAAAGAAGGTGGGACAAAACGCTGAAGTTTATTCGAACATGATCTCAATGGGCATGAATTTCATAAGTCAATAAATTTTTATAAAAAATTCTATTAAATATTTTCCACTTAAGTAAATATATAAAAAACAGGTTTGCACTAATTTAGTTAAAATTAAGATATGAACGAACTTAAAGGCATTGGTTTAAAAAATTAGTAGTCTTTTGTTATACTGCACATGTTAGGAGACAAGAAAAATGAGGGATCTAAAATTGTTTTGATCATTTTAGACACACATAAAGCCTAAAAAATGAAAAACTTTAAGGGGAAATAAGTATCACCATAAAGATCGATTATTTCATAGCAACTTAAGACTAAAGTCAATGCTTGGAGCTAAATGGTGCTCTGCATAAAACTTTTTTTCTGCAGCAAAATCTTCAAGCTATTGTGAATAACGAGTTTAAATGGAGTTATGCTGCTGCTACAGTTAAAGAAAATGCTTGCATGTTCTAAAATTGCTAGCAGTGTTCTAACAGCATTTAGATTCAGAAAATTAATAATCTAAAAGAATGTGCAAAGAAATATTATTCATGTCATTAAAAAAAAACTCACTCTTTAGGCGGATCTGGTTTAGCAAAATCACCATTTGCTATTGCGACAGATGAAGGTCCATTATTAGCTCTTCCTTTAGGCTGTGCTGTACTAGGTTTTCTTTTACCAAGTAGTTTTCTCTGTCTTTCTATTTCTTCCCGTTCAGTGGCAATCTGTTCTTGTTTCCTGTAAATTGTACAAAAATTTTAAAAAAAAAGAGTTACTTTTTTCTTTAATAAATACAACTCAAAGCAAACTGTTTTAACTCTAAAATAGGTTTTGTCCAAATAGACTTAATTATACAAATTTACACATTTTCTTATTTTATTTATCCTTAGTTTAAAAAATTTAGCAGTTAGAAATTCGTTTCAGCACTTATAATGATGTAAACTATATCTAGAATTAAAGTTTTAAAAAATCCTGTTGCTTTCAAGATAATCAAATTACTTAAAAAGTGCATAAGTGCTCTTGGCAGACCAACATGTCAAAAATCAAAGGAATATATATTATATATAATACTACACATCTTAAAACAAATAATAATTTATTTATCATAGTCTGTCTTTAAACTATGAGGAAAACTAAAGAAAGAAAATGTATTTGAAACATACATTTGAATTAAAGTTATCATTATTTAAAATTCACACAATAGATCAAATAGCATATTGTTGTAATACAAAATTCTTAAACACATTTAAAGCTGCAGACATTTTAAAAGAAAAAATATTTGTTTTAAAATTATAGAATTATACACCATTATTGAATTTGAATCAGTTATATTATTGATAAAAATTTTAAGTTAAAAAATTTTCAGTGTAGACAATAAAAACTAATTAAAATGAAAAAGTTGATTAAAGCTTACTTTATAAGTTCTGTAAAGGCATAGCCATCTACCCAGTTTTCTACAAAAGACGCTCCTTGCCTTTGTGTAATAAACTGGCCTAAACGTAGCCTATTTTGCATACACTTTTGTCTGGCAGCTTTTTTCTCCATTGTGCTCTGAAATGTATATATAATTTTCCAGTGAAAAAAAAAAAAAAGGTTCCAGCATATTTATGCAAGCTAAATTATAACAAAACTTTAAATATAAAAATTCTTTTTATTAATTACTAGCTAAAAGGAAGAAAAAAATATTAGAATAATTCTGAGTATCAAACTACATTGTTGCTTCTCCTTGATGCAGGTGATAGATCAGTCTTAATTAAAAGCATTCATAGCTCAAATATAACACTTTTCTCGTTTAGAAATTCTTTATTTTGTCTATTAATAGAAATAATTATGAATATATATTTTAACAGATGGATAAACAGGTAGAAAATTTATACTTTAAACAAGGATCTGCCTTTTTTTTTTAAAAAAAAGAGCCAGAAATTAAGAAAGGCTTAACAGACCCGTAGTTTCTAAAGTCTAGCAGAAAGGCTCTATGTAATGTTTCACTTTGATTCAAATGCATAAAATATGCTTAAACTGAACTAACAATATAAACAACAGCCATATAATTATTAAAAATTTTAAACGAATTTTCACTTTCCAAACTATAATTTTGAAAACCTAAAGATATAATTAACTGTTGTTTCATCAAAACCTTATCTTGATAGAAAAAAATTAAACTCTACATGAAAAGACAAATGCTTTGAGCTTAGTTTTTTCTTGAACACAGTTATATTTAATTTAGGTTTTACTAGATTTAGATGTGTCAAATGTTTTTGGATGGGTAAAATGTAAAAATATGCTTAGATGAAACTCTAATCTCAAGTAATTGTATTTTAATTAATAACTTTTGAACAAATTTAAAATTAAAACAACAATATATTTCAAAGTCAAAATCTAATAAAATGTGGGAAAAATCAAAAACTTTTAAAACAACGATTAAGAATTCACTACATTGAATAACATTTCATTAAATATGATTCAGTTAGAAAAAAAAAACTTAATTCTTAAACTTATTTAACTTAAACTTAGAGAACATTTCTTCAGTTTTTTTTTTTACTTTCGTTTTTCTTTCCCTCTTAATTTTTAATGTATTAAGTATCTAAGCTCCTCATCACTGAATGAAATTCAGCATACTTCATTAATACAAGGATTAGAGAGAAAATAATAGCTTTTACAAAGACATTTAAAAAAAAATTTAAATAATCTAGAAAATGCATTATTATACTATATCTTGGGAATAATTTGATTTTAAACACTTTCAAATTATTTCAATAAATAGGTAAATAGGTTGAACAAAGAAATATTTTTTAAAAATGTTTCTAAGGTCGAGCTATATATAAAAATTGAATAATTGAATAATTTAAAAAAAGAAAAAAAAATTAAAAAGTGTCATAACTACCATTATAGATAAAAAGATAATTTGTATAAAAAAAAAAAATAGATGAAAGAAACTAAATAAAAAAAGGGTTATTTTTTTCTACTTTTTAGGCTCCTATATTGCCCACAAGAATTTTTGCATTTTGCCCACAAGAATACATTGTTTTACAATAATTTCTCAATCGCTGTAATTTGACTTAACATTGAATATTACATTATTATAATTTACAACATTTTAGGTATAAAAAAAAATAAAAAAACATTTATCCTTCTCATTACAAGAAAGACAGATACAAACAAGATAGTCATTTCAAGATAGCCAAGAATTGAATAATCATAAATAACCAAATCATTTGCAGAAATACAGAAAATTTGAAGTTAAATCTAAAGTTTTTAAAATAAGCAAACATTTTGTAAATAAATGGAATGATTTTAAATAATGCAGATAAAAAGAACTTTAAATGGATAATTTGTAAAGTTAGCACAATTGTAATATTTACATATTTTATACTACAGTTTTATGTAATATTCATAGCTAATTTAAGTTCAAACATAAACAAAGGAATATTTACAAGGTAGATAAATTTAACTTGCAGTTATTCAAGAAATGTATACCTTTTCAATTAATAACTGTTTTGTTACTGCAAGACACTTGCTTTGCTGTTCTTTTTGCTTGTCTAAGAGCTTCTGTTGTGTACTGACTTGTCTTTTATATTCCTCTCCAGCCTATAAAGTCATTAGAATTTAAGTGGAACAACAATAAATATATATATATATATATATTTTTTTTTTTTTTTTTTTTTTTTTTTTACATACATACAATTAAGTTTGAAATAATATGTAAGAAGTACAATATTTCAGAGATAGAAACACTAGATCACAGCTGATATTCACTATTTCTTTTTTACACTTTCTTTCAATGTTTGCTTTGCCAGCAAACAGGAAGTCACGTGATAAAGGTGAGCGCTCTAGCAGAAGAAGTTGAATTTTTTCCCTCATTGGTAGATGAGAGAAGAAATACATAACATCACACCTTAAAAGGAGAATCACTGCAAGCGAGCTCCCCAAGGCAAAGATCATTACAAGAGGAGCAGCGACTTCTGACTGGCGGGTGGGTAAAAATGCAAAAATATTATCCTGTGGACTTAAAAGCAAAAAAAAAGCTAAAATAATTAAAAATGTGGAAAGCTTCTGCAATATGCAAAAGGGTTGGCAGCTATGGAACATTCTAATAGTACAGACATGCCATAGTTATAACAAGAAATTATCCATAATAAAATTTAGAAGCTTATGGTTTTACTTTTGAATGAATTTTTGTACAATAAAATGAAAAAATAAATCTCAACTAACTAACTCCTCTTTATATGCAAAAATAACATACATAAAATTCAAAGTGAGGAAGAATAATTTTCTTCCTGATCAACATATAAAAGAAAATATAAATATTCTAATATTATAGACAAAATAATTTTTGCTACTTGAAAAAAAAAAAAATAGTGAACTTCATTGCAATATGAAATCAACACTATAACTTGCACAAACAAAATTGTTGTAAATAATATTTAATTAAAAATATCAGAATTTTACTTAAAAATTTCGCAGAAATCAGGAGCAATAATTGTTAAAAAAATCGGGAGAATTGTCGCATCAAAAAGTGTAGACCAAATCCAAATATTGCATATCATAATTTTGATATAGCCTGGAAAAAATTTCATGATAAAAAAACATTATTACACATAATCAATACCAGAAAGCGATTGAATCACCATGTGGATTTACAATGGAATTAATGTAAATCCAGTGCAAGTGGCAAAAAGTGGTTATGCAAATGTACAATTCAAATGTTGTGTGTTGAAATAACATAACATCATATAAAATATATTGGAGTTGTAAAAACCATAAGCAAATCAACACCAAATTATTAAAAATAATTTTATTGACTTTATTTTAATTTTATATAAGGGAAAAAATTTGTAAAATAAAATTTTTTTACAATAAAAAATTTATAGAACTTTGTTTAAATTTCCCCATTCCAAAAATTTCCCCAGGGCTTCTGCATTCTATCCACATTCAGCACCACTGCTTTGACATTCCTAATTTTTGCCTTCTCTACCAGCCACAACAAGTTTTACAAACTTCCTCTTCTTACATTCTAAATTTTTTACCAGGTCGGACAGTTCAGAAGCTAGATAGTCACAATCCCGATAATCGAGGGCCTACTCTACTCATGACTTAATTGTATAGAAAACATTACCACTAAAAACTCTTAGCAAGGGCAAATAAATAATTTACCCTTTGTAATTCTTCTATTCTATTGTCTCTTATTTCTAGGTCCATTGCAGACTTGCTTTCCAGTTCTTTAATTTTATTTATCGTCAGATCTGTTTGTACTGCACGGTGAAACATCTGTGAACTTCGCTGCATAGGAGCCATTAATTGAGAATAGTCCAAATTTCCACTCATTGTGGAAAGAGGAGATTGCAGAGGATTGGCTTGAGGAGAAGGAGGATACTGAAAGAAAAATGAAAACTTTATGAATAACTAATAAAATAAACCTATAAAAAACAATTTAAATTTTTTAATAACTGTCTTAAAGGATTTGTGTCACTTATTTTATTAAAATCTTAAATTTTTAGTAAAGTGATCTTTCTTTAATTATCATAACTTTGATTTTTTTTTACAGAAAGAATATTAAAATAATCCTTTATATAACATTAAAGAGCATTAATTTTCAACCAATTTGCATTACAAATAGGAGAAGAGGAAATAAAACAGTTGAGAAAAGGAAATAAAACAAAACAAAACAAACTATTATGATGTTGTTTGCAGATATTCTCTTATTACTGTATTTATTTATTATTTATATTTATTTTTAATTTCATTTTCAATTTTAGTTGTAGTTTTAATGTTAATTTGAACTTCACAATAAAATTTTATATGCACCTCTGTTTAAGCTATAAGCTAACCAACTTATATCTTCTAGCAGTAGTTCTAAGACCATCACCAGATTTCTGGATGTATAGAAACTAAAGGCCGTATCACCAGCCAAATGGTTTGAAGCAGCAAAGTACTGGTTCAGAATTTCACAAAACCCTCTCTAATTTGTGGTTTGTGTTCTTTTATGTGCCTTGTCTTAGGTTTATAAGCCACTACATTGTATAAATTTGTAAAATAATAAAAATAATAATAAATAAATAAACTAACCGTATTTCCATTGTAAAATGTTCTAGTCATTTCTATATTAGAACACTCTTTTATCTATAAATTAGGGATAGAAGAAAAGATGAGATAAAAATTAAAACATAATTTTGATTAGAAACGATAATTTTGATTAGACAGAAGTAGCTTTAAATTTATTTGTTAAATTCACAAGATTTCCTTTTGAGTGCAGTTGCTGTAAAGCTATTTTTGGTTTTCAGGAAGCTTTGATGAGAATGCAATGTGTAATCCACTACTTGTAAAATATATAAATAGTGGATTCTCAACATTTTTTTTTAAAAATTTAAACTATAATTTATGTAGTTCAGTTTTAATTTTTTGTATAAATGCAAGTTTTTTTTCCCTCAACAATCTTAAAATTTAACTCATTTTAAGTGACACATTCCTTTAACTGGAGTCAAAAAACATAAGCTACTATCTAGGATTATTTTTGCTGTAAAGAAACTTTTTTCTCTTGCTGTAATCATCAATAATAACAGTAATTAATACATCTAAACATTAAAAAAAAAAAAAGAATGTGACCAAAATTTCCAAAAATACCAA
Organism: Parasteatoda lunata; assembly: GCA_949128135.1. Lineage (NCBI taxonomy): Eukaryota > Metazoa > Arthropoda > Arachnida > Araneae > Theridiidae > Parasteatoda > Parasteatoda lunata. The sequence goes on along the minus strand of OX421971.1, from coordinate 87,046,577 downwards.
TTTACACCAAATAAAATTTGTTATCAATATCCCAGGAAGATTGAATTCTTAGTTTGAAATTGGACTGAATAATTCCATTTTTACATAAATTGTTTTTTTTTTTTTTTTTTTTTTTTGTATAAAATTCTTAAAATCTTTTAATACAATAATTAAAGAAAAGTTTCAAGGATTTTGAACCAAAAGAACTGTGGGTAAGCTGCTCAGCGTCTTTGCACATTAGTAAATTAGCCTTTTGTGGTTAATTTCAAAATTCTTGGATGGTGCAATTGCTTCGAATTCTACTGTATTTAAATCAATTTAAAAAAGTTGCTTTTGAACAAGGTATAATTGAAATTGTTGAAAACAGTTGTTAAGTAAATGGTTCCTAGATTGAAAATTTTAATATTTTGCAGTCGTGGATTTGATATGAGATTTTTCTTTCTTTCATAAAAAGATCTTAAGAGTCCTATAATTTTTTAAAAGAATAAAAAAGTAATAGGTACAATAAAGAGGCCTTAAAACAGTTATGTACAATTTGAGAGCAGCCACTTAGTTCCATGGTTTAAATTTTAATCACATCAAATTTTTTTTTTTGTTTTGTTAAGTTAATAAAAGCATGTGAATGAATTCAGACAAAACTTTTTACACAACGAAGTCCTGTAGTGTATTATAATCATATAAATATAATAATTATATAAATTCATTGAAAAATTAAATTAGTGATTGCCCTCTGGGCTAAACGATATCCTAATTGTTAACTAAATGGAGATTAGATTATAATAGCCTTAATTTATATTATTATGCAAATCAGTTTATAAATTTTCAGAAATAAATACTAACATCTGGTATTTATGGCAATGTCACAGGATTTGATAGGTGATAATATCTAAGTTAAAAGTAAGAAAAAAATATATGTACATATTTTTCTAAAAAAGGAAATAACAGAGACAAAAGTTTATTAATCACAGTAGAAACAAAATTTGAAACAGTTATAAAATAAAAATACAAAAATTAACTTACATTACAGTAACTTACTTTAAAATATTCGTTTATTTTCTTTGATGTTTCTGGTCTCGGGGTTTTTCCTGTATATACCAAGTCTGAAAAAAATAATCATTGATTAAAGAAAATTTTTCAATCGAAAATAAGAAATTAACTTTAGTAATTTCATGGTCAATTTATTTATTTATTTTTTTTTTTTATATATTTTTTTAAGAGAGATGGTATTAAACTCTTATAAATAACATTAAACCATTACATTCCAGCTGACACAAAATTGCTGCAGTTGCTATGGAACTTAATAATAGTAAACTATGGGATTACATAAGACAGATTATGGATCGAACCAGAAAATACTCCTTAACGAAACATAACATTCCAACAGGTACATCAAACCCAAAAATAAGCAGTACTTGTTCTCTCATACTTGTCATAAGAAGCAAGAAAATAAATTTTCTATCATAAAGCTACAATAAAGCCAGTTCAGAAGGGCAGACCAATTAACAATTGAAATTGGCTAGTTATCAATAAACAGAAGTTTTGATGTACTGATACTATGACAAAAATAATCATCCATCATATGTATCAGTAAAGCACAAAGTGGACCAAGGCCTTCTGTTGAAGAATTTAGAGCCTATTTATACCAGAACCTATTTTTCCCCCACTTGAATTGCCAGTCTTTTTTTTGAATTGCCAGTCTGGAAAACCAGGATGTTACTCTTTGTTTGGTGCATCACCAACGACCAGTTCCAATAGAGAGGCTCTCTCAGTAGCAAGGCTACTGCAGACATAGCTTTTTGGGTCCTAGACAAACACAAGCCTGCCCACCACAGCAAAGTGGTAACACCAGTCAAGGAATTGAGATAAAGATACTTGTTTAAATTCTTTCTGCAAGCATGCAATGCAACGAAGTATATTTTTTCACAGAAATGTACATTATTTTAGAATGAAAAGTTTACAAATATTTACCAGACGTGGCTGCCTCCTCTTTTCTTTTTCTCTTCCTTTCCGAGGATTGCGCTCTTAGAGGAGGAGGATATTTATCTGGTGACTGAAAAAGACAATTTTATTCTCACATCACATTTAGAAAAAATATTAAAATAGGCACAAAATTAAATGACAGGAAATAAATAAAAACAAAAATATTTTTTCAAGCATATTAATATCCTTGACAGACATTTCCATTTTAATAAAATTCTTTCTAGATTCTAATTATACAGCTTTTGGTTTTCTTTGCATTTAAAGAAAATTGTTTTTCAGAATCAATTTTTCAACCTGACAGTATCACAGCAAAGGTTATCATAACTTCAGCAAAGTACACTTTGTATGAGACTATGGTATTTCCCTTAAGAACACAGTTTTGAAATTAGCATTTGCAATATCCCAAATTAATTTTTCCCACCATTCTTTTCAGCTAACCTTTTCCTCATCTTCGAAGACAAACTCTCATTAAGACATGTGATTATAGCCTGATCGAAATGATCAAAATTGTGGCATTCTAAATCGTGCACTATAATTGAAATAGCAACTCTGTAATTTAAACATATTAATGAAACACTTATATTGTTTTTAAATTCTACAAATGTAACTTAAATGATTGAAGACATATGCTACTAGATAGGTAACAGCAAATGATATAACTACTTGTAATTGTTATAGTAAATATGAGTAATCACTTTAGAACAACATATAAAAGCACAAATCAAGTAGTTAGAAGACAGATAATTGTTTTGTAATATGAAAAGCACTATGATATATGTAATCATATTTGTATATCTGCTTCATTGCAATACAATGCAAAAATATCCTTTGTTATTTTAGAATAATTAGCATAACTCAAATATAGTAAAAGCTTTTATGTCTTCAAAGAACCATTCCTAACCAACTTTAAAATATATGATTTCACAACACTAATTAAAATATTCTAAGATCACTTTTTATCTGGAAATAAATTTATGTTGATGTTAACATTGGCCAATTGACTATTACATTGCAAATTTATTGATGAAAACATTAACACACTTAAACAAAAATTTTGAGCTGCGCCCATTTTCTGAAACAGGCATTTTGTGATGTGTCCATTTTCTGAAATATGCACTTTGTTCAGAATAAAAAGCTCACCGACAAACTTGTGCCTGTGTGTAACAATTAGTACCATTAATTGTATCTTATTCATATTGGTTAGCATTATTGCTTCTATTTAAAATAATTATTAAAAATAGGAACAAAAGAGAATATTACCTCTATTTCTTTATCACTACTCACAGAGCTGCCACTGGCAGCACTTAGATTAGAGTCTTGGTTGTTATTGCTGTTACTATTAGCACCAACTGCAAGATTCAGTCCACTTTGCATCATAGTAGCATTTTGACTAGCTTGTAATAATTGTTCTGGAACACTGTTAGAAAAACCCTAAAAAAGAAATTGTCTACTGTAGCTAATTTTATTTGTTACGGTAACTATTCATTAGGAGTGGGCAATATTAGAAATTATATATCAAAGATGCATCATCAGTTTTGCATTGCGATGTAGCGATGTATCGCGATATAGTATTTTTGAATTTCATTTACTTGTAAGGCACAGAAAGTCAGATTTCTATCAAAACTCCATACTCAAATTGATTTAAATCAATTTGTAAATTTGAAGATATATATGTTTTGCTTAAGAAAGATATTAAATAAATTGACTAAAAGTACAAATCTTAAAATATTTATTGAAAAAATGTGTGTAGATACAGAATGAAATATTTGCACCTCTTTATCGTTTACAAGGTATAAGCAGTCTTAATTTCAGTTAAATACTTTACTAAGCTTTTAACTAGAAATCAAAGAAAGTTTAAAACGATAGGTTTATGAATTATTTTGAAATCAATTAGTTTAAGCAAATGAAATTTTAAAAAAAAAAAAAAGTTTAAAGCCATAAAAAATAATTTTACTAAATGAGTCATATAAAAATAACTTTGATAATTACATAATTATTAAGTTCGATTGTAATGTTTCGTTACATTTTCTAAAAATGATCACGCAAATAACGAAAGATTTCTTAATTTAAAAATAAATAAAATTGAAATTTATCAATATATTTACCTAACAGTATAGAAAGAAAATTTTAAAAATAAGTTTGTTAAAAATTATTTGTATGTTTAAAACAAAGTGCTAAATAAATTTTAGGAAAAAGAAATGCTTTTAAAACACTATTTTTTATTATTATTATTTCACATAAATAATTAAATTAAATTGAATAATGACCGGAAAAAAAAAGTAAGGTTTAATTTCTTAAAAATAAAAACAAAAGAATTGTGATATTCGGTCTTGTATATTGTATATATTTAGCTAATTAACTAATAATATTTAAAAAAAAATTTACAAAATTATTATACTCCTTAATAAAACGAAGTGATTGATTAAAAAAAATCAATCTAAATTATTAAAAAAAAATTTATAAAATTCGCAAACCTTTCAAATTTTCTTAAATAAATAAAGTTGATTGACTTATATCCAAATCCAAATGACAAAAAATAAGTTTTGTTTTAACTTTATTTCTAAAAATAAAAACAACTCAAGATTTATAAATTTAAAATCAGTAATAAAAACCCATTAATTTATTAGAAGTTTTATCCAAAAAGTTAATAAATTAAAAGAATGTAAAAAAATAACCTAACAAATTTAATTACTTTGTAATTTAATTCTTTATGGGCGCCTTAAATTAGATTTCCGATAATTTTCACATTTAAAAATATAAAAAAAGTTTTGTTAAAAAAAAATTACCTAATTAATGAAGAAACTTTTCTTTATATATTCTTTTCAATAATAGATTGCGTTCAGAACAAGCGAACGGCAGCGATCACGAAGTTAGTCCCACTGAAAATAATCGACAAGAAATGATATCAAGTCGCGACGAAAAAAAAACTAAGAGGTGCAAAAACGAACATGTGAGATCACGATATATGTTCTCAAAACTTTGGTTCTGATTATACCGCTCATCAATCAAGGCCATTTCAACATAACAAAACGAACAGCGCGAGTCAGCATCAGAACGTAAGAGAAGATTCTTGCGTGTCTTATATCGGTACATCGTTTTGCGCTCGTCGTCTTTACTCGACGGCTTACATAAGATTTCTGATGCATCGCCTGGAACAAAAGTCACAGTTTCGGCTTGCCGATATATGCATTAAATCGATATGTCGCGATACATCGATTTATAGCCCAGTGCTACTATTCATTATCAAATATCTCAATATTTTAATATTTAGTTATCATATTAGCCACTGTGATCAATCTGCTTTGTAAGTTGACTGCCTATTGTTAGAAAAAAATTGAAAAATAATGTGAAAAGTGCACTAACTTCAGATAAACAGACGCACAATTGTTTCAGTACAACAAATTTTTGATAAGGACTCTTGAAGCAACAGGAAAAGAGAAAGTAACAGGAAAAGATTTATTATGGTTCTTTAAAATAAGAACTATAATAAATGAACTGAAAACATTTAGATAAACATGGAAAGAAGTGAAACACCTGGCCACAAATAGAACTAGTTGGAAAGCATTGCTAGAGGCCCTATGCTTCCATTTGGAGAGAAAAGAAATAGGGATATTGAAGTGTGATTAATGAATAAATATTAATCTTGGGAAAGTTGCCAGTACAAGAGGAAGAAACGTGTGGGACAGAAAGAATAAAATATGATGCTACATTATGAACTGAATACAAAGGATGAGATTAGTTGGTAGGGCAGGTGTCCAAACCTGATAACTTTAATGTTCATACTAAATCATAAACCAATACATAAACTAATCTTAATGCTTGTGTTAATAATTAAAATCTTATTTTGTTTTGCTTAGTTTATTAAATTATTTAAAATATAAATAACCTTTACTTAAAAAATGTAAGCATAAAAACAACCAAAATAGATACGTCTAGCAGGTCTCATAGTGACCAACAGAAAAAATCGGGACGCTTTTTCAAAAAATTCAGGAAATTTGTTGTGCCATATGCATACATATATTAGAGAACTTTTTTTAAAAAAAAAAAGCATATACTAAAAAAAGCACATAACTTGTTTTACTTAATACAATAAACAAATTTTTTGTAAAATAATAAATTTAACTTACTATAAATTTTAGAAGAACTTTGTTTAGAATAGAAAGTATTTAAACTTTCCAGCATAATTTTATTAATGAAGTACAGAACAACTCATATTAGTTTGAGATCAATGAATAAAAAATTTTTATAGAACAGTAGAATACAAAAATAAATAAATAACCAGAATCAATGAGTTAACATTTTTTCAAACCAATATTTAATTAAAATTTATAGTCAACTTTGTTTTTGATTTTTTTAATCTACTTAAACTATAATATAATTATTTATATTTATCTAATTTAAAACTAATTATTAATCTTACCAATAAACCTATGTAGAGTTTCAATAATATTGCAATGAAAATGTAGTGAATATGATGCTTAACATGTTGGTTAACTTGTTTTCATTTGGCTTAATTTACTTTTATATTTTGAATTTTCAACATGTTTTGCAAAAAGATAGGAAATACTAGTTATTCTCAATTTAATACATAAAATAAGTATGTATACGAATATGCCATTTTAACATTAATAATCATTTAATAGTTTTATAACAAAGACAAACCAAATCCAGTTTGCGTGGTTTAAGAATATAGACTTAGTTTTTAAACTGACATAACTAAAACAAAATATAAAAATATGAAATAAACCAATTTCAAATATTTTTATGCATTCAGTTACAATTTTCTGGGTTTTAAGCACTAATTTAAAATAAATTGTTGTTGCTTATTCCCTTGGTTTAGGCTTCAAAAGATTATGTCACATCAACAAATAGTCTTTCCCTTATTCAACAGTTGATTCAATTAATGAAGCACAATAAAATACCTTTTTACAAGTATGTGACATAATCATAATATACAAAATGGAAAAAGAATCCAACATTCAACAAAAATAATTGAATGTTACTCTTAAATATATTTATATTCTAAGTTAAATTTTTGATATATATCAGCTATCACTTTAACATAAATCAAAAAACTATTTTTTAACAAAATTGTCTAACTTAATCCTAGATTTATAATCCTAAACACATTTTGTGCAAATATTAACTACCTAATAATATTGTAGATTTGGGTAAAAGATATTTTATAGCAAATGTTCATGCAAATTAAGATCAGAAAATGTACTAGGGTAAACTCCCTTTAAAGTTTTGACTCAATAGGACCCACCTTAATGAATCAAATAAGGAGCAATCAAACTAGTGTCACACAATGATAAATATCTTATAATAGGTAGAGATCATTTAATTTTTGTATAGTTTTTTTGATTAAAATGACAAAATATTTTATTTAATTGAAATGTTTGAGTAGTATTAGCTTTTAAAACCAGACAGTCCTAACTTATCAACTACAAAATATTTATACTACTAAATGTAAACTGAAAAGCAATACTTACTCTGTTTCCAAGAAATCTAGCTTCTAATAATTCCTGTTTTCTGGGATCTAGGCTGTGTAAATTTTCCATTATGGAAACCACCACCTAAAATTAAAAACATTACATACAATGATATTGCATTGAAAAAACTTATTTTTAAAATATGATATCTTAATAAGGAGAATAGATGTTTCAAAGAAACCTGTTAAACATATTGATTATGACTGGTACAACAAACAGATTTATCAGAACAACATATAATAGCATGCTAAAATAAATTATTAATGTAATAACCTAAAATATTAACAGATTTTAAAATAATTTATCTAATTTAAAATAAGCAGTAATCTGTTCCAATTGTGTCTCAATTTTTATTTCAAAAGCTCAAAATATGTGCAAAGGAAAAAAAACTAATTTTTTAAAACTGATTTATTTTTACACAAACCCACCCACAACTAAATAAAACCTTTAGCGAATAGTTATTATTATAGATGATTCGTCAACATCAGAATTACATTCATAACAATTGTAAAATTGAATAAAAATATTGCATTTACATTTTGGCGTTTCATGTTCAATGTTAATTTCTAAAGAAGTTACTAATTGATTATATTCTTTTTACAATAATTTATATTTACGCAAACCTGTCACTAAATAGAACTTTCTTTCGACATTTTTTTAAGACCATTATTAATTTTTCTGTTCAATTTTTTTCTTTTTTTTTTTTATAGCTATATTTTATGAATAATTTTTAATTATAATTTTCATACAGCGAGCATTTTGCTTGGGAAGAATTTTTTTTCTTTATAAATTACTGTAAATCTTGCCATGAATCTTAGTCATTTCAAATATGCTCCAATAACAAGCATTGATGTTGACTCAACATATGAATTTGCTTTTCTGCAATAGGTGCTTTTTCTATTTTAAAAATATTGAAGCACATTAAATAAAACAATGCAATTTTGATTTTTAAAACTTTTGATTTGATTTTTATTCGATAAATGATTAATAAATTCCTGCGTATCTTTATCAAGTATATTTATTTACAAATTATTTTAATTATAAACTATTTTATTCATAAACTACATGTTTATTTCAATTACTTACTTAATTTTTTTCATTAATTTATAAATACAATCTACTGTCAAAAAAATTTTTAAAGGAAAAAATAACTGATATAAAACATTTTCTTGAAAATTTATGTTTCTTATTTTAAGGCAACCTGGCAAGGTGGCGCAGTTGGTTTGTCGTTGGCCTTCTGAGCCCAAGCCAGCGATTCAGAAAACCGGAAAAATCAGTTATCCAGAATAGCAATGGTCTCGATCGTTCTGGATAATCGGTTTCCTACTGTACTACAGTAATAAATAAACTGAATAACTAATCTATTTTCATTCCATTGTATTAGACTAGAGGAACGTAAACTTTTTTGGGCTGTTACAAAAGGAAGACTCTTAAAAATAGCCATTTCAGTTGCTTTAAACATGAAAAATTGCCTCCTAATCAGTTTCTACATGCATAAAATAGTAGCCAAAATATACACCCTCCTCTAACATGTTTTTATATTTAAGCTTTAATAACATAAAATAATCTAAACAATGTTTTATTTATTTATTTGAGATACACTGTGTATAAATAAATATATATATTGTTGTGTGAGGATAGATAATAATACTAACAAGTTTCAAGTGTATAATTATTAATGAAAAATAACTTTGAGGCGAAAAGATTTAAGCAGTCATTTTTATAACTGATTTCAGTCAACTCTGGAAAGATTAAAATTGAAGACATAACAGAATGTACAAATTGGATGGATGCAAAATTTGGTTGACAAGGAACTCAGTCTTTCTTCCTTTTTTTCAAAATGAATTTTTGTTCTTGAGAGAGTAGAAAAACACTCAGAACAAAACATTTTATTATTTAATAATTAAATAGACCAGCGATACAGCTAATTTATTTTCAATCTTTTTAATTTTAAAATCAATATATGTGAAATGAATGTTGGGCATTGTAGACAGAAACGTATAGAGTAATGATGCAATCAAAGTTTAATATTTAAAAGATGGAATAATTATTGAGAGGAAATATTCAGTGGAAATCTTAATACTGGAACAAATAAATAAAACAGAGTTTCGTAGATCTACCAAAAAGTTCCGCTATGTACAAGGTGGATGTAGGAATTTAAAATTCACAATGTAGCGATGTAACATACAATTTGATTTACTTAAAAAATATCGAAAGTCAGATTTTAATCAAAATCATAGAAACAGAAATCATGAATCGATCTTTATTAAATAAAAGAAATAACCAAAAGGATAAGGTATACTTTGTGCTACATAAACTAAAATGAAAATCAATGTAAATAAAGCACAAATAAAGTCCGAAATTGTTCACTTTTGTACTTCAAAAAAAAAAATTTAACATCTTTATTTTTTTATTTAAAATAATATGGATAATCTAATGGTCAAATTCCATAAAGTAAATAAACTTAAGCTTTGTCTAAATATTTAAAAAAATAAAAGAAGCTTAAAATTTATTGGTTTATTAATAGCAAATTATTATGAAAAAAAAATTTAACTTACAAGTATAAAAAAAATAACAAATTGAACAAATTAACTGATTTAAAGCATTATTTTCAGATTTCATTATTTTACTAAAAAAATAAGGGCAATTCTTTTTAAATTTTGAGTGTTAAAGTAGTAAAATTCCTGTTACATAAATAAATAAATATATTTAAAGTCAAAATATTTAATAAAAAATTGAAAAACTCACTAACAGAATAAAGAATTATCGATGAATTAAAAATTTTAACTCATACAAAATCACGATCATGTTAAACAAAATTGCGAGCATAAACATGTCCAGACATTTTTATAAGGGTAGGCCACTAAAGTCATAAATGTTTTCACAATTCAGATGAAAGAAAGAACAAGTAGGTTTTTAAGGCTTTTTTAAACTATCTTCAAAGGAGATACAGCGATACCATTACCATTTCTAATCTCTTTACTTGCTAAAGGGAAAAAATCTATCAGTAGGAAAAAAAATAAAGCATAATAATGATCATCTCTGTCATAGTGTGATGATGAAAAATTAGATGGGAATTTTTGACACTTTAATAGAAAAATGATAAAAAGAGAAGTTTTGCTTTTCAAAAAGTTCTGATTTTTCAACAAAAAAAAAAATCGTATTTAAGTAGATTTTGGCGATTATTAGTAATTTAAGTTACGAGTGTCAGTCCCAAAATAATTTGGTTTCCAGGGCGGCAACTACACAAAAAATTGTTATGCCAAATAAAATAAAATAGGAACTAAAATTAAAAATACATATTATGACAGAATATGTTTAGAAATTTTCTAGGTTGAAAATAATTTTAATTTAGTGTCTGGGCCGGGATAGCCTGGTCGGTAGGGCGCTGGGCCCATGTCCAAGAGGTAGTGGGTTCGATCCTCGCCGGCCGAAGACTCCCCGTGTAGTAAATGGTGACTAATGCACGTTAAATCGGTCGAGTCTGAAAGTACTCCATGTTCCCAAAACAAATCAATACCTCTGGGGTTACTGATCCAGGAGTTTCCTTGTCTTCTGGATTGGTTCAAAATTACAAGGCTACGGAGTTGAACATTAGTAGTCGTAAACCCATGAAATTGGGTCGGCTGTTTAACGACGGTTATAAAATAAAAATTTAGTTTCTGCACTTTCAAATGAACTAACAATTTGAAACTACCTTTTGCCATATGTAGGGACCATCAAATGCTGGGCACCAAGTCACCCAGGCGACTAGAAAAATTCCCTGGGCAACTAACTTTTTAAACTTATTATTCAGCTACTTATTATTTGTTGTACGTATTATTTGTTGTATTTGTTGTACGTATGATTCATTACAAAAAGAACTACATAAAAAAAAATTCTGCCAAATTAAATTAAAAGGGAACTAAAATTAAAAATACATATTATAATAGAAAAAAGGAATGATCTGAAAATGTTTAAAAATATTTAAAACCTAGAAAATTTTTGTACTTTCAAATGAACTAACAATTTGAAACTACCTTTTGCTATATGTAAGGACCATCAAATGCCTGGCAGGAGGTCATCCAGATGACTAACTTCTTAAAAATATTATTCAGCTGCTTATTATTTGTTATACGCAAGTGGACTCATTAAGAAAAGAATCAAAATTGACAGTTTTTTCTGTGCCAAAAATTTTAATCAATGTAGGGGCAGCATTTTAACAATAATACTCAAAGGCAGTGTTAATGTATCTATTTAATGTTTATATTAAAAGTAACAATATTAATTTACTGCTTTGGTATATATTTCTTTGTTTTTAAAATCATAGTAATTACAATTTAAAAGCTTTCCTTACATTTTTTGCTAAATTTAATTTCGTATTTGAACATTTAACTTTTACTGCAAAACAACACACATTACACCCATACATTAAAAAATAGTTGAGTATATCTATGAGAAGCTAATTTTTTTATATACTAGAGTTTATAATTGTGAGAAAGTCACAATAATTCTAGAACTTTGCTACTAAAATTTTACAGATGATAATTTTACAGCCTAATTACAGATAAGCTACATAAGCTTTACACTCTAAATTACATATAAATATCATAAAGCTAACTCCATTACTAGTTGAGAAAGTTTTAATTACAAAATTTTTAAAAAAAATTACCTGTATAATGATACAGACAAGGCGTAACAATGATGTACAGTGCGAAAAATAAATAAACGGATAACCGTAAATAACTTTTGATCTAATAATCGGATCTTTACGTTCCAAGACTCAGTCTAAATGGTTTGAAAGGGTGACTTCAAATATGCTAATTAATTAGCACCAAGGTTGGCAAGTTTCTGCAGAGGTGGTTAAAACCACTGGTAGAAACCGGTTAAAACTGGCATGGTAGAAACCCTTTTCTGCTACATTTGTGGCAGAAACTGGCAGAAATTCAGAAAATGACATAAAAGTAAGTACTGAGATTGACATACAATGAATAATTCATAGAAATAACAATTAAATGTTAAACAAAGTACAATTTCAAAGTACAATTTATTTAAAAAATTATCACCATTCAAAATCAAATAGTATTACATTGTATGCACTCTGCAGTGATCTATAACAAAAGACAAGCTTTGATGCAGTTTCTAAACCTAAACAATTTCACAATTTGCTATGCACAAACGAGAAATTTGAGAAGATTCTCTCAAGTCCAACAGAACTAGCATGCATAGGCATCAAGGAACAAGCACGATTTGTGAAACTTTCATCTATTGCATATTTTTTAAAACTGGACCACCATGTTGCAGCTGGGGGTAGTTGTCAAAACTTGTTAACAAAAATAAGTTTCAGGAAATGGGGTCGATTTGTTTTGCAAAGCTATGACATAAGGTACAAAATCTGGGTTAATATTGGCGAGTAAAATTCTGACACTTTATTCGTGAGTACATGATAATTTCAATCCCAAATACTCTGGATGCAGCATATAGGCTAGCAAATAATAATCAGTAACTGCCAGTTTAAATCTGTATGTCACTTCTTTTTTATAAACAGCCATAAGATTATCTTTACTTAATTCATTTTTCAGTTTCCTTAAAAAAAATATTCATTAAGCAATTACTAGAATTAATATAGAACTTTTTTTAGTTTCTGCCAGTTTTTGGTTATAACCAGTTTCTGTCACTGGCATGGCAAAAACCAGTTTCAGCCGGCAAAAAGCCAACCCTGCACAGACAATATTTTAAGTAATGAAATCAAACGCAAAAAAAAAACACATTTTTTCTGAATAAACATGCTTTTTTTCCGGAATAAACATGCTCTGAATAACTTGCTAGTTATTTGTGTTCGCTAAATAACTAGCAAGTTATTCAGAGAGTTCTGTTTTTTATTTTGCGCACTGTACCCTAATTATTTTAAGGAATTTCAATCATATTTAAAAAACATAAAAAGCTTGATAAGATAAACAATAATATAACTCAATACTTCAAGATTTAACACACAAAACTAGTTAATAGAAGTTTGATTAAAATACCTTTGTTGTTGAGTTGATGAAGGCATATGGAGAATTAAAACTACACACACGAAAAACTGGAAAATTTTCTCTAGAAAAAGCAAAAATCGAAAAAGATTAGCTCTATTTGATTGACAAAAGTAAGACAATATTCATAAATAAAAAATAAATTTCAAGTATCTAATAAAGTTTTTAACTAGTTATAATGGGGAATCAATTAGGAAAAAAAAAAATTTCTTCTTTCCAATGCCCACCTGGAGAATGATCATAAAAGCGTATAAAGAGCAGATTTGTAGGTCACTTTTTCAGAGGCACCATATAATATAAATAAATAAATAAAACACCAAAATTATATTTTTAAAGTTACAAAATTTAGAGGTTTTAGAAAAAGTGACAAAAATTTAAATCTTTTAGCATTTTATTTTTTATTATTTTTTTTTAAAGAATTTTTACTCAATCAGTAAAACGTTAATTAAAAATTGAAGATGTTATTTAAAATTTAAAGATATATGATATTTTTACAAAGTAAGATAATAATTTTTCTCAGAAAAACTTGCAAATTCACAGCGACCTCACATTTTCAAAGAAATCAAAAAGTGCAAAGCTTCAATTAAAATGTTTTTTAATATCAAATGTACAAGAGTCAAAAATATTATACACGGTTAAACCTCTCGGAAGCAACCACTCTCTGTTCCATAGTAAAGTGATCATTAATGGAGGTTGATCATTCTTAAAGATTTACTCCTATTGACTTCAAAATGTTATCTAATGTACATAATTTTTCGCAAGTGATTTTAATTTTACTCAGTGTAGTTTTCTTGATGCGTAAATACCACTTTTGATGGCGTCTTGAAAACTGGATCGATGAATAAAATTTAGCCTCAATAAAAATGACCCACCCTTCTATAGACACAATTATGTGCAGAAACAAATTTACCAATATGAATGATAGACCTATTTTAAATAAATAAGCAATTATGTTTTTTTGTTTTAGCCTGCCTTTACTTTCATATCATGAAAATTAGTTTACTTTAAAAAATGAAAGGTTTGTTTGAGATGCTTGTTTTTTTTTAAATAACTTTTTTTTTCTAATTTAACTTACAACTCTAAAACTAAATCATTGACATAGTCTTTAATGCACTCTTGCTAAAACAAGAGGTTATCGATCTTATTCAGAGATCATCAAAAAGAGCTATTTAACTAAATATGAGCCACTCACATATATTTTCAATACATTTGAATCTACTTATTTGTTTTGTTAATACATTTTTATTTTGATATTTTCTTGTGTTTCCTTATTTAACCTTCACCGCATTTGGTGGGAAGGTTTGCCCGGTCGCTAGGAGATGTTTTGATGGTTTCTTCTAAAGGTTATCTTCAATACAAAGTCAATGGATAAAAATTCCATGCCTCCCAAAAGTGGTCTTAATAGAGGTCACTACACAGAGGTGGTTGTTTCTGGAGGTTTCATTGTACTTTGCTTATTTTGAAACAAACTGATTTTGTCATTTTAGACTAAGAACTAATTAAGCTACTTCATTTATGTAGAACAGTTAAGGAACAGAACACATTTTGCAGATTACTAATTCAAGAAATAATGAATTGAAAGAAGTTTACAACAATAGCAATTTTGCTGATGCCCTATAATGCATTAAGTGAGCCAAAAATTGTAGAGGGGACTCTAAACACAAGTTATGATGAATTCCTTAGGTTGGGAAAAAAAATTGCTAACTAACATTCCTGTAGGTAGAATATCAAGCAAAGTTTAAATATGTATATGAAAAACTTCTTCTGAGTATCAAATGACATATTTAAGCTTTCTCTTGAAGCAGATGTTTGATCAGTCCTAAAATTAAGAGTCTTGATTATTCAAATATAACTCTTCTTGTTTAGAAATGTTTTGCCTATCAATAGTAAGAAGAATTAATTGAATGGGATAATTCAAATTTGATGTCGAGAATTCATATTTGAAACAGAGATGAACTTTTAGAGAAAAAGGGCCCAGAAATACAAAAGTCTGCAATCCAAAGGACCTGCAATTCCCTCTGTCTAGTAGAATCACTAATAAAAATATATCAAAGTATGACAAAAAGCAATGGCACGAACTCAAGATCATTATTTAGCAATAGAGCAAGATATTCCATAAATGATGTAGCAAAATGGCCGTTGTGGATGGTTTAATATTGTGCAAGACTGCAATGAATTCATAGGATTGACAGATGTTTTTAGACAGTAAATCTAAGATCTTAGGACAATATAACTTAGTCCTCCATCAAGACAGTTTTAAAACTCGGGAGGGTTTTTTGGTTTGGAAAGGGTCAGTGAGTTGCCAAGGGCATTCTATATAATGTTCGAGCAGTAACAGGAGTTGGAGATCTTGCTGACCACTATATCCTCTGAATATCTGTCTTCAAAGTATATCTCTATCAGCCTAGATCTGTCTGATGTGTGCTTTTTCCTATAAAAATTAACATATCACAAACAGCACTTCTAAACAATCTTACATAATACAATTACAACATTATTCTAAACGATATACGATTCTATACCTTGTAATGAGCAATGCAAGCTATAGGATATCAGTTTGTGACTCACTATGGTTGGTTACTTTTTTATCTTGTTTTAAAAAAAGTAACCCTTAAATCATCTCTCTGATATAATTTTCAAAATAAGTGCATTACTAGTTTTAATATTAAATTAAACAAACATAACAATTAAAGTTCTACACAAAAATGTCATTTGAAAATTATCAAATTGGATCAGATAATAGCACAAGATTTATGCAACCCAATCAGAGCAGGTTTTATAAATAAAAGAGTTATAGCCAGATATGCCAAGAAAACCCAAATTTGATAAGATGGTGAATACCAAAAGAGGGGTGTGCGTGTGACTAGATTTTTTTTCCCTTACGGCAAGAGTAGGCGATTACAGTTATGGATAAGATCTCAGTCCTATACCTCAACAAAGCCAGCCTGTCTCTCGGAGACATGTAGGTCAGTAAAGCTACCTAATATCAATACATTACACCCATAGCTCACACCATAACAATTTAATCTCTGCAATCGCCTACTTCCGTGATATGAAGGGTGATACCAGGTTCTTGTGGGGGGGGGGGTATTTCCTCCAGGGTTGGGGTTTTGGACAGGACACGTGGGTTTTACTGTCCTAAACTGGGTTAAACTGTCCTAAACTGGGTAAAACTGTCCTAAACTGGGTAAAACTGTCTCAAAGTGTCCAAAACCGAACTTTGGTGAAAGATAAAAATTCTAAAAGTGTAACCATTGTACACATAATAATTACATGTATCAATAAATATTTTATATTTTTTATACAATTTACTTTAACTCATTAAAAGAAAATAATACAATATAATAGGAAAAGGATTATAATTTTTGAAGCTCCACAATTCATTGAACAACAAAAAAAAGTGAGCACCTAATCCTTTAAATATAAATATGCTTTTAATACTGATAACTAATGTTTTTGCATAAGGATAAATAATGCAATATTAAAAAATAATAATGATGATTTCAAAAAAAATACGAAGTTTTTTTAAAAATTAACCTTTTATTTTTCACAATACTTTTTTTAAAAAATTTTATAATTTCTGCATGATAAAAAAGACATCTATTTAAAAAAAAATTGTTTTAAATATAAATATACATTAGTTTAAATTGGAAATACAAATTAACTGATAAATGTATTAACAGTTTTGAAAGGCATAACATCAGTTTCAGTTACTGACACTGGCGATGTATCACTACTATGCTAAAAGAATTGAAAAGTTATATGAAATAAAAGTATTCTTGAATAGTACTATAGATAAATAAGCCTGTTTATGACTAACCAAACACTTAGTTCCTAATAGCTCAACCTGTATGGCAAGGTCAAACTTCAGTTATGTACTATTGAATGAGAGGATCAATTGAACTTGATTACTGATTAATCTTCCTTTGTTTAATGTTTAAATTGAAGAGTCAAACAATATTAATAAAACATTATACTTTTAAAAACAAATATTTTCTAGTAGATTTAATTATTATGTTATTAGTTCTATGTTTATTTTACCTTTTAAATATTGTTCAGATAAAATTGTGACATAATTTGGGTAAAAGGGTTTTGGACAGTTTAAGACAGTTTTGGACAGGATCCATTCTGTCCTAAACCTTGCCAACCCTGATTTCCTCATTAATACCTGTTTGTACCAATTATCATTGCCAAAGAGTTTTTATGTTTGCAAAAATTAATAAAAATATGTAGCCGTTTGCTCAGGCATAACTAACTACAAGCTGCACTCTTCGAATTAGTCCTCTTTGGTGATGTCTTTTTGGTGCAATATCGATATGGAAATCTTCCTCCCTGGGTCTTTCTGCACAAGAACATGTTGATAATCATTGTTCAAATTTCATTGGGTTATTCTTCAGTGAAAGGAACACTTGCCCACTGCGTCCGTTTCCAAGGTTGATGTTATCTGCACCAGTTTAGACGTTTTCTGCTGATGTCATGAAATCACCCATACTATGTCAAGTACAAAGCTGAAATTTTAAGAGCCTTTTGGAACATTATCTAGAGAGAGGTAGTGTTAGTCCTGAGTTTATTTTTATGTATGACGGTAGTCCACACAAAATCGAGGAGGTCTTAGAATGTCTGGAAGCTCTGAAGATATTCAGAGGATAGAATGGCCAGCTAAACTCCAAATCCCTGCCTCTCATCAAGCACATCTAAGAGAAAAATTACAGCCCATCCTTTTCTTAGCTACCTCCTGGGATTAAAATCTACCCTAATGGATAAGTGTTATATATTGCTTCATGACCGTAGATTTATTGTCCCTAAACATTCTTTAACAGCAAGAGTGTTTAATGTGAGACATGTGTCACCACCAGAAGGGTTTATACTCCACATTATACTATCTACAAAATCCATTTTTTAAACATTATTTTGAACTGTTACACTATAATGTTTATTTAAAAATTTTGAATTCATACTTTTAACTTTTTGTTGTTAACTGTCATTATTAATGTATTTTCACAGAAAATTTCACTAGATTTGATACAATATTTCTTGAGTAATCTGCAAAAATGTGTATGTTCTGCAACTTTTAACCATTGATTAACAATATAAATCTATCAAGACTGGTTCATTATGAAAATTATAAACACAAAATAGATATTAAAAAGTAAACAACTTTAACTGAGAAACTTAGCTCAAATAATTTCAAAGAACAATACCATAGTTTCCTGTTAGTATGGCTTAATTTAAAGCATGAATAAGAACTTTGATTATCTGAAGTAATTAAGACAAAACAGGTTTTTTAATAAAAAGACATTTTTAGATTGTCAAACTGAAGGTTTGATTTATTAATTTAGATTTTTGTAAAAAAAATTAAATTAAAAAATTGTGAAAGATAAAGCATTCCTGCAGCAGTCAATTAACTGCCAAGGAGATGATAGAATTTATGGTTCCACAAGATTATGATAGTGAAGTGATATTCTGCACCAGCCGCATTTACTTCACATGCCAATTAGTATCCTTCAATTTGAAGCTGGGTGGAACTAACGTCCCAACCAGGGATTGGACTTTTGTTCATACCATACATAATGATAGTCCAATACCTAAATCATTGTGCACGCATGACTAAACTAAAACTGTTCTGTTGAATAATTGTATCAAACAATAACTAAATTGGTAACAAAGTTACACATATTTACACCATAGAAATTTTTCTCTTGTTTAAGTTTCTTTCCTATTGTATAAATTGTATGTTTTCATCAGTAAGTAAAATAGTAAAGTTATAATTTAGGTGGCAATAAAACATATAAAAGAAAATTATATCTGCATTATGCAATGCAATGCGACACTTCATGGAAACTACACCTCATCCTAAGTGGAAAAAATAAGAGTTTAAAACAATTAGATTAACTGAGATATTTAAATAAAACATATTCTGATAATCATGGTTCT